>OX422212.1:259146656-259746656 GCA_949130495.1 Sambucus nigra
TTATTTAGAAACACATGTTTCATTAAGTATCCATTTAGTTTGGGACTACATATCTCACATTTTTATGTGGGAAAAAAAGTTAAAACGTAATCCCGGTTAAATTAATGCGCCTAACCATTGTTTAGTAAACTCGTGTTGAAATGAGTATCATATCCTTTTCTTTTATTTTTAGAGATTTAATCAAGATTATTTGAGTACATACCCAGTTTATGCACTTTGTCTAAAAGGTACGGGATAGTAGCATCTTTCTAATTAAAAAACAAATGGACTTTTGCCTAATTGGCCTATAATTATAACTACGTGTTAGGTAAGTAAACCATTAGTTTTCATGCGAGATATAAAACATTATGTAGAAATACATTTAGACAACTCTATCATATAAATAACACTACCCTTGGATCTCAAATAGTTAAAGAAGATGCAAAGGGGAACGAAGGGATACTGTGATTTATTGGGATATAAAGACAACTCCATCATTTAGATCACTCTTCATTACGACGAAAAGGACAAATTTGGGTCACACCACTTCCTCTTCCTCTTCCTCTTCCTCTTCGTCATCATATTTATTTTCTAATTTCATTGTTATCAGTGACATTTCTGTAAGTGGATAATATGATGGATAAAGTAGTTTTAGTTAGTGATCAGAATATATATGTTTGTTATTGATTACCATCAAAAGCCTTTGTTCTGGCTTTTTACTCCTTCTTTGGTGCATTATATAAATTAATCTGTGTGCAAGAGTAATAGATCTTCATATCATTGATAAAGAAAAATACATGTGCATTATTAATTATATTTGAATTTTTGAGTTACTTTTGTTGTGTTAAAAAATAGTGCATTGGGAGGTAGCCAGAGCATTATAAGGCACACACAACCCTATAAATTTTATAACAACACTATAAGGCAGTCACGTAATTTTTGTTTTCCACAGTCATAGCTCTTATATTTCTTTATTTAAAATGTAATTATCTAAATTAAATAAACAGGCTATAAAAGTCCTAAACCATACAAATGTGGGTTGCTCAATGGTGCACAAAAAATTGGTTGAACCCATTCTAATTCCAAATCTTCACAACGTCCTAGATTCTCTCATAAAGGTAGTTATTTACCATGTTCTTGACAATTATCACAAAGATTATGCAAACTAACAAAATAGAAAGAATAGTGCATGCCTCAATCATTACCAAGTGCCAACTTATCGATACCAGAACTCTATTGGTAATCCCCTTATCAATTTCAAACACACAAAAAAATATATTTCAATGAATTTAGTCTCCCGACCAGGGTTGGATATTCACCCGTAGCAGGAGTAAGTTTCTAACATAAAAGTCTTTCCAAATCAGCAGACATGAAGAATTATCCTCACATTAAAAATATAACTATTAACCTATAACAACCCACAACCTAGCACAATTTGAAACAAAATTAATCTTATCATACTCTATCAATTTTAGTAATCACCCAAACATTAATCATTCAACGAAACAACTATGATCATGCCAATTAGAAGACTGAGTGTCCTCTAGCTAATATAAGAAATAACAATATGGTCATACCAAATCTGGAAAAAAAAATGGCAGCCAGATAACTAATGTAATCAAAGACAACTATGAAATGTAATAACCCGCCCTTTTGAAGAGGATTAAATTCCATAATTAAGTATAATTTGGAATTTGGAGAATTTCTCGAAATAGCAATTTTTGGGATTTTCGAGGATTTAAATATTTTCGAAGGGTGTTATAATTATTTTGGGACTCTATAGGTCGAAGTAATTTAATTATATGTCGTCGTGGAGTATAACGACAAAAGAGGTAAGATTTTGAGTAGAATACCGCATTTAATTATTTTGGGTTAGAATAGTGATTTGCGGTCAAGGACCTCGGATGGAAATTTCGACTGCGCCATGAGTCTCGAAATGTCCGAGATAGTCGGAAAAGAGTGTCCGATTATCGAAATTGAGTCCCGGATAATTTTGGAGTTAAATAGGCTTGTAATTGGGTAAACGAGTCGTTTTTGGGTTTTTAAGAGGTTAAACCTTTTTCTCCTTATAAAAGGAGGGAGAGGGGGAGAAAAGAGAAAGAAGAGAGGGAAGAGAGAGAGGAGGAAGAAAAGAGGAAAAAAGGGGAGATTCCGGCCAGCCTCCGCGGGATTCGGCTCGAGGTCGTCGGATTTTATCCACGAGGCAAGTGTTTACTTGATTTATTTGTTTTTAAGCATAAATATCTCATATCATTGTTGGTATAACAAACCCTAATGATTTTGGGTTGGATATTCGTGGATAAAACGAGTTTTTGGGAGTTAAAATGAATAAACCCCTAAAAATGGTAAATTGGATAAACTTAGGTTTTACTTGAAATTAATTGGTGATTCCATGTTCTAGGATGTTTAGAACCCGTATTATAGGTGTATTTGTAGTTGGTTGAAGTTGTAGGCCGTTTGGTGTAGATATGGAAGCTTGGGGGAAGCTTCCATGGCCAAAACAGCTTCTCGGAGAAGAAGCTGCCCGACTTGATCGATCGATCGACCATAGGGGATCGATCGATCGATCGACGGCCATGGGTCGATCGATTGACCCCTGCTGAAAGTTGACAATTTATCTAGGATGGTTTGGATGGCATAGATTCCATTTCATCTTGCTTTGAGGTTAATTAGGTGATAACCTAGAGGACTTTTTAGGATTTTAGGGTCCATAAATTAAGGCAATTTAGGAGGGTAAAGTAAGGGTTTTTAGTATGTAACCCTTAATCTATATTTTCGAGGAAAATAGAATAATTGTAGAAATTGATGGATTAGGGTTCCTAAATTATATTGGGGACTTCTAAATGATTAATTGGACTAGGTATAGTCTTGGGGGTTTAAGGAAATGAAATCCTTGACTCATTGAATTTAAGGTTGTTCGGGTGAGATAAATCCGGAGGATATTTCTCGTAGGCATAGAGGCCTACGTAATTATGCTTACAGAAAGCATAATTATATCGATTATCGTTAAGTGTATCCTAGGAGAAAATTAGGATAAACTGGGAATATAGGTATTTGTTGATTTCATTTAGAGTGAAGGGTATCATTGGAAATATCCAATAAATCCTTAGATGGGATTGATGTATATAGTGATTATTAAATTAAGAAATATTTGGGTTTAGTATCATGCTTATATGAATGCATGATTATGATTCCTGGGAGGAATCTTTGGGATTATTGGTCATCGCTAGATGTTATAGGCCACTATGGCCGTTTATATATATTCTAGGAAAAATATATAGGATATGTATATACTGTGCGATTTAGGTATATATATATGTTATGATGGAAATGATTTTGAAAATATAAAAATGAATATTTTCAAAATGGAAAGAGAAATGTTTTTCATAATTAATAAAATATGGATTACACACCTCTCTAAATCGCTATCATAAGGGAAGTTGCGTGCATATGGTGAAGCCCCCTGACAAATTAACGCAGGGTGGATATAGTCCTATAGGCCATGTGACTGTTTGTTGATATATATATTTTTCTGCGCTGGTTAGGAGATTTCGGGTGTGGTCTTGACTATCCCGCAGGCACATGGCCGCTTCCCGACGTCTTGAGATGTAGGATCCCAGGTTGTCTTATGATAGGCCCTGGAAGATGATAGCCATTTAGGGGCGCGTACAGTGGAGAAATCCGGACGGGCGGTCTTAGAACGCGTTATATTAAAGCAATTCATGATAATGGATTGGCTTTAATTACATTTCCTGGATATAGGAAGGGAAATGGGATAAAGGTTTGGCTTCGGTAACACTTCTTGGATGGAAGAAGGGATGTGGAAGCATATGATATGATCAAAGCATTTTTATGATAATGAAAATGGCTTTGAATACATTTCCTGAGTATAAAAAGGGAAATGGGATGATTTGAAAAGGTAAAGCATTTTTATGATAATAAAACTGGCTTTAAAAAGAGATATGATTTGTTAAAGCAATTCATGATAATGAATTGGCTTTTAAATACATTTCCTGGATATGAGAAGGGAACTGGAAGGTTTTGAGATAAAAATGATCAGTATTGATAAATACTTTGTATATGGATTCTCATTCCGGGAGATAGATCCGGATGGTTATGGTAAAATATGTATATGTATATATAAATGGATAAATCGAGTGTCGAGGGTCTAATGGATCCCGACGATCGACCTTGCCGCGTAGTAGTGTATCAGGGGGTTCCTTGTTTGGATTTCGCTTTGCGAGACACCCCACGCACGAATATGGCATTGTGTTGAGACTGGGGAGAAGTTTAATCCTTAGTGCTCTAATATTATAAATGTTTATGGTATATATATATTTATATATATCTTTCTGTACTAAGGGACTGGCGGATCTCGACGATCGACCGTGCCGCGTAGTAGTGTATCGGGGGGGTTCCTTGTTTGGATTTATCTTTGCGAGACACCCCACGCACGAACATAGCATAGCGTTGAGACTGGGGTGAATTTTAGCCCTTAGTACATTGCTTGGACTATCTAGGATTGATAGTGGGTTTGGGATAGACTAGTTTAGCAGGATAGCTTTACTAGGATGTCTAGAGGGATGCACTAGGAGTGCACTGTTACTGGAGAGGTGAGGGGTATCTCATTGGAGCGCGATACCAATTTAAATATGAGGTAAAATCTTTTTCAAAATAATAAAGCATTTATGAACTTGAAAAATATTTTCAAAACTCGGGCTCTGACCCGTTTATCTACTCTCCTTTCTTTCTATATATTATATATATATAGGTGTCCAGACACAGGGATGCCTAGATGGAAATTCTTTCGAGTCAGACGTCAGCTGCAGCAGCTGTGGATGCGTGCAGGTTTTTTATAGCCGATTCCATCGTTGTACTCTAGATAGGAGGTATTGTATAAACATTCGGGCCAATGGTCCAATTGCATTTAGTTATTCTTTCAGTACAGCATTCGATATGGTTGTATATTTTTGACCGAGTGTTCGGTTATTTTATTTCATTTCAGTTTCATTTTGGCAAAACGGTGTGGATGTTTTATTTATTGTTGTTAAAAAGAGTAGTAAAGTTAAAATTTTGACACCGACCTAATAGGTTATTAGTAATTAAATGGATTTTCGACAGTGATGCTAAGAATGATCCATATGAGACTCCTATTTTAATTTAATATTGGAGTGATCGCCCGGTATCTTATTAGGCGGGGTGTCATAGATGGTATCAGAGCATCAGGTTCTAGTGTCCTTAGGAATATGTGCAGACGTACTACACTTTCAGCGTTTCTCTCGATTTGTTATAGAGCCCCAGGATTAGGATTGTTGATTTCTCTTGTGAGATTTCGTTCTCCTACCACGTTACAAGATTATAGAAATCTTTTACGCACTCATTGAGAATAGTATGGTCATTTCGAGTGCTCCGTTGAGTCCGTAAGGGTTGATATAGTCAGAATAGTATACCCGGGTATTCAGTTTGGGTCCCAGGGCAATTTTAGGCCTAACCGGAGTCCCGAGAGGGCATTTTGGTAAATTATATTTCGGGGGTTAACTAATGGACGAAAATTAGGAAGCCTTATTACCCCTTACGTAGTCACAGTTAGGGTTTCATCTGTGAAAGAAAAGAAAGAGTCCCAGAGGAAGAAGGAGAAGAGGTTTCTAGGAGTTCTAAGGCCAAACTCAGTCATCCTTCACCTAAAATACCATCAATGCGTAGATCGAAACGAGGAGAATACACCTATACCAGTTTCAAAAGATGAAACAAACCTTTATAATCAGAAAAGTGTTTATTACTTGCTTTTCTTTAGCAATAACCATATTCATATTAGTATAGGGATGATATAAACATGTATTATTCATAAAAGTGATAAAAATTGGAGATTTAGGATGTATGATTTGAATCTGAGATTAATTAGATTGAACCCTTCATGTATGTAGAATAGAAATCACGTTTTGATGAACTTGTGTGAAGAACGAATCTGGAAATCATGTCTTCTTAAATAATAATTCGAAGAACTAGGGTTTTAGTAATTAAATTGGGGATTTCATATTTCTTTGATGATTTGTAATGATTTAATGATTCTAGGATGTTAGAATCCATGTGTAATTGTTAGGATTCGATTTGGGACTGATTGATTGGAGTTTGGGATAATAATTTAGAGGTTTTAGGGTTGAAAAAATGATGAAAAATGGAGTTGTCAAAGGTTGAAGACGAGACAACGTAGGTCGCGCGAAGGAAGTCATTCGAGCGAGACCTGCATCTCACACATAGTCGTTCGAGCGAGAAAGTTATGTCATGCAAAGTTGGATCAAGCGACACGTGTAATCGTTCGAGCGAGAATCCATTCTGGTTCGAGCAACATTCTGATTTTTAGTAAAATTCCTATTTTACCCCTAATTAAGTAAATAGCCAAATTGAGTGAGGAAAGGCAGTGTTCGATGATCCCAAAATAGTGCAGAATTTTTGGGAATGTTTAAGTGTAGTGAATTGAACGATTAGGAAGGAGAAAAAAATCGTGGAGATTTCGAGAGAAAGAATACTTGAAATACTTATATTAAAAAAAAGGTAATGAGAGAAATGTCATTAAGTGGAGAAAATACATTTGGGTTGGGTGTATACCTAATGAATATTAATAGGATGTGTGGATACCTATTACATACTTAATATTATGTGTGTGACATACCTTGATACTTGCTATCGCGGGAGGTTGTGTAAAGACAGTCTTATCCTGGGTGACCTTCTAGGGGATTATTGACTTGTATCTCAGAACATACAACTGTGAAGACTTATTTTTGAGTTGATAAGTCAGATGACTATGGGAGCGTAGGTATGTGCGTGACCCATAGGTATGTGAACTATGTTCGCCTCCACTATGTGTGTTTTGTGTATATGGTTCGTGGGAGACTTCCGAGCTAATCGTCCTTTTTGGAGTACGAGATGTACTGGGACATGATAGCAGAGTATGCAATGCACTATAGGTTTAGCCTTGGGATGTTGTATTGGTATATGTATATTATAGTGATGAATATATATATGTATACTTGTGTTATTCCTACTGTGAAATAATCGAAGGTTATCAAGATATTAAATTCTTAAATCACGTCAACTGGGAATACTTAACTTAATGTGATAACACTTAACCGAATTAATAATTTATGAAATTAATAATGTGGAAAGCTGGGAATCACAGGTTACTACCACGAGGAGAATAAGTCTTTACCTAGTTAGAAGTGTTACAGATGGCTAGGGTGGATTAGTTGTACGTTAGTCATGCACATTAGCTTAGAGGTGAGAATCTCGTGTGAGAGTTCGAACTAACATGCATTTGATACTTGCTTTATTACAAATTTTAAATACTTGCTAAAACAAATATTTTTACACCTCGGACTTTGACCCATTTCATGCATCTCTTTTCTCTTTTGCTATATATATGTATTATATCAGATGCCCAGCCATAGGGACACCAGACTTAGAGATTTGGATTGCTTGGCGTGCTGCAGTTGTTGTGGAAGTTGTAGGTCTCTGCATTAGATGCCTCTATCATTTCACTCAGTTCTATATGGACTTTCCATTTAGGGCATGTGTCGCCCATTCCTTAGACATTTTATTAGAGATTGCATTCAGTTACTTCCCTTTCAATTTAGTTGGATTTAATGTTACTATGGTCCTTGGTTTAAAGTTTTGAACTGGAATGTTTTATCCAGTCTTATTTATTTCAGTATGTGATTCAGATTTAGTATTTATATTATTTAGTTATGTGGTGGATGGATTATTTATCAATTCTTGGATTTAATAAATGAATGATTTTTTTGGAAAATTGAAAAGGGAAAATATTTTGACACTAACTTAATTAATTATTAGGTGGTTAATAAGGTTATTATGTTTTCGATAGTGATGCTAAGAATGAGCCAATCGAACATTCTGTTTTGAATTTTATAAAGGACTAATCACCCGATATTTAATTGGGCGGGGTGTCACAGGTGGTATCAGAGCATCAGGTTCTAGAGCCCTTTAGGATCTGTATGGCTTATCATGCTTTCAACTTAGCATTCTTTGATATAGAGCCTTATTTTTAGGATTGTTGTATTCTTGATTTTACATTTACGTCTTCGGCTATTTGAGATTTAATGATAACTTTGGACTAACAAAATTCTTTCTCATCTCAGATGCCTCCTCGACGTGCACCTAAGGACAAGAATGCCCAGCCAGAGCCACCGCTAGTTCCATCTCAGGGAATAATGAATGCTACAGAAGTTGCTGCCATATTTGTACAGGCAGTTAATGCAGCATTGGCAGTGGTACAGCAAACACCATCACATGCACCAATAATAGCTCCATCACGTGTCCACATTTTCCTACTATATAGGAGAGAGTTAGGGATGCCTTTCAGAAGGCGCACCCTCCAGAGTTCGTAGGTAGTTCTGATGTGGTGATTTCTAGCCAGTGGAAGAGGGTTATACAGCGACACCTCTGTATGTATGAGTGCACTAAGGTCTAGAGGTAGGTTTTGGATACCTTTAAGCTGATAGGGCAGCCTTACAGTGGTGGGAGTCCACTACTACTACAAAAGAGAGATATCTAATGATGATTGGCAATTTCTGGGTGTGGTTTGACCGCAAGTGCTTTCCTTTGGCCGTTCAGACTTAGATGAGGTAGAAACTACTAAACCTTACCTAGGAAGGAAAGAGCGTGGTTGATTATGAAGAAGAGTTTACCAGTCTAGCCAATCTAGTGCCAGTAGAGGTACCTACCGAGAAGAAGAAGATATAGATGTTCATGGATGGCCTCACCTGGAGCATCAAACAGCATCTTCTGGGTAACCTCTTATTAGAGACCTATACTCATGTGCTTAATGCAGCACTACTGCATTGCAAACGAGCAGGGGAGTCCATCCAGTAGAGCAGGACAGGAGGTAATGGTGCCAGTGGGGCACAGCCAGCTCAGGGTGTAGAGGCAGGTTGATCAGAGTTCCCAGCAGGGGGATTATAAGTGATTCAGGTCAGGAGGTTTCTATCAGGGTCAGGGAGGTTTTAGGCATGGTCATCAGGGTCAGCATGGCCATCAGGGCCAATAGGGACATCAAGACCATTAGGGCCAGCATCAGTTTAGGCATGGCCAGCAAGGCCTAGGGGGAGGTGGAAACGGCCAGTAGGGCCGAGGACAGCAGGGGCAGCGAGGGGGAAACTTTGGTGGGAAGTGTTTTATATGTGGCAAGGCTAGCCACAAGCATCATGATTGTCCTTAGAGGGGCAGGGCCCCACAGCATCAGCAGCAGGGTGCTCAATAGGAGCCCTAGAGATCGATTTTTCCCGCCGCCCTCCCAGCACCACCTCAGATTCCAGCGCTGCCAGCCATTCCAGTAGTTTCACTCTAGTAGGGAAAACTTCAGTATGGACGAATTTATAACCTCCATCAGGCCTCAGCCCCACAGGCTCCACCCGCGATTGAGGGTATGTTTTCTATCCAAGGGACTATGGGGCGTACTTTATTTGATACGGGGGATAAACATCATTTTATTGCCATGAGGTTTGCCCGTGACATGGGGTTATTAGTTACAGCAGAGAGTACTGTTACTTGTATAGATTCGCCTCTGAGTAGTGGTTCACCGATTTTCTTTATATGTCGAGGGGTGGGTATAGAGATTGGGAGACTTACTTTACCTACTGACATTCTTCTATTAGATATGACCAAGTATGATGCGATTATCGTTATAGATTGGCTTATTGCATATAGGGAAGTTATCGATTGTTTTAGTAGGACTACTATTTTTTCCATACCTGATCAGGAGATATTCCTAGTGGCGATACCTCGTTCTGAGGGAGGATCGTCCACTCATTTGAATTATATAGAGGAGGAGACCTCCAAGGAGGTAGTGAAATCTCTTGATTCGATATCGGTGGTGAGGTAATTCGCTGATGTGTTCTAGAATATTTCGGGATTACCACCTAGCAGAGAGATAGACTTTGTTATAAATTTGACGTCGGGCACTCGATCGATAGCCCACGCACCGTACCGTATGGCCCCAACAGAGATAAGGGACCTACGGGATCAGATAGAGAATCTGTTAGGCCAGGGGGTTATTCGTAGGAGTACTACTTCACCCTGGGGTGCCCCTGTGTTGTTCGTTAAGAAGAGAGATGGAATGTTACGGTTGTGTATTGATTACCGAGAGTTGAATAAAGTCACGATACGGAATAAATATCCATTGTCCTGAATCGATGACTTATTTGACAAGTTGAGAGGAGCTTCCTTCTTATCGAAGATTGACTTGTGGTCGGGATATCATCAGTTAAGGATCAGGGAGCAGGATGTGTCGAAGACTGCTTTCTTATCGAGATATGGTTCCTATGAGTTTAGGGTTATGCCTTTTGGGCTAACCAACGCCCCAATCGTGTTTATGGACTTGATGAACAGGGTGTTCAGAGAATTCCTGGATCAGTTTGTCATTGTCTTCATAGATGGCATCCTAATTTACTCCCAGATTGAGGAGGAGCATGCCGAACATTTGAGACAGGTTTTGCAGACACTGCGCCAGCACGAGTTTTATGCAAAATATAAGAAATGTGGATTTTGGCTGAAAGAGGTTCAATTTTTGGGGCACATTATTTTGGATAGAGGGATATCCGTAGACCCTGGGAAGGTGTCAATGATTAGGGAGTGGGGACACCCACGACACCGATAGAGATACGTAGTTTCTTAGGCCAAGAAGGATACTACTGGAGGTTCATTCGGGTATTCTCTAAGATAGCGGGTCCATTGACTCATTTGACTCGCAAATGGGTGCCATTTATCTGGGATAATGCCTGCTAGTTGGCTTTTGATGAGGTGAAAGACAAGTTGACTTCAGCACCAGTGTTAGCACTGCCCAGGCTAGGAGTGGAGTATCTAGTCTACACTGATGCGTCCTTACTAGGACTTGGGGGTGTGCTTCAACAAGAGGATCGGGCTATAGATTATGCTTCTCGTAAGCTTAAGCCTCATGAGAGGAACTACCCCACCCACGACTTGGAGTTAGGAGCAGTTGTGTTTGCACTTCGGATATGGAGGCAGTATCTCTTGAGGGAGAAATTTTGCTTATTCACGGATCACAAGTCACTATAGTACCTCTTCACGGAGAAAGGGCTGAATATGAGTCAACATCGATGGCTTGAATTTGTGAAGTATTATCAGTTCGATATCCAATACCACCCAGGAAAGGCTAATGTGGTAGCAGATGCATTGAGCCGTAGGCCAGTAGATGAGAGGGTCGAGGTATGGAAAGCGAAATGGAAGGAATTAGCACACCAGGATGCCGTGGCTCGATCATTTATGTCTGTAATTACAGTTATGCCTTAGATTTTTACGAGAGTAGTACAGGCCCAGGCAGTGACTTCGTTCTGTCAGGATCGGATTAGGAAGCTTTTAGTCAATGGAGCCGAGTCTTATTCAGTGAGATCCGAGGGCAGTTTGTGCTTCAATAGGAGACTTGTTTTTCTAGAGGGACCTTCGACATGCAGTGATGATGGAGTCACATGGGTCCCGATTTTTTGTACATCCCGGCGGGGACAAAATGTACTAGGATATGAAGTGGCAGTACTGGTGGAGTGGAATGAAGATAGACATCGCGGAGTTCATCTCCAAGTGTACCACTTGTCAGCTAGTGAAAGTGGACCACCAGAGTCCACCAGGTTTACTTCAGCCGTTAGAAATCCCTATATGGAAATGGGAGGTAATTTCCATGGACTTCATTACCGAGTTGCCTACTTCACATAGAGGACAAGATTCTATATGGGTTATTGTGGATCGGTTGACGAAAGTAGCCCATTTTCTGCCAGTCAGGATAGACTATACAGTGGGAGAGTATGCTCAGTTATTTATTGCAGAGATAGTGAGACTGCATGGTGTGCCTTTTGATATCGTGTCAGATAGAGACAAGACATTTGTGTCTCATTTTTTGGAGAGTTTTTAGGAGGCTATGGGTACCGAGTTGCGATTGAGTACAGCATACCACTCGCAGACCGATGGGTATACTGAGCGCACTAATCAGATGCTTGAGGACATGTTGCTCATGTGTATCCTTGACTTTGGGGGAGATTGGGAGAAGTATCTTCCACTGGTGGAGTTTACTTATAACAACTCCTATCAGTTTACAATTGGCATGGCCCCGTTCGAGGCATTGTATGGTAGACCTTGTTGCTCTCCAGCTTGTTGGCTAAAGGTGGGAGACAACAAGATACTCGGGCCAGAGGTAATTCAGTTTACGTCGAGAAGGATCGAGATGATTCAGGATCGCATATGGGTAGCCCAGGATAGACAGAAAAGCTACGTCTATGTTAAGAGGTCCTTCCGAGAATTCGCAGTGGGGACTAGGTTTTGTTAAGAGTATCTCCGATGAAGGGAGTAATGAGATTTGGTAAGAAAGGGAAATTGGCTTCGAGATACATAGGACTATTCCCTATTATAGAGAGGGTCGGACCAGTGGCTTACAGGCTTGGGTTACCGGAGCACTAGCATCGTATCCATGATGTGTTCCACATTTCGTCACTGAGATGGTATCTTTGGGATGAGTTAGCACACACTCATATCGCGATTGAGGAAATTCAGTTACAACCAAACAGTTCATATGAGGAGAGATCGGTGGCTATCCTAGATCACAGTGAGAGGAGGCTGAGGTCAAAGGTAGTTTCACTTGTTCGGGTGCAGTGGCAGCATCACAATGTGGAGGAGTCTACTTGGGAGCGTGAGGCGGATATGCGTGACAAATATCCATATTTATTCGTACCAGGTGTGCCTTATTTTTTGAATTTCAATATGAAATTCCATCATTAGGGGGGAATTATGTAATACCTCATATTTTAAATGATTTAAATAATTATGGGATTAATTATTATTGTGGGATTAATTGAATTAAATTGTGAGAATTTAATTGTTAATTAATCTGAATTTAAATAAATATTAACAAACGTACCAAGGGTTAATACTTACTGATTGAATATTATTGTGTGATATGTAATATGAAACTATACACTTCGATAAATTGTCAAGAATAAGAAATACGACAGTTTAGTAAATTAAGTCAGGTGCGCGTGTGAGTCGTGTCAGGACTAATTTAATGAAATAAAAAGATAAATTATTTTAAGTAACTCCTATGGTCATTTAGAGTGCACCGTTGAGTCCGGAAGGGTCGAGATAGTCAGAATAGTATACCTGGGTGTTTGGTTTGGGTCCCGGGTAAATTTTAGGCCTAACCGGAGTCCCGAGAGGAAATTTTGGTAAATTGTATTTTTGGGGTTAATTAATGGACGAAAATTAGGAAGCCTTATTACCCCTTACATAGTCACAGTTAGGGTTTCATCTGTGAAAGAAAAGAAAGAGTCCCATAGGAAGAAGGAGAAGAGGTTTCTAGGAGTTCTAAGGTCGAACTCAGTCATCCTTCATCGAAAACACCATCAACGCGTAGATCGGAATGAGGAGAACGCACCTATACTAATTTCAAAAGACGAATCAAACCTTCATAATTAGGCAAGTGTTTATTACTTTCTTTTACTTAGCAATAACCATATTCATGTTAGCATAAGGATGATATAAACATGTATTGTTAATAAAAGTGATGAAAATTGGAGATTTAGGATGTATGATTTGAATCTGAGCTTAATTAGATTGAACCCTTCATGTATGAAGAATATAATTCATGTTTTGATGAACTTATATGAAGAACGAATCTAAAAATCATGTGTTCTTGAATAAGAATTCGAAGAACTAAGGTTTTAGTAATTAAATTGGGGATTTCATATTTGTTTGATGATTTATAATGATTTAATGATTCTAGGATGTTAGAATCCATGTGTAATTGTTAGGATTCGATTTGGGACTGATTGATTGGAGTTTGGGATAATAATTTAGAGGTTTTAGGGTTGAAAAAATGATGAAAAATGGAGTTGTCAAAGGTTGAAGACGAGACAACGTAGGTCGCGCGAAGGAAGTCATTTTGAGCGAGACCTGCATCTCACACGTAGTCGTTCGAGCCAGAAAGTTATGTCGCACGAAGCTGGATCAAGCGACACGTGTAATCGTTCGAGCGAGAATTTATTCTGGGTCGAGCGACATTCTAATTTTTAGTAAAATTCTTATTTTACCCCTAATTAAGTAAATAGAAAAAGTTGAATGAGGAAAGGCAGTGTTCGATGATCCCAGAATAGTGCAGAATTTTTGGGACTGTTTAAGTGTAGTGAATTGAACAAATCGTGGACATTTCGAGAGAGAGAATATTTAAATACTTATATTAAAAAAAAAGTAATGAGAGAGATGTCATTAAGTGGGGAAAATATATTTTGGTTGGGTGTATACCTAATGAATATTTATAGTCTATGTGGATACCTATTACATGCTTAATATTATGTGTATGACATACCTAGTTGCTTGCTTCGCGGGAGGTTGCGTAAAGACAGTCTTATCCTGGGTGACTTTCGGGGGGATTATTGACTTGTATCTTAGAACATAGGACTGTGAAGACTTATTTGTGAGTTGATAAGTTAGTTGACTATGGGATCGTAGGTATGTACATGACCCATAGGTATGTGAACTATGTTCGCCTCCACTATGTGTGTTTTGTGTATATGGTTCGTGAGAGACTTCCGAGCCGATAGTCCTTATTGGAGTACGAGATGTACCGGGACATGATAGCAGAGTATGCAATGCACTACAGGTTTAGCCTTGGGTGCTATATGTATATGTATATTATAGTTATGAATGTATATATTTATACTTGTGTTATTCCTACTGTGAAATAATCGTAGGTTATCAAGATAGTAAATTCTTAAATCACGTCAACTGGGAATACTTGACTTAGTGTGATAACCCTTAACCGAATTAATAATTGATGAAATTAATAATGTGGAAAGCTGGGAATCACGGGTTACTACCACGAGGAGCATAAGTCTTTACCTAGTTAGAAGTGTTACAGATGGCTAGGGTGGATTAGTTGTATGTTAGGCGTGCACATTAGCTGAGAGGTGAGAATCTTGTGTGAGAGTTCGAACTAACATGCATTTGATACTTGCTTTATTGCAAATTTTAAATACTTGCTAAAACAAATATTTTTACACCTCGGGCTGTTACCCATTTCTTGCATCTTTTTTCTCTTTTTCTATATATATGTATTTTATCAGGTGCCCATCCATAGGGATACCAGACTTAGAGATTTGGATTGCTTGGCGTGCTGCAGTTGTTGTTGAAGTTGTAGGTCTCTGCATTAGATGCCTCTATCATTTCACTCAGTTCTATATAGACTTTCTATTTCGGGCATGTGTCGCCCATTCCTTAGACATTTTATCAGAGATTGTATTCAATTACTTCCCTTTCAATTCGGTTGGATTTATTGTTTCTATGGTCCTTGGTTTAAAGTTTTGAACTGGAATGTTTTATCCAGTCTTATTTATTTCAGTATGTGATTCAGATTTAGTATTTATATTATTTAGTTATGTGGTGGATGGATTATATTTCAATTCTTGGATTTAATAATTGAATGATTTTTTTTGGAAAATTGAAAAAGGAAAATATTTTGACACTAGCTTAATTAATTGTTAGGTGGTTAATAAGGTTATTATGTTTTCTACCGTGATGCTAAGAATGAACCAACCGAACATTCTGTTTTAAATTTTATGAAGAACTGATCACCCGATATTTAATTAGGCGGGGTGTCATAACAATGTTTAAGACAATGAACATCTTAACATTGTATTTAGAGCACAAATATAACACCAGTACATCACCTTATGGATCGATAATAAACTTGGGTCATGTAAAATAAGTATAGTGGCAAAAAATATCCAACTTTTTTAGGAGAAATTTTGTTAGCATCTTAACTTTAAGTTACCGTCTAAATAGATTTGGCAACCTATTTCTTAAACTCAACTGTCATTTTTTTTCTTTTTTTTAAAAGCTTCACCAACCCACAAACGATCACATCTAAAACATGTTCTCAAAATATAAACCAAACAATGTAAATAGATTATATAAAAGTATAATTGAGTTCAACTAAATAAGTAGTCTACATACACACACACAAATAAAGAAAGATTGATATGAATAACCTTAGAACGGTTGCATTTATTCCAAAACTGATGAGGGTGAGTGAGTGGCTTACTTACTCTATAATATACTGTGAGCCGAAATGAAATGCTATTTTGCCTTTTTTATTCTACATACAGAAGATTCCTCCAATCCCGGGATATGTTAGAGGAAAATGAAAAGAAGAAACTGGAAATTTTCACGGAACTTGAAATCAAATGCAATTAAAATTAAGTTATTAAACCAAATTAGACCTTTACATGGGAAATTAACAAAACTTCCATCTTTGTAATAAAGTACTACATTCATTATCCTTTGCTACTGTTGGTCCGTGGTTGATCATATAGGGAGAAGGTATTTGGTGAGGGGGGGGGGGGGGGGGAGGAGGGAGATAATATGTGTTTATAACCGTGTAGATGGATAGTTAAAATTAAAGTGATAAAAATGAAGTAAATAATTAAGGTTGGGTTGGGGGAATGCAAAAAAATTCAAATATCAAAATTTTAAAATAAATGATTGAAGAGGTAAGTGTTCAAAACACATTCAAATAAGGAAAAAATTACTTATCAACATTAAGATTCTGGATAGATAATACTTACAGCTTCCAAATAGACCATTACCAAAGCTTCTAAATAGATCATTACCAAACGCAGCATAATAACAATATCACAAACAGTAGGTTTATCTAATTTGAATCACCAGGAAAATAATAAAATCATCAAATAAATATGCCACTGCAAGAACAAAATAAGTGTGCACAACTATATATTACAAAGTTAACAAATATAAAAGTAATCAAAAGCTTAAACATAGTACAAACAGAAACAAGAGTGAGAGCTAAGCCAAACACACGGTATTTCTTTTCCAAAACAATCTTCAGTCACCAATAATTCTTATAAATCTAAAGAGAAACCATATTGGGCTCGCAATCCATATATTTTTATTTCTATGACATCAAATCCTATAAAGAAGAAATAAATTACACACAACTTCGGTGTGACAACCCTCTCAAAATAATAACGGGTGGCCAGCCCTATACTACATTAAATCAGGTATCTCAGATGGCACAGTCTCAACATCAACAAACAATACTAAATAATATAAGGCTAACTACCCGAAACTATTAAAAGTGGATTGTCAAAAATTTAAAACTTTTATTTAAGACCGATAGAAACCAACCATACAACCATTTACCAACAATACTACATCTAATTATGATGAGTAATAAATACAAACTCCAATAATATCTAAGAGTTCAACAAAATGCACAAAGTAAAATACCCGAATAGGCTGTCGGGTCACAGACAATACAATAATCTGAAAGAGAAATATGAAAGAGTTAATCTACAACACTTGGGTATAAACCCGATACACAAACTGAATCCTAATCTAGATGTACAAATAGATGGGAATCGACTAAAACAAAGTTCCGTAACATTCCGCTACTGCCACAGCTCCACGAATACACTGGATGGGTAAACATCAATGGCGTCCTTGCAGAGGAACACCTAAAGTAATACAATATACATACATAGGAGGAGAAAATATAAACGGGTCAGAGCCCGAGTTGAAAACATTTTATAGAGAGTGCATTAAAATGCATAATAATTATAAATGCATTATTACATGATTAAGGTGGAGTCGTGCTCTCCATAAAAGTCCAACTCACCTCTCAACTAAAGCGCGCACTAACGTATGTACGTGATCTCCAAATGAATGCCCAATTCTAATTAGCCAATTAAATCTAACTAAATCCCAATGTAAATATTCAAATCATCTAACAACTCTCAATCCACACTTATCTTAATTCCATCTAATCATATACTTTAACTCTTAATGTTATAGTTATCTTACTTTGTTCACTTACTTAACATATAGGGTTTATATACCCATTTTCCAATCCAATCACACAATAACATAAACATCTTCTTTACTAAAATTTCTCATATTCTAGTTATGCCAACAATATACAATTATATAGATGAGTTATTAGCATCTAAGTGCTAAGGACTAAACTTCTCCCAATTCTCAATAATGCACTACGTTTCGTGCGTGGGACGTCTCGCAAAAGCGAAATCCAAACAAGGAACCCCCCGTTACACTACTCCTGGCAGTATTGATTTTCGAGATTCATTATGCCCTCAATGCATGATGCATGTAACCCAAATTCTTATTATTCAGTTTTAATTAATTTATTCACAATTCTCAACAGTACACGGCGTTTCGTGCGTTGAACGTCTCGCAAAAGCGAAATCCAAACAAGGAACCCCCCCGATACACTACTTCTGGCACTGTCGATCGTCGAGAAGGATATGCTATAAATATATGAGCATTGAGGACTAACTTCTCCTCACTCCCAACATTACACTGAGCTTCGTGCGTGGGACGTCTCGCAAAAGCGAAATCCAAATAAGGAGCCCCCCCGATACACTACTTATTAGCAATGTTGGTCGTTAAGGTTCATTAAGCCCTCGATACCCAAGTACCAATCACATCCATAATATAATAACCATCCAAATGAGCTATAACTCATGGACACAGGCTCATAATGCTATCAACTTCCAGTTGCCCAAACCACGTAGCAAACTGGGAACCACCTGGTGGGGTTCAACGATACCCACCTCGTGATCAACTCACGGGCACAACGTCCCGGGAAGCGGTCATAGCTCCTAACCGGCGAGTGAGAACGACACATACCCACGACTTCTCAACCCCAAAATAATAATGTATATCACATAATAATCACCATGGACGACTATGACCTGGTGAATATCCACACCCTGCTCATCGATCCAGGATGCTCACCCTCATCGCACGCAACTTCCCAATGATAGCACGGAGGGGGTATGCTTCACTATCTATATATATACCATCACATGAGGCATACATACATCATCACATCATATAAATATATACCATCACATAATGTATACCGAACACATTGTTTATATATTCGTAGTACGCACTTAGGCGTAGTTGAATTAATATCATTATTTAGTATATTTCTCTCTTTTGATATACTAACAGTCAATTCTCACACATTTTCCCCACTTAGTATACACTATACTATTTCTCGCTTGAAGCTCACATGTCGCTTCTAATTATGAATTGCCTCTCAATTCCATTTAAGTCAAGGATATTCTTTATCCTAATGCACCTCAATTAGCATTTCTTATTGTGTGAGACATCTCCCAATAAATCATCGTTAAGGATATTCATATACTCGTATGCACATTTATTAGCATTTATAATTCTCGCTCCATAGTATGGTTCAATTAATCATGTGAACCTTGAAAGTTATCCCAATTTGGGATTTGATTCTAAAATCCAATATCGTTAAACGCATTCTCTCTCTTTCAATTATTTCATAATTATTTTCAAATAAAACTCCCAATGGTAGTGGGCTTCCCCACTTAGATTATACTATAATCTCTAATCGTTATATCTCCAATTTAGTCCATAGGATCCAAATAATAACTCATAAGTGAAACTCCCTAAAAATCTTCAAAACGTACTCCAAAAGATTCCTATAGAGGTTCCCAATCGACAACCTCCAACAAAACGGAATGAAATTCTCCCTAGAAAAACATCCCTCAAAAAGCCTTGTTTCCAAATCGATTCGGGCCAATTCCAAATCGATTCGGCCCTGCGAATCGATTCAGGTCATCAGACCTGGGATTCTGTCTCAGGACGAATCAATTCGGCTGGGGTTCGAATCAATTCAGTCACTCAGACCTGGGCCCTTCAGAAGGCTCAAAAATGGCTACTTTTTAATAAGCCAAAAATCCCAAAATTCATTTTAATCATTTTTTCTTCATTTTTCTTGAACCCAATCACATATATATCATCAATATTCATCCAAAAACACTTTTAAACTAATTTCTAACCTCAAATCTATTTATACACTATAAATCAAGGTTTTCCAAAAAGTTAGGTTTTGATAAACTAAACCTAAAACCAATGAATTTAATCCACAAATCATGTAATAAATGGTACACAACAATTATTTTGCAAGTTTAATCACTTGCCTCGGGTCCGTAGGGTCTGATCCGTCCTCGAGATCGCGTAAATGCCATAAATATCCACTTTCTCTCTCTTTTGCTTCTTCTTCTCTTCTTCTTTCTTTCTTTCTTTCTATTTCTCTTTCTCTCTAAGGAGAATAAATCTCTCGTAGGCTTTTTAAGCCTTATCTCCCAAGATACACAACTTTAAATGATAATACACACTTTAAATGACTCGGTAACTTTAATTCGAGCCAAACGAACTTAATTTATTTCGGAACCTAAATAGACCCCAAGTACAGTCATTTTGACTTTCTCGACCCTTTCGGAAACAACTACACCCTAAGAATTTCCATTCGACACACTTCCTAGAAACTTCAAATTTTGACCTCAATTGGCAATTTAATAATTCTCCAAATAAAAAAATATTTATTTCTCCCAAAATAAATAAATTATCGTCTCTAAAGCCTCAGGTTGTTACAAACTTCCCCACTTACAAAAATTTCTTCCTCCAAATTTAGCTAAGCCTAGTACTCCAAAGCTCAACTAGTTCCTATGACACTCATCCTCACTAATCCTACACCTAAATCTCTAACTTCCCACGACGAATTTATTTTAATTTATTTTAAGTTTTATGAAACCAAACTTTAACAACTAGGGCGCCCATACACCCTTTATTCGAGCTTTACTCGTACCAATCATAATGAGGCTTCATTCGCCTCTAAAGTTCCATAGATATATAAATTATACTAGCATATTAATATAGTAAAATTTTGAATGGTCCAAAGAAATAACTCCTCTCAATTCCTAACATTCGCCACTTTCGTGCGGGGGACGTCTCGCAAAAGCGAAATCTAAACAAGGAACCCTCCCAATACACTACTATGTAGCGACGTCGGGGATTGAGAGTTTGTTAAATCCGGACTAGAGTTTGAAAATATTTTAGTGAAGAATCGTTTTGAAATGGCCCAATGGCCTATAAAAAGTTTTATTTTGAAAACAGTTTATATAAGTATTTTGGTTTATGTCTTACAATATTTATATAAAGTGCCTTATGTTCCCAACACAAGGTCTTATCAATCATCATACATATAAAATCATATAGCTCACAAAAATTAGCATAATTATGAGCTAAACTTTCCTGCGTCCTAATCAACCACAAGTTCTGACCCCTTTTCAATAATAATATCTTATATCATATTGATATATTGCCATTTATTAGGCTCTTCCATATCTGGAATACAATAACTTATATAAGTCTAACATGACTATATAAAATAAGAAGTAGATTTATCATCACTACTTATCACACAATAATTACATTCATAATAAGATTATAGCTCTTTTTGAGCATGTCACAAAATTATCTATTCTCTCAAAAGATAATAACATAAGAGCCTAACTTGCTCAAGATTCCCTTTCGTCTCATTCCATACATGATAGGGTTATAGCACTACCCTCCCAGAAATATTTCCCGTACGATATCCAAAACTTCATATAGAATAATCCTATTCATAAAGGAAAATTAACTTACATCACCCGTAGTTCGATTGCCCGTCCTCATCATTGGGCTCCCAAACAAAGTCCCTCGGTCTAAAATGACCTCGAATCTGCTGTAGGGGTTTCACTTCCAAAACTTCATCAAAACGTTGTCCTTTACCTCTTTTAGGATAATCGTTCTTTTTATGACCTATTTCTTTACAAAAGAAACATCTACTCGCACGTCCTCTCGACCCACCTGGAGGAACAAAACGTCGTTGTGACTCTCTATAGTCCGACTTGTACTCACTCACATAACTGGCACTCTCTTCGTCAAATCTACTTGATGAACTTGGATCTCCAAAGTTCTTACCCTCTTGCGAATGAAGACGATATTCATGACACTTCAACAGTGCCGCATTCACTACCTCGACGAAATTCACTAATGCTGGACTCTCTAACAAATGCTACTGAATTCTCCAATCTAAACCTCGAACAAACTTTGATATACGCTTCTCTTCCGTATTTACCTCATCAGGTACTAATTTCGCCCATCGAGAAAAATCTGCTTCATATTCTGCCACCGTTCGATTACCTTGAAACACATCCATCAATTCCCTCTTTATTTCCTTCTGAACTGGGGAAGGAAAATACCTTCGATCGAAGAATTCCTAGAAACCTGTTATAGGCAAATTATCTCTCTGTTCTGATGTGGTGACAGACTCCCACCATTGGAGAGCTGCACCCGATAGCTTAAAGGTGGCTAAAAATTGCTTCTGCACCTCACTACACTCAACCATACGGAGGTGCCTCTGCATACTGTTCTTCCATTGACTTGCAGCCATTGCATCAACTCCCCCTGAAAACTCTGGAGGATGCCCCTTACTAAAATCTTCCTTCACTCTTTCCCACAACGACAGTCCTAAATGGTTTTGGGCTGCTTGAACGGCAGATTGTTGCGCCATCGTAGAAATGGTAGCAGTTACTGCTTGTGCCACAATGTTGGCAACTTCATCTGTAGCCATGTTCCTTTGAAGCGTTTGGGGCTCCACATTCTCTATCCCTTTGTTTGCCCTGACTGAATGACCTCTCTTCGGTGGCATCTGAAACAAGAACAATTGTATCAGAACGCCTTTTCGATGTTTTCTTATCACAGAAGAAATATGGACGTGTGAATACAACAGTCCTAATAATAAGGCCCTACATCAAGAACGCTTACGAAATATTGCAGTAACCCACACAGATCCTAAAGACACTAGAACCTAATGCTCTGATACCATCTGTGACAACTTGCTCAAAATAATAACGGGTGTCCAGCCCTATACTACATTAAATCAGGTATCTCAGATGGCACAGCCTCAACATCAACAGACAATACTAAATAATATAAGGCTAACTACCCGAAATAATTAAAAGTGGATTGTTAAAAATTTAAAACTTTTATTTAACACCGATAGAAACCAACCATACAGCAATTTACCAATAATATTACATCTAATTATGATGAGTAATAAATACAAACTCCAATAATATCTAAGAGTTCAACAAAATGCGCAAAGTAAAATACTCGAATATGCTGTCGGGTCACAGACAATACAATAATCTAAAAGAGAAATATGAAAGAGTTAATCTACAACACTTGGGTATAAACCCGATACACAAACTGAATCCTAATCTAGATGTACAAATAGATGGGAATCGACTAAAACAAAGTGCCGCAACATTTCGCTACTGCCACAGCTCCACGAATACACTGGATGGGTAAACATCAATGGCGTCCTTGCGGAGGAACACCTAAAGTAATACAATATACATACATAGGAGGAGAAAATATAAACGGGTCAGAGCCCAAGTTGAAAACATTTTATAGAAAGTGAATTAAAATGCATAATAATTATAAATGCATTATTACATGATTAAGGTGGAGTCGTGCTCTCCATAAAAGTCCAACTCACCTCTCAACTAAAGTGCGCACTAACGTATGTACGTGATCTCCAAATGAATGCCCAATTATAATTAGCCAATTAAATCTAACTAAATCCCAATGTAAATATTCAAATCATCTAACAACTCTCAATCTACACTTATCTTAATTCCATCTAATCATATACTTTAACTCTTAATGTTATAGTTATCTTATTTTGTTCACTTACTTAACATATAGGGTTTATATACCCATTTTCCAATCCAATCACACAATAACATAAACATCTTCTTCACTAGAATTACTCATATTCTAGTTATGCCAACAATATACAATTATATAGATGAGTTATTAGCATCTAAGTGTTAAGGACTAAACTTCTCCCAATTCTCAATGCTACACTACGTTTCGTGCGTGGGACGTCTCGCAAAAGCGAAATCCAAACAAGGAACCCCCCGTTACACTACTCCTGGCAGTATTGATTTTTGAGATTCATTATGCCCTCAATGCATGAAGCATGTAACCCAAATTCTTATTATTCAGTTTTAATTAATTTATTCCCAATCCTCAACAGTACACGGTGTTTCGTGCGTGAGACGTCTCGCAAAAGCGAAATCCAAACAAGGAACCCCCCCGATACAATACTTCTGGCACTGTCGATCGTCGAGAAGTATATACTATAAATATATGAGCATTAAGGACTAACTTCTCCTCACTGTAATACCCCGTATTTTTATTATATTTATTTATGGGATTAATTTAATTAAATGTGTATTAATTGGGAATTAATCCGGATAAAAATACTAGCGAGATGCGAGTTGGTATTTGATTTTAATGAGTATATATGGCTATATATGAATATGGAAATTATGAAATTTTCCGTGAGATTAAAATACGGCAATTTGAAATTTTGTTGAGACTCGTGTGACAGTCGCGTCAGGAATATTATTATTTAATTAAAAAGTGAATTTTAATTCTATTAACCATAGGGTCGTTTTGAGTGCGCCAACGCGTCCGGAAGGGTCTAAATAGTCAAAAAACACTAGCCGGGGGTTTAGTTTGGGTCCCGGGGCATTTTTAGGTCATGCCGGCAACGTATAAGGGTAGTTTGGTAATTTTGGATTTTTGGGAATTAAAACCCACGAAAATTAGGAATTAATATCTGATTTGGACTTTACCCACTAAACCAACTAACAATCCTAAATGACTTAATGGGCAACGGGAGTTATTGGAATTAGTTCCAAAAGTTTCCTAAGGCAAACCCTAGCCTCCATTGTCACCTTGGAGAAAAAGACTTGTAAAGAGAGAGAGAGGAGAATTCTGCAGAGAGAGAGAGAGAGAAACTCATCAATTCTCCATCAAAATCAGAGAAATACATAAGGCAAGTGGTTTAATTTACATTATTTTGCAGTGAATGTCTCTTCCATGCTTAGACAATTCAAAAATTTCATTTGTTTGGGAGATTGATGAAAACCCATAAAATTGGAGTTATAAATTTAATTTTGGATATAGGTTTGCATGTAGAAATGTTATTGGATGATTGAACTAAAAGAATTACTACTTTTGTGTTACAAAAACGGATTTTATTAGGCTCATTGATGATCTAAAATTTCTAGGGTTCATGTTCTTGAGATTTGGGAAAAATGTAGAGTTTTGATAATTGGATGAGGTTTAGGATGAATTAACCCCACAAAACACGTTAGTATATGAGCTAAGTGTGTTTAGGAATGATTATAAACCTTGAAAAATTGTTGGATTGATGTTTATATGAGATTAGAGGTGAAGAAAAGATGGAAAAACGAGAATAGGAAAATCTGGGCTTGAAACTGGCCTCTCGTTAGAAGACCTGCCTAGGTCGTTCGAACGAACTTCTAATGAGTTGACAGTTTTCCTTCTAACGAGGGGGATGTTCGTTCGATGCCTTTCGTTCGAACGAGATCTCGTTAGATGCCCAGTTCGTTCGAACGAACTCTCGTTCGAACAGCCTCGTTCGAACGAGACTTCTAACGAGCTGACAGTTTAGGCTTTTTGGCCTGTTTTGATTTCGCATGTCCCGTAACCTTGTTTAATTGTAGAGATACCATTCCCTTGAGGATAAATTGTTATAGTTAGGACATTTGGGATATAATGAGGAGTAAAACCTAGAAGTGCAATACGAGTTGAATGGAAATTGTGGAATAGAACGTGAGTGACTATTACGAGGCGAAAATTATTAACGGCCTAAATAATTGAATTAATCGGGAACTTATGAATTGTGCAACCTTATAAGTCGGTACGAGAATGAGATGTGTACCACAAATAAATTACGGTGATTACTAATATGTGTGTATACTTATATGTATATGATTCTATGTGTATGACATACCTACCATACTTGCTAGCACGGGAGGTTTACGTTCGCTTAGGGCCCTCTAATCCTTGTGTTGCTCGGATTTAGATTGGTACCTCGATAACATACGTCAGAGAAGGACTTATTCGGATGTTAATAAGTCTATTGATCGTGGGAGCGTAGGTATGTGCGTGACCCATGTGATGTGCCTGTGTTCGCCTCCATTATTTGTGATTTGCTATTATCTGAGAACGATTCCTGAGAGATTCGGAATGCGTGATCCTTATGTACGTGATGTACCGGGATGGATAGCAGAGTATGTGTGCACCGCAGCTTAGTCTCGGGTGCTTTTAATGTATATTTATGGCATGGCTATAATACACTTAAATTAATGAGAACTTTCATGTTGGTATTGTGAGTATAAATACGGAACGCTTTGAGTAACTATAAAGGGGTAACCTGAAATGAATTGTATTGCAAATAATCGAGAATCCAAGTTTATGTAAAGCTCTCCATTTAGTTGATAACGCTAGAATGCATAATGAGAATCGAGTAGTAAGGGGTAGAACTTATTACGGATTGGTTAGATTTATATGTTACTTAGATGGGTACGGTACGTTAGGAGTGCACAAATTAGTCGAGAGGTGAGTATTTCATGTGAGTGCACGTCCTAACATGTATTTTGCATTCGTTGTTTTAATGTTATTAAAGCACTTGCTATTTTTAAATACTCTTCACTTTCGGGCTCTGACCCGTTTGCTTTCAAATCTATTTTTGTAAAAACCATTTTTAGGTGCCCAGCCACAAGGACACCATGCATAGGATTTTCATTCAGGTGATGAGCTGTAGCTGTTTGTGGAAGTTACAGGACTTTGCTAGTAGACGCTTCATCTATCTTGACTCTAGATTCAGCTTTCATCAGTTGTAGGGCATGTCGCCCATTTCTATTAGAAACATTTCCTATTTCATATTTTCAGACTTTTGGCATGTAATTAATTCAGGATACATTGTTTTACTTAGTTCAGCTGTAGGATTGTTGTGAGGAGTTTTCCTCCGGACTTATTATTATGTTGGTTATTCTATTGCTTCGTTATGGTGAATGGTTGTTATTCTTTCATTATCCTCTTTTTGCATGTTAATCAGAGTTAACTTAAAATTTGGCAAACTCACTTTTTAAATACTAGGTGGTTAGTAATCATTAAAATGTTTTCGACAGTGATGCTATTAACTGAACCAACTTGGCATTTTGTATTAATTTAATAAAGGAGTAGCTACCCGGTATTTAATTAGTCAGGATGTCACACTCACTCCCAACATTACACTGAGCTTCGTGCGTGGGACATCTCGCAAAAGCGAAATCAAAAGAAGGACCCCCCCCCCCCTCGATACACTACTTATTAGCAATGTTGGTCGTTAAGGTCCATTAAGCCCTCGATACCCAAGTACCAATCACATCCATAATATAATAACCATCCAAACGAGCTATAACTCGTGGACACAGGCTCACAATGCTATCATCTTCCAGTTGCCCAAACCACGTAGCAAACTGGGAACCTCCTGGTGGGGTTCAACGACACCCACCTCGTGATCAAATCACGCACACAACGTCCCGGGAAGCGGTCATAGCTCCTAACCGGCAAGTGAGAACGACACATACCCACGACTTCTCACCCTCAATATAATAATGTATATCACATAATAATCACCATGGATGACTATGACCTGGGGAATATCCACACCTTGCTCATCGAGCCAGGATACTCACCCTCATCACATGCAACTTCCCAATGATAGCAAGGAGGGGGTATGCTTCACTATCTATATATATACCATCACATAAGGCATACATACATCATCACATCATATAAAGATATACCATCATATAAGGTATACCTACCACATTGTTTATATATTTGTAGTAAGCACTTAGGCGTAGTTGAATTAATATCATTATTTAGTGTATCTCTCTCTTTTGATATACCAACCATCAATTCTCACACATTTTCCCCACTTAGTATACACTATACTATTTCTCGCTTGAAGCTCACATGTCGCTTATAATTATGAATTGCCTCTCAATTCCATTTAAGTTAAGGATATTCTTTATCCTAATGCACCTCAATTAGCAATTCTGATTGTGTGAGACATCTCCCAATCAATCATCGTTAAGGATATTCATATACCCGTATGAACATTTATTAGCATTTATAATTCTTACTCCATAATATTGTTCAATTAATCATGTGAACCTTGAAAGTTATCCCAATTTGGGATTTGATTCTAAAATCCAATATTGTTAAACGCATTCTCTCTCTTTCAATAATTTCATAATTATTTCCAAATAAAACTCCCAATGGTAGTGGGCTTCCCAACTTAGATTATACTATAATCTCTAATTGTTATATCTCCAATTTAGTCCATAGGATCCAAATAATAACTCATAAGGGAAACTCCCTAAAAATCTCCAAAACGTACTCCAAAAGATTCCTATAGAGGTTCCCAATTGACAACCTCCAACAAAACGGAATGAAATTCTCCCTAGAAAAACATCCCTCAAAAAGCCCTGTTTTCGAATCGATTCGGTCCAATTCCGAATCGATTCGGACTCCAAGGCGAATCGATTCGGGTCATCAAACCTGGGATTCTGTCTCAGGACGAATCGATTCGGCTGGGGTCCAAATCGATTCGGTCACTCAGACCTGGGCAGCTGCATAATTTCGAATCAATTCGGTAAGGGGACGAATCGATTCGGCCCTTCAGAAGGCTCGAAAATGGCTACTTTTTAATAAGCCAAAAATCCCAAAATTCATTTTAGTCATTTTCTCTTCATTTATCTTGAACCCAATCACATTTATATCATCAATATTCATCCAAAAACACTTTTAAACTAATTTCTAACCTCAAATCTATTTATACACTATAAATCTAAGGTTTTCCCTAAAAGTTAGGTTTTGATAAACTGAACCTAAAACCCATGAATTTAATCCACAAATCATGCAATAAATGGTACACAACAATTATTTAGCAAGTTTAATCACTTGCCTCGGGTTCGTAGGGTCTAATCCGTCCTCGAGATCACGTAAATGCCGAAAATCTCCACTTTCTCTCTCTTTCTCTTCTTCTTCTCTTCTTCTCTCTTTCTTTCTTTCTATTTCTCTTTCTCTCTAAGGAGAATAAATCTCCCGTAGGCTTTTTAAGCCTTATCTCCCAAGATACACAATTTAAATGATAATACACAATTTAAATGACTCGATAACTTTAAATCGAGCCAAACGAACTTAATTTATTTCGGAACCTAAATAGACCCTAAATACAGTCATTTTGACTTTCTCGACCCTTCCGGAAACAACTACAACCTCAGAATTTCCATTCGACACACTTCCTAGCAACTTCAAATTTTGACCTCAATTGCCAATTTAATAATTCTCCAAATAAAATAATATATATTTCTCCCAAAATAAATAAATTATCGTCTCTAAAGCCTCGGGTTGTTACATTCGTCCACAAAATAAAGTAGTATATCCGAAAAAGGCAAAGAAAATAGGGCATCTCAGAGTTAATGCACAAACTTTGATTAAGCATTTGAAGATACTACCAACCCAATATATACTAAAAAAATGAATACCTGATTTCATTGCAGATAAGCACGGCAAAGTGTTAAACCAAGTATTGTGTAGTAGAAAAACTTTGAAAACTATTGCACACAACGAATTTCAAATCACAACGAATGCCTGCTTTCATTCATCAAACACCTTTTAAACAACAAAAAAATGAAACAAAACAAACATTAAATCTCATCAACAACAATATATCAAATCTGCAAAGATAATGACTACTACGTTATAAAATATGTTTTATACCTGTATAACAATGACTACTACATCATATAACAACCATGTATTATGTAGTATAAATTCCCCAAAAAAATCACAAAGATTCAATAAAAATACCCCCAAAAAAGGGCCTCTTTATTTCTCTTCTTCAGAACAAAAATTAAAGAACAAAACAATTTATAAAATGTACAGCCAACAAAATGATGAGAAGACGTACAGCCAAAAAAATACCTTGTTTGTTTGTTGCCAGAGTTTAAAGATGTACAGTCAATAAAACGATTTGTTGGTTGTTCCTTGTTGTTCGTTGACAGAGTTAATTGTACAGCTGAGAGGAAGACAAAGGGAGAGAGGGAGGGAGAGTAGCGTGAGGGAGAAAAATAAGAAGACAGGTAGGTTTGGAGAATGAGTGTAATGGAGATAATGTGTGCAAATACTATTGTACTGTTGTTTTTGAATTTTGAAGCAATGGGGCAAATAAATTAGAGTGTGTCAAAAGAGAGGGAATCCAAAATTTTCAAAGGCAAAATAGGGAGTGCTAGATAAAAATATCTTATGACATTATAGTTCAATATTATGAAATACATAAGTTTTGTAACTTATTATTATTATTATTATTATATATATATATATATAAAGGGGGAGAGAGAGAGAGAGAGGGAGAGAGAGAGAGAGAGAGAGAGAGAGAGAGAGAGATGAAGGCTCTCCTACATCACACTAGGGGTGTATACGGTTCGGATTGGTTCAATTTTACTACTAATTAGGGAACCGAACGGGGATTGATCGGTTCCAAATATTTGATATTAGAACCGATCCGACATTTGTGGAGAACCGAACTAACGGTTCCGGGGTTGGTTCGGATCAGTTTTTAGTTCCAAATTCGTATTTCAAACTTAGTGAAATATTAAGATTAATGTCTTTCAAAATTAATTTTGTTAAGGTCGAAATTTACTTTGGTCCCCAATATTTTTGCATATTTACTTTAGCATATTTCAATAATGGTAATAAAAAATAAATCAGTTCCAGTTGTTTACATAATAACATCAAAAAGAACATTAATGGTTTACATAACAATCCCAAATAGTCTTTAAAACCAGCAACATTATTTATAAAAAAAATAGCTACAAATAATCTTGAAAATAGCTACAGAAGTTTGATACAAATATAAGTTGAAACATTATAAAACCAACTCAGGTGATGAGATATGCTTTTAAACATACAACCGGTGTTATTATGTTTAACTTGATAAGAGGTAATCGAAAGATGGTTTTGTCGATCTGAGTTTTGGTTGGAAGATGGTTTTGGGATCTAAGTTGGTTTCAGTTTTGATCGAAAGGTGATGGTTAGTTGATTGGACGATCTGAGCTTTTTTGTCATACGAAGTTAAGTCTTATATGAGTTGTCTTTAGTCTGAAGATGATGGTTGGTTTAGGGTTAGTTCAGCTGGTTTCAATTTTGGTTTGAGATAGTTTTGGTCTGAGATGTATTTGGCCTCCGATAGTTTTGGTCTGAGATGTATTTGGCACGCGACTTGGAAATGAAGAGGGAGTGACGTGGAGAAGAAGAGAGTGAAGGACGGACCATGAGATTGTAAAGTGCTAGGTTCCAAACATTAGTATTTTTATGTAAGTATTAAAATATTATTAATATTATATATATATATATATATATATATATATATATTAATTTATTAATTTTATAAAATATATCAGATTGGTTCGGTTTGGTTCGGATGGGTTTGGTTCGGATCGATTTAGATTTATAGTGGAACCGAGAACCGAACCAAAAACATTAGTTTTATTTTTTTTGGAACCGGGACCAAACCAATAGTCTAAACCAACCCAATGCGACCGGTTCGGTTCGATTTATCGATTTTTTCGATTCCGCTGTGCACTCCTACATTACACCTAGTTCTAGGTCCTAAGAAACCTTTTTTTCAAATTTTATATTTTTCTATTCAAATTGACCTTTCAATCAACACATGTTCAAAATACATTTTTTAACTATTTTTAAAAAGCATACAAAATCCTACTAGCGTAGACTCTTATGAATAAGGTATCTTCAGCAATTTTTTGTTGGATTTTCAAAAAATATCTAGAAATTGTATTTTAATCCAATTTTTTGAACATGTATTGATTGGAAGGTTAACTCCATGGATAAAATAAAAAAATTAATCCCTAGAACTAGGTGTGATATAGGAAGCATGTTGTATAGGAGTCTCTCTCTCTCTCTCTCTCTCTCTCTCTCTCTCTCTCTCTCTCTATATATATATATATATATATATATATATATATATATATATATATATATATATATATATATTTATAGTCTCAACCAGGGAGGGATCTCCAAAACAACATACCAAAAAAAGGGATCATTTTTAAAAATAGTAAAAAATTATTTTGAATTGATTTTTCGTGTACAGTATTTAAGCATTTCAACGAATATATAAAAAAATCAACTCAAAATGATTTTTTTTGCTATTTTAAAAAAATAGGTCAAATACTTATTAAAAAACTAACATAAAAACTCACATATATTTGACCGATTTTTTTAATATAGCAAAAAAATTCGTATGAGCTGAGTTTTTTAGGCTCTTTGAAGTGTTTAAATATCGTACAAAAAAATAGCTAAAAATAATTTTTTTAATATTTTCAATAAATGGGTCATTTTTTTGGTATGTTGGAGATCCTCTCCCATTTCAACCATACTTAAGCATTTGGCATATTGTCACATTTTATTAAGGATTATTAAGTTCATTTTTTAATAATTCGCTTTCACATTTGATGGTTGAAACTTATATATATATATATATATATATATTGTGGATACCCGAAAATTAGAACTATGGGCCTGGACGAGTAGCCCAGTTCTGGCGGCCCAAAGTCCAGGCCCCTCCTCTTTTATAATTGATCCTTATATTTGATTCGGTCTCCCCCCACGATCCCATGAAGGGAAGTTATAGGGGAAATGGAAAACATGGAAGAACCCGTCACCTCCACTCATCTACATGCACATGTATATATTGAACCCTAGGTCCGGGGCAAAAGGACAAGTTGTATTCTCTGTAATCACTCTCCGGAGTATATAGAAATAACATCGACTGCACCACCGTGGAGGTAGGCACATTTTGGCTGAACCACGTACATCATTTGTTGTGTGATTGGCATCCTCTATTCCTTGTTCTCTTCTTGATAATATTTCTCTCATATTTATTTGTGTTGCATAATAATTGCATCCACAATCGGCGCCGTCTGTGGGAAGCGTTCATCTTTCCCTGAGAAGAGCCCACACCAAGAAAGGAGTTTAAGATGTCTGGTCACAGCAGGAATGCCCCCCAAGCAGGAGATATTCAAGAGCCACCTGCTCCTCGCAGGATTAGGTCTGAAGTCCGACATTCAGATCGGAGAGCTCGCCTAGAAAGACTAGCCTCAGAAGAAAGTCAGGGACCAGCGAGGTCCACGTAGATATCCAGGTTGATTGATGCGTACGAGGCAAGGATCCACGAGTAGAGAGAGTCTTCTCACAGGTACGAGGCTGAGAATGCTCGTTTGAAAAGAACGCTGGAAAGACTAGAAAAGGAGCTTCGTCCTGATAACCGGAGACGCCCATATCGCACTCCTAGCCCTCAGGCGAGCAAGTCTCGCAGCCAAGGAAGGAGCCCTAGGCGAGAATCTCAAAGGGACGTAGGAGGCGAGTCAGACGACGACCTCCACGAACAGCTGCGAAGAGCTCGCCACCACCAGAGCCCTGCTCGCAGCGACGAGCTCATACGAAATATGGTCCGCAGGGAGATGGACCAGCATCCCACTCACCACGGGACAAGATCAACTAGAGAACTCGCGAGGCGAGCTCTCAAAACCCAGATGAAGTCACCTTTCACGAAAGAAATCGAAGAGGAGGAAGCTCCCAAGAAATTTTCCATTCCAAGGTTCAAGGTTTACGACGGAAAGACTGATCCCATCGATCACGTCAGGCAATACCGACAGGAAATGACCCTCTGGAGTCACCGTAATGCCCTGATGTGCCATATTTTCCCCTCGAGCCTTCATGATGTAGCACAGAAGTGGTTCGAAAGGCTCCCCCATCGGTCGATTAAGAATTTCAAATCCCTAGCCGAACTCTTTACGACCCGATTCATTACCAGTAGCTCCCATCCTAAAAGGATGGATGCTCTACTGACAATGAAGAAAACGCCTCAAGAAACCCTCCGAGAATACGCGAAGAGGTACTGGGAGTTATTCAATGAGATCGAAGACTGCGCGGAGGAGGTGGCAGTGGCCTCCTTTAAAATTGGGCTCCCTAATTCTTCCCTCCTCTACCAATCCCTGACAAAGAAGGAAGCTATGACCATTGACGACCTTATGGCCCGAATCGAGAAATACGCAAAGGTGGAAGATGTCACCCGCTCTAATACAGGAGAAAATGGTCGAGCTAAGCTCACTACCAAGGTAGGTGAGAAGGCTGAGAACCAGAGGAAAGGAGGAAAGAACGGGGGCAAAAATGGATCCAAAAATGGGGGGAACCAGGACACATCGAAAGAATTCCAGGCGGTCAACACCGTCTTCAAAGAACCAATTTAAAAGGTTCTTGCGAAGATCAAGGATGAGCCATTCATCAATTGGCCCAGGAATATGGGGGGAGATCCCTCGAAGAGAAACAATGCGTTGAGATGCGCTTTTCACAAAGAGGGAGGGCACAAGACCGAGCACTGCAAAGCTCTTAAGTCTCACCTAAAAGAGTTGGCCCAGTCCGGGCATTTGAACGAATTTGTATAGAAAAGGGCAGAGAAAGTGACTGCCAACAGAGAGATGAGACCCGACAATGTGCTGGGGGATGATGTTGGACACGAGTTCGCCGTAATTCACGGAGTATCTGACGTCAAACAGATACAAGGGAACTCAGCTCGAATGGAGCTGAAAAAACTTACAGCGGTAATGTAGGCCTTTCAAATCGATCCAGCAAAATCACAGTCAGGAAAGCGTCGACGAGCAGAGGACGTCAACTATAACAAGCATATTGTTTTTACGGATGAAGATTTGATGGGAGTAAGGACCCCACATCATGATGCTCTGGTCATTACACTCAGGATAGCCAACTTTTACATCGACAAGCTGCTCGTCGATCAAGGAAGCTCATCCGAAGTAATGTACCTCGACATGTTCAGGAAATTGAAGTAGAGCATCTCCGACCTAAAGGAAGCTACTGTTCCTTTGGTCGGCTTCACCGGGAAAATGGCCAGGCCCCTAGGCAAGATAGTGCTGCCAGTTCGTGCTGGGAACGTCTCCAAGATGATTGAATTTTTGGTAGTTGACATCGAATCACCGTACGAGGCCATCCTCGGCAGAGGATGGCTTCATGCAATGAATGCGGTCTCCTCGACCTACCATCAGAAGCTCAAGTATGTAACCGAGCGAGGAGTAATGGAGATCCACAGAGACCAATCAATGGCAAGGAAGTGCTTCTAGCAGCCATCCGACCAAAGCCAGAGAAGAAGGCCGGTCAACCCAGCGAGAAAGTTGAAGAGGGTGTGATACCTTCTAAATAGCAACTAAAGTATGGAAGACCAGGAGTAGAGGAGACCAGGATCCTCCCCTCCGAGCGTGTCATCGAGGACCTGGTAGAAGTTATAGTCGAAGTTGGTAACAGTAGCAGAGTCTTCTTGATTGGAGCATCTCTCACCGATCAAGAACAGAAGGAGTTGACGACCTTGCTGAGACACAACGTAGATGTCTTCGCATGGGAACCATACGATCTGCCTGGCATTGATCCTGGTATGGTCTGTCATCAACTGCACGTCGACCCCACGTTAAAGCCAGTCACGCAGAAAGCACGAAGAGCTGCACCTGAGAAGGCTAAAGTGGTCGAAAAGGAGGTCAAAAAACTGCTGGATGCAGGATCCATACGGGAAGTACAATTCCCCAAGTGGTTGTCCAACCCAGTAGTGGTTCCGAAGAACAACGGGAAGTGGAGAGTTTGCATCAACTTCACTGACCTCAACAGAGCATGCCCAAAGGATAGTTTCCCCCTCCCAAAGATAGACCAACTAGTAGATGCCACTGCAGCTCACGAGCGAATGAGTTTCCTAGACGCATACTCAGGATATCACCAGATCCCCTTGTATGCCCCAGACCAAGACAAAACGGCATTCATCACGACGGTTGGGTTGTATTGCTACAAAGTCATGCCATTTGGGCTCAAGAATGCAGGGGCAACCTACCAGCGGCTGGTCACAAAAATGTTCAAGGATAAAATGGGAGATACAATGGAGGTCTACATCGATGACATGCTCGTTAAGAGCAAGAAGAAGTAAAATCACCTCTCAGACCTGTCAAAGACCTTCGAAATCCTCAGGAAGTAACGAATGAAGCTTAATGCGAGTAAGTGTTCCTTCGGTGTCCAGTCAGGAAAATTTCTTGGATACTTAGTCAGCAAGAGAGGCATAGAAGCTAATCTGGACCAGATCGATGCAATCAAAAGGGTACAACCACCTTGAACGGTTAGGGACGTGCAGAAGCTCACTGGAATGCTCAATGCCTTAAATCGCTTCATTTCCAAATCCTCCGAGAAGTGCAGGCCTTTTTTCCAGCTTCTAAAAGGAAATAAACGAATAGAATGGAGCACTGACTGCTCGCGAGCATTGGACGAGATCAAGTCTTACTTAAGCTCTCCATCGCTTCGTGTCATACCATAACCAATGGATTCTTTGTACCTATACCTCTCGGTATCCAGTCACACTGCCAGCTCGGCGTTAATATGCGAGGTCGAAGGAATCCAACACCCCGTTTACTATGCGAGCAAGACCTTATTAGACACCGAGCAAAGGTACCTGCCATTAGAGAAGCTCGCCTTTGCACTAGTGATAGCCTCGAGGAAACTGAAGCATTATTTTGAAGCTCATACTATCATCGTCCTTACTTCGCACCCCCTTAAGGCGATCCTGAGGAAAACGGATTTGTCAGGCAGATTGTCTAAGTAGTCGGTCGAGCTCGGCCGGTTTGACATCCAATTTCAACCAAGGACCGCTATCAAGGGTCAGATCCTCGCTGATTTCATAGCCGAATTCACTGGCGAAGAAATCGCCGACCAACCTCAACCAACAAAGCAAGAAGAGAACCCAGAAACAGTGGAAACCTAGAAACTATTCGTTGATGGAGCATCCAACTCAAAGGGGGCAGGCGTAGGCATCGTCCTCATCACCCCAGAAAACACCATCCTTGAGCAAGGAATCAGGCTTGGATTTGTAGCCTCCAATAACGAAGTAGAGTACGAAGCCCTAATAGCCGGTCTCCAAAAGGCGCAAATTCTGGGAGCAAAGCGTTTACAAGTATTTGGCGATTCTCAACTAGTCTCCAAACAGATAAGTGGAGATTACAACGCGAAGGATAAAAGGATGACAGCCTACCTTGCCCTAGTGAGGAAACTAATGACGAGCTTTGAGGAGATCAACATCCAGCAGTTTCCCAGAGGGCAAAACAGTCATGCCGACGCCTTAGCAGCCCTAAGCTCGGTAGTTGATTCTAGTCTTAAAAGGGTCATTCCCATCGATTTCCTCATTTGTCTAAGCATTAACCACAACAGAAAACTGCCGAACGTGGAACAAATACTCCAGGTGGGATCATCCCCCAGCTGGATGGACCCCTTAAGAGACTATTTAAAGGAGGGCACGCTCCCCAAGGATAAGAAAATCGCCCACCAGATAAGAATCAAAGTTGCTCGCTTTCACTTATCCACAGGAGGCGACTTGTATAAGAAGTCCTTCTTCGGTCCCTACCTTAGATGTGTCCACCCAGGCGATGTCGAGCAAGTGTTGCGCGAGCTTCACGAAGGAATCTGTGGAAGTCATGTCGGAGGAAGGTCTCTAGCCTTTCGAGCAATGAAGGAAGGCTATTGGTGGCCATATATGCAAAAGGACTCTGCAGTATATGTCCACAAATACCCCAAATGCCAGCTTCACGCTCCAATGATCCACCAACCAGCCAGCGACCTAAAATCCCTGACCAGCCCGTGGCCCTTCGCCCAATAGGGGGTGGACATCGTGGGACCACTACCCACTGCTGCCGACAATCGCAAATACATGTTGGTTGTAACTGACTACTTCACCAAATGGATCGAGGCAGAACCATTGGCAAACATCCGAGATGCTGACATGATAAGATTCATATGGAGGAATATAATCACTCGATTCGTAATTCCCAGAACCATCATCACTGATAATGGGACACAATTCGAGAGTGGCCCCTGTCAGGACTTCTGTAACGAGCACGGGATCAGGCACAACTTTTATTCGGTGGCCTACCCACAGAGCAATGGGCAAGCAGAAGCTTCCAATAAAACTGTGATCGATGGATTGAAGAAGAGACTAGAGCGAGCCAATGGCGCATGGTCAACCGAGCTACCCCATGTTATATTGGCATACCGAACAACTCCTCGGCGAGCAACAGGAGAAACCCCATTTTCGCTAACATATGGCATAAAAGCAGTCATTCCACTAGAAGCGGGCTTGCCAATAATGAGATCCGACCTTGTCGACCAAGGCCAAAATGATGGGGCGTTGCTCGCTGAACTCGACCTCGCCGACGAGCGTAGAGAACTAGCCCTGGTGAAGCTTGCGAGCTATCAGCAACATCTCGCAAGGCATTACCACAAAAGGGTTAACCCAATAACATTCTAAGTTGGGGACTATGTTCTAAGAAAGGTCCTGGGCAGCACAGTAAGGTCATCAGACGACAAGCTAGGCCCAAACTGGGAAGGACCATTTAAAGTAACTAGGGATGACCTGCAAGGTGCATATCATTTGGAAACAATGGAGGGCAGAGAGATACCACGAGCATGGAATGCAGCCAATCTCAAGAAATTCTATTTTTAAATTCTCATGGAATTCTATTGTTGAATCTTTTTCTAGTATCTGTTATGTGAAAGGAATAGTTCATTCCCCTTATTACTAATGAAATCAGTAAACTGCATTTTATCACACATATTTTTCCAAATCACAGGCACAATGGTCGATATAGCAGGGGAATACCCCTCCTCAGGTCATCGTCATGAAGCAGTAAAGACCTCTTAGACTTGCCCTTGGCAATATATAAAGCCCTACAGAGGATTCTTAGGCAATGCGACCAGATTTTATATTGGCCATCAAACCTACTTTGGTTGAGCAAAATCCTGATCGGATGAAGACATCCAATACCAGGTGTGTCCTCGCCAATTGCCCTACTTAGGCTTAAGGGAGTGTGACGACACAACCTAAAAGGTAAAATGGGGCATAATGGTATTTTGGTATTATACTGGACTGGGGGGACACTTGCATGACAAAATAAAAAGGATTATGAAACAGCGAGAATATAAAAAGATTCGATGAACACGTTTAGTCGGTAAAATCGCCCAAAACACGAACTTTTCATTAATCTCGTATACTTACAACAGTGATAATGTATGTTTAGTCGGCGAAGCTCACCCAAAGCATTTACATTATCGAAAAATACAAAATAATAACAACTTGTTATATTCACAACAAAGATAATACACGTTTAGTCGGCGAAGCTCGCCCAAAGCGTTTACATTATCAAAAGAAGAAACTTGCAAAAACATTCAAGAAGGAGGAAGCCTCCGAACAAGATAATCTGCCACCCTAGCTCTTCGTCCATCATCAGGAGCAGGGACCAGCTCTTCCACAACCTCATCTGCGTCCAACTCTAACAGTTGCCGAGGAGTGGCATTAATAGGGATCCATCTATCATCCCTCCTGAATGGATTGGGCAACAGAGTGGAGGAGGACATCTCGTGACGATACCACAACACTGAGTTCCTCGGGACCTGGAGTTCTTTCAAGGCACTCAACCACCCTCTGATAAAAGAAAGTTCTTCAAACTCGGATAGTCTTGTGGGAGCATCTAGCTAGCCTTGATCATAACCATCAGCCCATGCTTGTCAAGGACCCTTCTTGAATAAATGCCGAAGTCGAGTAACGTCCCTCTGAAGACCAGCAGAAGTTACATATGCTCGGCTGACATCATCGCGAAGCTCTTCCATCTCCTTATCCCACTGTTCTTCCGCCTCCCTGTTCCTTCCCCTGGTGCTCCTACCAGCCCGCGGGAGGGGAGGACGAGTGGAACCTCATGGCATAAGAGGAGCATGTCCAGCTCGCGAAGACGAGGAGCCTTGCAGAATCGCTGAAGCAGTGCTCGGCGCATGCTCTCTAAGTTGCAGGACTTACCTCCTCATATTTTCATTCTCCTGCTGCAGGATTTCCCCAACTTGATTTATCTCAGTGTCCTCTAGCAACCTTGCTCTCATAACATTGACTTCCTCTTGTACAGAAGCACCAATGCCTTCCATCTCCTTGAGCCTGTCCTTCAGCTTAGCCACTAGCTCGGACTGATCCTTATATTTTTGGTTCCTCGACCTAAGAGACTTGCAAAGCCTAACAAAGGCCTGACGAACCTGAGGACTGGCATTAGGACCAAGGGTCCTGCCCAATCGAGATGTGGCAGGAATATAGTCTTCTACATCAGTCAACTACAAGACATAAAAGTGCAATGGAAAGAGAAATCAATCAATGCATTGGAAAAAGAAGCTTTTTTATTTCATTATTGAAGGTCAAGTACATCGAGCAAGAAACGGAAAATTAAAAACAAAAGTACAAAAGAAGTCCTAAGGGAGGATTAACTAGCAACCTCAGGCTGCCCGGGGGTGGCTGGCTGCTTCCCCTTATCAGCAGTAGCAGAGGCATCCCCCTCTACAGAGATACCCTCATTCTCCTGGGCAGGACCAACATCGGCAGGAGTTTTCTGAGAAGTAAGATCAACACCCTCGATGGCTGGGGCAGGGGCTTCTTCGTCTACGGTTGGCCTTGGACCCGGGTCGTGCTCGTCGAACAGCGGAGACTCATCATAAACACCAGCAGCTAGGAGGGCCTTGTTCCATCCCTTCTTGAAGTTCAAACAGCTGATATAGCCTATTTGAACTTCGGCGTCTTCATAAGCCGCAGTCCATCCGGGGTTGTATGAATCCTCCTTGATGGTGGCTACTATGGACTCCTTCTCCTTCAGCTGCTCGATCAGGGCCTTGTTCTCCTTCACCACACCCAGCTTGCTCGAGCAGACTAGGTCATAGGCCTGCCTCAACTCGCTCAGCTCCTTGACCGCCGCTTCCCTCTCTCGATTAGAATTAATAAGGGCCAGATCAGAGGAAGCTCGGGCGGCATCAGCAGCCTTTAGGTCAGCCTCCAGTCGAGAACCCCTGACTTCCAGAGTGAACTTCTGCCACTCTAGCTCGCCATTCATCCTCACCAACTCGTCACGAGAACGGTAGAGCACAGCAAAGTCCGTCACAAACTGCCAAAAATAAAGAAGGAATCAAGAAGGAGAAATAATTAAAACTCGTTAAGGTATTGAAAAAGGAAAGAACCTTACCAAGGCCAGTCTCTGGCTAGCTTGGAGGGCTAATTGATCAGACCCCAGTGCCCTCTGGCGATCTACAGGAAGAACTGCCCTCTCAAGTAGTGCAGGAGCCAGCTGAGGGGAAGTGGCAACCGAGGCCCCCTCGGGCAAAGCTGACACCGGGACCAAGGCTTGCCCATCCTTTATCCTCGACTCCATCTTCCTCCTCTCTTCCTCTCTCTCCCTCTCCATCATTTTCCTCTCCTCCACCTTCTTCTTTTCCTCCACCTTCTTCCTCTCCCCCTCCTTCTTTCTCTCCCTCTCTCACCTGCTCTTCTTCTCTCCTCTTCCACTCTTGCTCCTGAGTGGAAGACCGAGAACCAGTGGCCATGGCCCTAGAAGAAGACTTTTGTTTCTTCGACCTCTGTGCAAGAAGCACATGGTCCTCATCATCATCGTCCCTAATCAGGTTCTTCCTTGGAGATATATCCTCGCCTGAACTGCTGGTAGTGCTCGACGAGTCTTGAGCTGCGAAATCCTCTTCAGAAGAACTACTACTGTCAGAACTCCCTACACCACTCACAGCACCTGCAGGCTCACTCTCAGAGCTGCTATCCTCTTCGTCCAACTGGATAGGCTCAGCTGTAACCTCTCCAAAAGAATCAAACTTTGGAACACTATCCACAGGTCGTGCTATGAAGCTGGAGCCTGTGTTCTTGTACTCGAGTAAAAAGGCAGCAGATCTGGGATGCTCGCCGTCACCCAGAGGCTCCCTAATATTCCAAGCTTTCACCAACTTCGAGATATGAACCTCGCTGAGAGCAGGCTCCAAATTCTTTGTCCTCGGTGTAAAAGAAAAAGCAAAGAGAGGTTAGAAAAGCCGCAAGTCAGCAAAAGTTGAAAGAACAGTACAATGTCTACCTATATATTCTTCCCCATAAAAAAGGACAGTGAACCTCTCAGACCTCGACCCTTCAAACTGGGGAGGGAACTTCCAATTCCAAACAAGGAAACCCTCTTGCCAGTAGTCCTTATGGGAATCAGGTAGGTTTACTACCAATACCCTATCAGGACTCCTAGCTTTGAGGTATAAGACACCTGAGCTAGTTCGAGAGAATGAATAGCAGAAACAGATCTCAGCAAGTCCTAACCTAGTACCATACAACCGGTTTATTCTATGGACGCCATTTACTATCTTCCACACATTGGGCGAGCACTGTGCGGGAACAATACCGAAATAACCAAAAAAGTGCAGAAATAGATCATTAGGGGGAAAAGTAAGTCCCCCCTGGGAGAGCAACAAAATATGGATCCAGTGGGCATCCTCTATATCCCTAACATTCCTAGGAGGGTAGGCACAACATTCAATATCTACCCACTCAGGAATATTGTAGAACTTCCTGAACTCAGAGATTGACCTATTTCTAATCTTCGCCATTGAAAAACTCAAAGAAACTCAACAAACCAAAGAGAAAGTGCAGAGAAAGGGCACGAGAAACTTATAAAACAGAAGATCGGTTCGAGTGATGAAGACGCACGAGCTCAAGACGACTAAGAAGCAATGGGAATGGGGATTCAGAGAAGAAGGTATGAGGCGTTAGAGTTCTCAGAAGAAGGAAGAGTAATGGAAAGGCTGAAATGATGAATGAAAAAGAGGCTATCCCAACAAGCCTTCAATTCTAATCATAGCGCACGGATAGCGAAGCGGGTGCCGCCAAAGCAACTTCACAGTTTTCGAAGAATCACAAATCAACCATAATGGCTGATCGTTTAAATCCACTAGATCCATAAACAGGGCCCAACAAATTTAGGGGCAATTGTGGGTACCCGAAAATTAGAACTATGGGCCTGGACGAGTAGCCCAGTTCTGGCAACCCAAAGTCCAGGCCCCTCCTCTTTTATAATTGATCCTTATATTTGATCCGGTCTCCTCCCACGATCCCATGAAGGGAAGTTATAGGGGAAATGGAAAACATGGAGAAACCCGTCACCTCCACTCATCTACATGCACATGTATATATTGAACCCTAGATCCGGGGCAAAAGGACAAGTTGTATTCTCTGTAATCACTCTCCGGAGTATATAGAAATAACATCAACTGCACCACCGTGGACGTAGGCACATTTTGGCTGAACCACGTACATCATTTGTTGTGTGATTGGCATCCTCTATTCCTTGTTCTCTTCTTGATAATCTTTCTCTCATATTTATTTGTGTTGCATAATAATTGCATCCACATATATATATATATATATATATATATATATATATATATATATATATATATATATATATATATATATATATATATATATTGGCTCTGGTACATATTAAGTATACATACCAATTTTTTTAAATGGTAAAAAAAAATATTTTTGAGTTGAGTTTTTTTGTATAGTATTCAAATATTTTAAGGGACCCATATAAAAAAATCACCTCAAGATAACCTATTTTGCTATCTTAAAAAAATCGGTCAAACTTTCTTACCTTTTAAAGCACTTTAATAGCTGTGAAAGTTTAACTAGTTTTTTTTTAAATAGCAAAAAAAGTTATTTTATGATGATTTTTTATATGAGTTCATTGAAATGTTTAAATATCACACAAAAATTCAACTCAATTTTTTTTTTAGTATTTTAGAAAAATAGGTTTGCCTCCGCAAGTATGTATACTTGGTATGTGTATGAGAGGCTCTCTCTCTCTCTCTCTCTCTCTCTCTCTCATATATATATATATATACAAAATAAAGGAGGGGGATTTTTTTTGTCTCCCCCAACTAACAGTTGAGATTATATCTTGGGGGATTTGCTTTTTATCAACTGATGGTTAGGATTAAATGGGAGGAGTTTTAATCCAATGGCTAAGAATCAACCAAAGAATGATCCATGTAACCTTAAACTACTTTGCGACTCACAATCTAGAGTGGCTAGAGTACAACCTATGATATGTACTTAATCTACTGCACACAATCTCTTCTATCTGCACACAGCACACAATCTCTCCTATCTGGACACAATCTCGAGGACAAGAGAGCTGTGAGAGAGAGCTGAAGAGTTTGTATTTTTGGAGAGGACAATCTGAAGAGTTTTGAAGCTAAAGAGGACAATCTTAATCTGCACACAATCTCGATCTTATGGTGAGTTATCATTCACCTCTTTGGAGTAACACTTTTTTTAGTTTTATAACTATACGCACCGTATAAACATGCTTTGTTTGTATGGAACTGACTGGCTTTTTATAACGGCCTATGTTTTATTTCTATGGTAGTGGAGTCCATGTCTGGATTCATAACTATTTTCTGTCTCAAACTCAAATGAACCAAAACTCAAACTCAAATATGGGTCTTCGAAATATGGGTCTTTAATAAAAGTTGAACCATGTTTGGTTCAAAACTCAAACTCAAATATGCGGTTCATACCAAATAATGGTTGATATCAAAACTCAAACTCAAACTCAAATATGCGGTTCATATCAAAACTCAAACTCAAATATGAAGTCAAAACATACCATTTGTCTTCTATTTTTGCTGTTCATATTAAATGTTTGGTTTCGATTTTAATCTCAAATAATGTTTGGTCTTATCATTTCAGCGCATGTTCCTTGATAGGTTTTAACATCCAGTCAGTTTGGAACATTTTAACGTCCAGACATTATAATGTTCCTTGCTGGGTTTTAACATCCAGTCAGTTTAGAAGTTAATTGAGTTTAATTACGATAATAGTGACTAGGTTCAGTTCAGTTGGTTCTTAACGCAAAATGGAAAACCATAATAGTGAACGCATAACAGTGACTTGGTTTTATTATTTCGTTTGAGAACTTGGGTTTTATGAGTGGGTTTTACAGCTCCTCAAACTTACACATAACGCATAACGCATAACGCAAACTCACACGAACGTGTATAAACCTAAACCAATGTGTATAACACAAATGAATTTACATATCTGAGTTTTTTTAACAGCTACAATTCAGGACCAACCAGCTAAAATGAATGTGTATAACACGAATGTGTATAAACATGCTTGGTTCATAGATTTATAACTATAGAATTATCTGTGTTTGCGGCATGTGTATACACCCTAGCATATTGATCCAACAGCTAAAACGAATGTGTCTGCAGCACCTTCAATGTCTTTTTTTAATGAACTATATAACATCTTATACAATTGGATGCAAAATTTGCTTGTTAACGAACTATATAACATTGTATATAAGAGTTTGCAATTTTTTTAACAAACTTTATAATTTTTTGTATAACATTGACGAACTGTATAAGTTTTTTACCAACTGTATAATTTTTTTAATGACATGTATACGTTTTTACCAAAAAAAATGTGATATATTTTTTTGAACCACCTTATTATAATTTTGTTTTAAACAGTTTATTATAATTTTGTATTAGGAGTAAGAGTAAGATATCTTGATTATTTTTATTTTTTTAGATTTTGATATTTCGAATAGAAATATAAAAAATGACAAGACGAACTTATAATTTGTGACACCTAAGATACACATGTTTGTTTTGGTTAGTTTAGTTTTAATAGTTGGTATTCAATTTACTGTTCAGTTTTTACCAAAATGAATGCAAACACGTTCAATCCATAAAAAAATTAATGTGTCCATTAAATATTCACTTGAAAATAATTTTTTTTGGATATTCTAATTAAGTTGTGTTTGCATTATTCGGTAAAAACTTTTACATAAAATTCTTATTGTGCGATATGAAAAAAAGACCAACTCCCCCAACCTCTAAAATGACAATCTATGGAGAGGTATGTATTTGCTTATTTCTTTAAATTTTAAAGGGTTGTTGTTAAGTATTTTCTAATAATTAATACCTATGCAGATGGATGAAGAATTGAGTCAAGCAGTATGTCTCTCATAATTTTTAAAATAATTTCGAATGGTTTGGTTACAGTGTTTATACAATGTTTTTTTTCCTAATCGCAATTTGTGATGTATACAATATTTTTTTTCATATAGGTTTGTTTACTACAAACACATGGTGTCAACATCACCATCCAATCTGAAAATGTGCAATTACACTCTTCTATTGTACTTTTTTTTTTTAAGGAAATAATTTTACTTATACTTTAAATGTATTCATCTTTGTATTAAAAACAGAAAACAAAGAAAAGCGAAATGACTGGCCCTCAAGCTCCAAATACCTCTATTCCCGTTACAGGTAAATGCAAAACTCAATGTTCTGAGGTATGTAATGATAATATAGCAAGTCTCAGGTCATTTACATTATTAATCTTTCTTTTATTCAATATATGTTTTGATTTTATTTTATTATAACATATAACAAAGAAATGAAAAAGAAAACATCAACCCTCAAACTCGAAATACTCCATTATTGATAAAGGAAAATCACAATACTCTAAGGTAAGTATTATAAATTTGTTACGATTAATACCATAGATTTTAATGTCTAAATTATGATGGTGAATGCCAAACTCATACATAGGCACATAACAATGACAACAAAAATATTATATCGAAACGCTCATTGTCTTAACGCATGCGACGAGAAAAAGGAGAAGTCCAAAGTTCTATTGTCAAAAAAACGAGTTCAACTTCCCTTCGTTGAGTGTGATAAAGCTATTCCTGAACCTATCAATAACACTCACATTGAAGAATTGAAAAGGAGGAATAAAGGAAAAGGTCGGGTCTGGGGTGATAGAGTATGCAATGAGGTAACATCTCATCTTTAAAATTTAAAATGCATGGTCTATATTTAGACTCGAATACTAATTCAGTGTTTTTTTATATTTAGATTGCAGTAGTTGGTCATCCACACTCGATGCGCATACGCATTTTGTCATTGACTTTTAGACAGTTTATGTTGAAAAAGTATGGACATAAATATGGAGACAAATGATACCATTCACTTGGTCGTTGTACATAATTCATGACAAATACTTCATCTTTTTTTGTAATTCAATATTAAACATGGTTGTTTGGATTTTGAATTATGTCCTATATTTGGGGGAGGGGGAATGGAAGAAAAACATCATTTTTTCAGATGTTGTTTTAACATTTTAATATGCTAGAAAGAAAATTGACTTATGTTACATTTATTTTGACATTTCAAATCACATATATTTGAATGAATTGTAAAGATATTATTACTTTCAACGTGCAATTGGCACGAAAAACGTGACATGTTATGTTACAAAACATGTAGCTAGAGAATGTTACAAAAGGTGTGTAACGTCGTTATTTATCGCACCTAAGAGTGTTATTGTGCCAAAATAAAAAATAATCGGGAGCAAATTTATCACCTTGCCATCGGCACGGGTACACCATAGTGTGTGTGTGTGTGTGTATATATATATATATATATATATATATGGGGTTGAGTGGGGGTGTATATTTTTCGCAATGCGAATTACAATAATTTCGCATAGCGAAATATGTTTCTAACCCCTGTAACAATAACTAATACCTTAAAAGATTCAATGACTAAAAATATTTATTAATCTTTGTTTACTCGTTGAATCTTTTATGATATTAGTCATCGCTATTGAACCCCTCTAGAAATGACTAATATCATAAAAGATCCAATGAGTAAAAATAATAAATATTTTTACTCATTGAATCTTTTATGGTATTAGTTCTCGCTATTGGTGTTTAAAAAACTAAATGATTAATCTTATAACCATTTCGAAATTAGATATAAGATTTTTCACCATGCGTATATATATATATATATATAATGTGAATTTTGAAAATTTTCAGTGTGAAATTTCACACTGGTATTTCTCATAGCTAAATTTCTCACTATTTCTCAGCGTGCTCCACTTTTTCCTCCAAATTTCAAAAGAGAATATAATATAGGGCTATTTCCACCATTAATGGGATACTTTTCCCCATCGTGATTGGACTCCCGTCCTTGCTTGTATGGTACTTTAATTTTAATAATAGGTCAACGCTCACGCAATTTGACAGAGCTTTCAACAAGGAGTGGAGACTCCATAACATACACAAAGAGTAATCAATCTATGAATATCATCCAAATTCTGATCTTATTCAGCACTTAAATGAATAAATCAAGCCCTTACCTTGATAAGTTTGTAATAGCAAACCTCAATGACATAGCCTACTGACAGTTTTAAGTTAGCTTCATCTGATGTCAATCTCCTACTCCCTCGGTATATTTCCCATAATTTTCCTTTAGGGTCTATCATCCAATCTATTATTAGACAAAGCAACAACGGAAGCCATTGTTTTAGACATGCTAATGGATACTCGAGTTGGTGAGCCATAGATAGTGGTCCCTTCACTCTTAAATGAAAGCAAAACTAAATGAAAAATGCATAACCCTTAGTGAAAAAGAGTAGCCATTGCAATGCCTATGCTATTTGATTTCCTATAAAGCTTGGGCCAAAGCGCAATCTTGGGACGGTAGTGTTGTAGAAAGGCACTGAATTTTTTTTTCACTACGAGTTGAAGGGTGGGATAATGTCAAAAAGAATTCGATTATAGGTTATGGGGTGATTGAGAAGACCCATGTGCTATAACCAGGTCGAGAATATCAGGCCAATTTTGAGAAAAGTGCGTTACGTATAAGACGTTGGTAATGTTTGCACAGAAATGCACAGGACATAGGGTGTATGGGCGCCCTGGTTAGTGGTTTCAAAGTCGTCCGAGATAGAAGGGCATGGAAAGGAATGTTTGGAAAATATGCCCGAGGGGTGGTTATAACAGAGTTAAAACAGTGTGATGGATTGAAAATCGGCGAGAAAGATGATAATCCAAGCATATATGTGGAACGAGATCTAGCACACCTGAGATGGGTTAAAAGGCTGTGGAAAGCCATTTAACAGGATATCTCTTGAGATGAGGAAATCCAACTATTGCAGGGAAGTAGAGCGGAGTCCTACTCAGTCGATTGATGAGACTGTCTTGCGCGTAAATGGAAGGTTGATGGGTATAACCCGGGAGAAAGGGGAGTAAAAATGACACTTAATATGAGAGGTTATAATTGGAAGTCGGTGTTGAGCGGGACATAATGAGGTTGTCTCCGGGTGCACCACTCATAAATGAGAATAAAGTTTTGTCAAGACGATAATTCCAGTGACGGAATGGGCAGACAGGCTGGTAGATTTCATTGATGGGTTGCTAACATCAAGATAAGGTCAAGAATTCCTTCGAGTGTGTGGAATAGATTAACCGAGATGAAGTGATTGTTATTTTTCTTTGAAAAGAAGGATTGCACCGGTGTAGGGTGACACCCAAATTAATTGTGAGTGAGGATGAGATCCTTGAATCCCAGCTCTGATAGGGATTTTCAGGAAGCGGTGGGGATGGCATTTTATTTTGGGCATGTTGCGTCACCTATAGCCTATGAGTATACGAGAGGTGATTTACAATGTTGATTAAAGCGAATGGTGAGCATTATGAACTGTAAGGTAATTACGAGGATAAATTACCGATAGATAGAGTTGTGTACTCATACAAGTTTGTAAAGTATTGGATGCCTTTTTGAGGTTTTTGCGTGGTAAGCCTTATCGTTTACCCTCTGGGTGATCCAAAGCGAGGATAACTCGACTTTTTATCGGACGTGATTTAGAGTCCATTGGCAAAACTGGAGTAACCCCAAACTGTTTTAGATAACTTTTGATTGTCATAAGACTTACGTCGCCACGAACCGATGTTTCGAGGACGGACATGAGTGGTTAGATGTGCTTGTGGTTTTCCTCATGATGGGAGTTGTGTGTTGGGGTGGATACGGGAAGCTGTCACCTAGTGATGTGTGGCCTTCCATTAGTATTGGAGCGATAGAGCCAGTGATGTGTAGGCTCGTCTTATTAGAATTTCGTGGTAGAAGAACAATGTGCGATATGCCGTTTTTGAGGTGAGACCTTATGACTGGTAGAGTATATCAGTATGAAGAGATTTGAACAAGCTTGTAGATAGGCTGAGGCTGTGGTGTTTAGGCCTTTAGACGGGTGGGTACCACTAACGGGTGTATAGTGGAGTGACCCTTATGTTATTATGACTTGATATTGGTTACTAGAGGATGACGCGTGGTGAAAGATCCTGAGTCTTAGTACCGGTTGTATCCAAATTTCGAGGACGAACTTTCTTTGTAAAGGGGTGAGTATGTAATACCTCGTATTTCTGCGTATTTAAAATTTAATTAATTGAGTAATTTAATAGGAAAATACGATTTAATTTAAATTACACGAGTCAAGTAATTTAATGCGATTTAATGATAATTATGATTATTAAATGATTAAATAATAATTATGATTATTAAATATTAATCGAGAGATAGACACTGATTAATATTATGATTCAAATTTACTAAGTATGAATAGTAAATATTGATAGTTAATTTGTACGATATAGCGAGTGATATGGACGTACGTGATTATATCCCAACCGAGTGTTGCATATAGACTAAATTGAGGATGAGATAGGAAATATATTTTTAAGTGACTCAAAGGATAATTTAGAGGTCACAGATGATTCCGAAAGGATCAAATTAGTCAAAATAGTATACCCGAGAGTACTAGTCGTGTACTAGGGCATTTTTGGGCTAAACCGGGACCATACGGGGGCATCTTAGTCTTTTGGCATATGGGGGTGAGTAAATCTACGAAATTACAAACTCTAAATCAGATTATAAGAGTTGGAGGCTAGGGTTGGAGGAGAGAAAAACTCACAAAAATCACTGGAGAGAGAGAAAGAGAACTATTGTGAAGCCTAAGAGAGAGATTTAGAGAAGATTGGAGTGTGTTCTTCCACCACAAGCATCTTAGGAAGAAAGAAAGGAGAAGAATAACATCAACTCTCCAACAATCACAAAATCAGACCCTACTGTAATAAAGGCAAGTGGTTATTTGCAAATTATTTTGAGTTATAATATTCATGCATAGGATTTATGAATAATATGATTTGATGAATATTCTTGGAGAAAAAGAATTGAAAAAAAATGCATGTTGGTTAGGGATTTTCATGTATAATGATTTAGACCTGTAGAGGATTTGAAATCATAGAAGATTTGATGATTAAAACAAATTAAATCTGGAATTATGATTGAAAATATGGGAAGAACATATTAAATTAGGGCTCTTGAGTAATTAGTGAATTTGAATTCTTCTCGGCTGAATTTGTGAAGATTTGTGAGGTGTAAATCGTTGGAAATCATCCTAATGTATGTAGGAATGGTAAGGGATAATTAGTTGCAAGTTTGGTGTGTTATCATGAGAGTTTGAAAATTGAATATGGTGAGAAAACGTAGAAAAACGAAGTTGGCAACTTTGCACTTGATCGATGAATGTCGATCCATCAACCCAGGCTGATTCTGGGTTCTTTTGTTGATTGAGTTCTAATCGATTGCCAATATTTGAGGGGAACCTTAGGGATGATATTGTACCTATGTAGGGACTGAGGGAAGACCAGTAGGTATTTCGTGGAGGTCCGTTATGATCTTTGAGGATACGGATTGGAGAGATGAACCGATGAGGATAAACCAATTGAGTCGTGTATCGAGAATTGTGGATTCGAGTTACGAGGAGGGTTAACGTCAATCCAAGGTATATATACGAGTAGGTTAGAGATAGTTTAACTACTAAAATAAATAGATGGGTAACTAGGGCCCTTAGAGTTTGGGCGAAAACCCATTTAAATAAGATGGAAGATAAATCGTAAAATAATAAGTACGGTGAGTATGGGAGAGATATGTACTGCGAACGAGATTATGATAATTGGGTTTGTGTGCGTACCTACTGATTTATGTTAACACTTAGGAGGAGCGAATACCTAAGGTATACTTGATTATATTAGGGTCGATGCGACATTCCGAACTAATATATGAAGATAATAAATACGATAGTGAGACAAATCGTAAATTAAAAAGTAAGGTGAATATTCGAGAGTAAAATATTGCGTACGAGCATGATTATTAGGTTGAGTGTATACCTACCGAAGTATATAAATACTTAGGTGGAGAGAATACCTAAGGTATAATTCCCTATATTAGGGTCGAGGTAGGATTCCGAACTAATATATGGAGTAGTAAATTGGGGTCGTGATGAAAGAGTTTCGAACCAATCTATGTATAAAATTTCATTAGTGGGGTCGAGGTGATTTTTCGAACCAATACATGAAATAAACTTGGGGTCGAGGTGACTTTCTGCACCAATCATTTTACTTGGTGTCGATGGACCATTCTGAACCAAGAGTCGTTGATGTGTGTTATGAGGACATATTAGTGATGAATGAACTTATAAGTAAATATTGTGTGTGAAATGTATACTTTATGATAATCTACTTATATGGGATAGTAGAAAATTAGATGACGTGCATACATCTAAAAGTAAATTAGGTAGAGAGACTTAATTATAAAAATTAAACGATGGACAATGATTGTCTTAAGAAAATTAAGTAGTGAAACTTAATTGTAAAAGTAAAAGATAACAAGATGTGACAAGTTATCTAAGTATACAACTTGAGATGTGTTACTGTTAACATACTGTATGGGCGGTATGGTAACTTAGTCGTGTAGATAAGTTCAATTGAATACTATAGTCTAGTTAGCTTGGGTAATACATCTAGGTGGGCTAAGTATAGGACATTAGGCACGCACTATAGATGAAGGGTGAAGTAACTCAAGAGAGTGTATGCAAATCTTAACATGTGTAATCAATAACTCATATTATTGTGATAAACACTTATTAAATATTTTCAAAACGTTTTGAGTGTTAACTCTTGCTATCAAAATATTTTCAAAACCTTTTAGGTGTCCAGCCACATGAGCACCAGACTTGAGGATTCAGTCCAGGGACTCGTAGCTGCAACATTGTGGAGGCCGGCAGATTTTGCATAGACGATTCATTTATTCAAATCTAGTGTAGGATCTCATTTTAGTACTCTCTATTGGGACATGTCGTACATTGACGTTATTTCAATTATTCAGTTTTGGATTATATTGATTTTATTTAGCAGTTTTGAATTTCAGCCGATTATTGACTCGGCAAGACTTTATTCTTCATATTGTGAGATGGTTTGAATTATAGTATATTGTAAATGTTTAATTGTTAGTTTCGCATGAGTAACTTTCCCGGGTTAATAAAAAATAAAATTTGACACCGGTCGAATTTTACTTAGGTGATTAGTAATTAAAAAAAATTCGACAGTGATGCTAAGAATGAACCAACTGAGAAACTTGTTTTAATTTAATTTATGACTGATCACCCGGAATTTAATTAAGCGGTTTGTCACAAGATCCCGTTGTGACCTTTCCAAATCTATAAATTTGACCTCAGACGGAGTTGTATTTTGAGAGAGATTTAATTTTAAAATTTGCACAGATTAAGACAATAAGGATCAGAGGCAAATTTGGGTTTTTGAGTGTATTGTTTAAAAACTACTCATGCCTAAGCATGGATTCCTATAAAGCCGCAATGCAAACGCCCAAATACATGAAATGACCGCATCATCTACTATGGTGCATAGAAATCTATGTATTACATTACTTCCTCCTTCCAAAATCAATATTACTGCTTTTCTTTTTGGATGTTCCAAATTAATAGTCCCCTTTTTTTTTTTTACATAATCAACTAACCAAATTCCACGATAGTGACCAAACCTTATTTTGGCCATTGATGGAATGTATTCTTTAAAAAAAAAGTCGCTTTTAAATAGCGACTATTAATTTGAGATAGTATTCATCTTTGACCTAGAATTTAAAAAGTTCAAATTGGCAACTAACAATTTTTTATGCTAAAAGTAAAAACAGAAGATTCAGTAAGAGTTGCATATAAGTTTTAACAGTCGTCAATGGAAGTTTAATTTGACAGTTGATTCAGTAAATAGACAACGGTGCTGACACATCAAAAACCAAAATTGTATACAGCAACAAGTCAAAACTGCTCTAGTAGTCAATAGACACAGGCCCTTTACCTGAAAATATCAACAGAAATTTATGGCTAAATTGGTGTAAAAAAAATTGCACTTTTTGCGAGAGAGGCTTTTTTAGGAAATTACAAAAGCAAGTTGTTTAACCACATTTTTTCCGAAAAAATGACCTCCGAAAAGATTATCCAAATCGATCCCAAAAAAATCAAAAGATTTCCAACATCAATCAAGAATTTAGGACTCCTACAAGAGGTTCTCACTAGAGGCACTCAAGAGAATGTGAAAGATGTTCCAAGTGGTACGTACATTGTGGATCGATTTGGTACATTCTTTTGGAGGTCGAATTTTTTTGTAAAACATGTTGTGCAAGGATCATTTTGACATTAGCTCATAATTTTTTAACTTACCTTTTATAGAGAGAAACTACATCTCCATTTAACAAGGGAGTTTCCAAAAACATATCGCCGCAGGCCCCGACATCAAGTGTCAGCATGTTGAAGTCTTGGTGACCACAGTACTCATTCCATTCAAACCACATCTTAGAAATGGACTCCTTTTTGAAGCAGGTGTAGTGGTCTTCCTCTTCAGGAGAGTCTTTGGCAACCAACCGGTAAATGTATACCTTCCTTTCCTGACCTGGTCGGAAGGCCCGCCCAATTGCCTGGCGGGTCACTGACGGGTTTAGATGCACATCCAATATGACAATCCGTGATGCCCCAACAAGAGATATTCCTTCACCGCAAGCTTTGATTGAACCGAAAAAGACTCTAGCATCCGGGGATTGGTTGAACCTGTCCATGGACGACTCTCGAACATCAGAATCCGAGTCACCCGTGATCATAAAAATCTCCTTACCAACACTCCATCCCTTAACCTTCACTGTTAATCTCTCCAAGAACTTTAAGGGCAGCAGATACTGACTAAAAACTAGCATCTTCTCACCACCCGAATCACACAAGCGCAGTAGGTTGAGATAGAACTTGGCTTTCACGCCTTCTCTTTCATCCAATTCCTTTAACATTTCATCAATCTTATCATCATCAGCTCTATCTTTAACTGCAGTGTTCTTCAAGAGAGATTTTAACTGCGGGTGCACATAAATGGCGCTTCCATCAGAACTGATCTTGAATCTCATTCCCAACTTCTTCAGCTCCCCAACTTCACGCATTTGTCTGGGGCTGAGATTGAGAAACACAGTGAAGTCTACTAGTCCAGGAAGCTCATCCAGGAAATCTCCCTTGTAATAATGAAGAACCTTGCTCGTCATTTCCCTTAGATCTTGTATCACAGTAGCCTTTCTCATGAAATTATCATCTTTCAGTAGTGTGTGCTCTACCAATTCAAAGAACTCATTGTCTGTACCTTTCTTTGAGTGGAATTTTCTTCTCGATATCGGTACTCTGCTCAAGATGCGCCGTTTAATGGTTTTGGAACTCTCTAACTTCAAAAACTTCGGGCGAACAAGATTTAATATATTGAAGACTTCTTTGACATGATTTTGATAAAGGGTGCCCGAGAGGACAACTTTTCTTGGCGTCTGAACTTTTTCAAGGGAGGTGAGTACATCAGTGTCCTGGTTTCTTGGGGTGTGACCTTCATCTAAAATAAGAATAGAAGGACACGTCAGCAGTATCTCCTGACATGAACTGGAAGTCTTGCCGGTATCATTATCACAAACGATCGAAGAAAACTGCTTGTAGCCAAGAAAGAGGATGCTCCTTTCCCCTGCCCATTGTTTCAGAACCTCAAGCTGGTGGGCCCGACTATCTGCTTTTACAGAGTAAAAGTCGTATAACTGAATGTCCTCAACTTGCCATCTCTGGAACTCTTTCTTCCAAGTGGGCAAGATTCCTCTCGGTAGGACCACGAGAGGCCTTGCGAAAGGATACTTGGCCATGAAACTCTGGATAAAACTGATGATCATAAAAGTTTTTCCAGATCCAGGGGCATGTGCAAGGATGCAACCCCCGGGATTATCAGTCACCAAGTTACTCAGCAGAAAATTAAAACCCTCAACTTGATGGGGTTTCATTTGCTTCTTGTGCCTTGGATGAGCAGAGATTTCAGCTACAGTGTAATCATGTCCAGTTAATCTCGTTCCATCAGGAAAGACTTCCGTGGATTCTCTGTCTTTGGTAGTCTTCGGTTCTTGCCAATATGTTCTTTTACTCCTTTTGCCCTAAAGCAGAAGTGATATACATATCAGTCAGATATTTCCATAGAACATATTTGTTTGAAGACTTTTAAAATCTTCCAACAATATTCATATATTGGCATTACATTGATGATCATTAAGAACATAGCAGTGAAAATAATGTACAACATTCACAGCAGGAACAGAGAGACCACCAATCATGATAAACTATCAACAATTATATAAGAACCAAGTCAGAAAGTAAGTGTTGAGATGTCCAACAACAATTGCTAATAGATAAATTCTACTAACATAAGAACATTTCCAACTACATCGAAATCGGGAGTGGGAGTGGCTGTTATACAGTTTACAATGAAAAAAAAGTCTAATATGACGGCAATGATAGGATGCACGGTCCTCGTACATCAAGGGGAAATAACTTTAAAAACAATGTATATACATGAACTTACTAGAATTTTACAAGATTTCAAGAGTAGTTAGTGCCCATCCTCGTGTAGAATAACACAATAGAAAGTTGTGAGACCGTAGTTCTGAGCTGTCTAACTTTAGTGATTTGTTAATTACTTCTAAAAAAATATCAAACTGTTGAAATTGATTAAATGACTTGCATTATCTCCTAATCTCATCTTCTTAATGTGTGCCCACGTCGTAATTCGTGAATTTTCTAGTATACTGAAATCAACTAGAGAGAAATCAAAATAAAACAAACTTTATGATTAGTTTGACGAAATTGTTGGTTCACTTGCAATGTACAGAGGTGACGTGTTGCAATGCAATTTTTTTATCGGAATCGAAACTTACATTAACTGTAAGCAGGCAGAAATAATTAATGGACACTGGACAAAACGTCCAATGTTTCAGAGTTTGTGGTGTTGCCATGTAAACAAAGAATAGGTGTATAGTTCACTGATGTGGTTATGGAGACCCTTGAATCTGATGTGGAAGGTTGGGGAGATTTTATGGGATGTAAATTTGGAGTTCTATTGTGTTCAATTGGGTATGAACATGAGTGTCAAATTTTGGAATTAAATTGATTCAGGAAGAATAAAACATTCTGTTTTGTGGTATATAGCCTCTGTGTAGTATTATTCATTTCATGAACCTGCGTAGTATGTTCATTGAAAAAGTTTGGATATGATTGGATGTATTCAGTGGCGGAGCTAGGATTTCCCGGCAGGGCGGTGACCTTTACGGTAATTTCCGGGGGTTCGGGGGCGGGAGTCCCCGAGGCGAATTTTTTTAAGGTTATTTTTTAGTATTCACCAAATAATTACTTTAAAATAATAAACTATAAGGTGGCTCGGGGGACATTAAAAAATTTCATACACAAAATTTCATACACAATCTAAAAAATGAGGGACTACAAGACAATACAACTAGCATCGTAAAATTTCATACACAAAAAAAAAATTGACTTATAAAACAATCTAAAAAATGGGTTTTGTTAACCTTAAACCAACCACAAAGAGGGATAAGTACTTGTTGCTATTATTTGTTGAACTGGACAAAACAGTGAGTGATTGAGTTGAGATGAGCAGGAGCAGCGGTGGTGGTTGGCGGTGGCAGGGGCTGCCTGGGTCTTGATCGGCCGGTTGTTGAGGAGAAAAGGGAGAGAGATGAGAAAATAAGAGGGTAATGGCTTTTTAGGTTTAATTCTCAAAAGAAAGAGGCGGAGGGCTGAACTTCAAATGGTTTGTTTTATAACTTTTCATATTTAGATTTTGTCCCCTAATACTTTAAAGTAAGAAATAGGGTGGGCTGAACTTGAAATATACAAAATAACCCTCTGTTTTTTGTTTTTTTTATAAAACAGGGCGGGCGGGCACCCCCCCCCCCCCCCCAGCCCATACCTGCCTCCGGCCCTGGATGTATTCATTCAATGCAAACATATACAGTTCTGAGGTGTGGTGGAATCTGCGCCGCGTGATGGGAGTGGTGCTGAGGTAGTATGTTTAGGGTTTTTTGAATAGGTTAGAAAGAAGATGGGATTAAAGTGGTATTTTAGTTCAAAAAAGAAATCCCCTCCTACCTAATATAATCTTATTAATATCACATATTTTGTAAAAGTCCTCAAGATTGCTCCGAGGTTCTCTGGAATCAAATTTCTTTTATCTACTTTATCTACGTATGAAGAGTGTGTGTGTGTGTGCATGTGTGTTGTGTGTGTGTGTGGGGGGGGGGGGGGGGGGGGATGGGGGCGGCGATAAGCTACTTAGCCTCTAACAAAATAAAATAACTCTAAGAAGAAAAAATTAGGGAGCTTGACAAGTATAGTAGAGAAAACCCATACCTGTGCATACTGGTACTCAATTATGGTCTCAATTCCTCTCTGGATAACTCCACATATACGACAAACATAACCTAGATCATCTTTCAGGAGAAAACAATGATCACACTCTTCCCCACCCTCTCTTGCATATTCATCAAATGAAGGATCCAGAGTAGTATCCTAACAAACAGCATGAAATCTCAGTAAATGTTATTGTAACTTTAAGAAGGATTGAAAACCTGGTGTGTAAATAAAGATCCAAAATGCAATCATAAATGGATCCAAGTGAAACAGTAAATGATGAGTTATGTTATACATTATAAACAAATTCATGAGTTGATCAACATACATAAACTATGAAGCACACGTGCAACAGAGTTCGAGTGAGGGTGTTGGGTATGAGTGCAGTGCCTTATGGCACGGGTGCAGAAAGATCCTATCTTCATAATACCTAAATGTTTGACAACAAAAATTGAAACGAACACAGTTGACCACTGTCGGAGTAAATTCTTAACAGTTTAAACTTATAAAATGCGAGAATTAAAGTGAAGACAATGAGATTAGATATTGTTGTAGCAGCAATTAAACAATTAAATGCAGAATTAAATTCAGGAACGAAATTACCCAATTGGAGCAAATAATTCTGGGGCAGAAAAATTATATAAGAATTCCGGAAACTGGACAGCGAAGAACACGGCTGAGTCGCGGACTAGGTCGCTCTCTTTAAGGTGTTTCGCGGCTCTGCCTCCAATTGTGCCGACAGTGTGCAGCCCCGTCACCCCCAGGATAAAACAGCCTCCAGTTATATTACGGATTGATAGCACAAGAATTAATCCGGTCTGTATACACCCATTCTGTATTAATTGCTCGATTCTAAATAATATAATTAATCTGTATAACGAACGAGATTAATTATTCTGGGGAAAAATATTCTGGGAGAAAGGAAGAAGTTATTCTGGGAGAAGAAATTTTTCAGAACTGTGTTGAAAAGCTGTGTTGAAAACGGAGGTCTCAACCTCTTTTTATGCAAAAAGAAATTACCGTTAGTGGGCTAAAACGTGGAGAGAAATCTGGAAACGTGGGTGGAATAATTCAATCAGTTAAAGGCCCACGTTTTTTCGGAATTAATTACCGTTAAAAATAATTTTTAAAGCCCAAAAAACGTTAATTTATTTGTCCAAAAAATTAATTCTTAATGAGCCCAAGCCCAAGACCTAGGACCCGGACACGGGCACGGGCCGGGCCGGACGGACGGCGGCGGCGCGCGCGCGCGTGTGTGACTTGGCCCATTGGGTCTGCCCCACATACCCACAAAAACTTGAATGCCCAAAGGGCTGAACCTTTGTTCCCAAAAAATTGTATATAAACACACTCCATTTTAAGTCTCCCACCGATGTGGGACACGGAAGAAGGCAGTGTATTGCTTTGAAAGCTTTGCAACTCACAGCTGTCAAAGAGACAGCTGTTTCCAACAATCCCCCACTTGCAAAACTTGAAAACATTTTATCGAGCAATAATGTATAGAATTGTGCATAAGCAAAGGTGTCTTTCGACTTGAACCTTTACGTAGTAAAGATGATTCAGAATATACTAGAGTAACCGTAGTTTTGAACTCTATCTCTGACAACATCCCACACACAACCCTACTTGGGTGTAAGTCTAATAGCTAGCACGTTACGGCCATGTGCTTCTATCCCAGTATAGTGAACGCTTTAGGAATTTGCCCAAAATATCCATAGGAAGCGGCCACACTTCCACATTCACATAGGTGAGTCTATCAAGAATACTCCTGTAGCTAAGTACCCCACTTAAAATAAAGCTATAGATCTCATTAAGAGTTATAGTAACTCATCCTCAACTCGCTTCAGGAAATCATGCTCCATAGGGATGGACTCGGAGTAAAACCCCGTTCTATATTAATTAATAATCGCATGATTCAACCCATATCACTTGTGACTTGTTATTACCCTTTGAACATATTTCTTGGGATCTCCAGTCTATATGTTGGGTTACCATCACAAATGACTCATTTATCCAAGGGCTTTAGTCGCATCCCTTTCGTGGTGTTCCACACCTTCTCCCTAGCTAGTCCTTTCGTCAAAGGATCAGCTAAGTTCTGTTCAGACCGTATATGATCCACCCTCACAGCACCCGTAGAGATAAATTCTCTAACAGTACTGTGCTTACGACGTATTTGTCGTTTCTTACCGTTATAATAACGGTTCTCAACTTTTGCAATAGCCGCGGTACTATCACAATGAATCAAAACGACTGGAATCGGTCTTTCCCATAATGGGATATCTGACAGGAGGTTTCTTAACCAACCTGCCTCTTCACTAGCAGCAGCTAGCGCTATCATCTCAGACTCCATAGTGGATTGAGCCAAAATAGTTTGTTTCTTAGATTTCCAAGAAACTGCACCACCAGCGATGCTAAATATATATCCACTAGTAGCCTTAGAATCATCAGATAGGGTGTTCCAATCAGCATCACTAAATCCTTCAAGGACAGCGGGATGCTTATTATAGTGTAATCCGAGGTTCATCGTCCTTTTAAGGTACCGCATGACCCTCTCAATAGCATGCCAATGCTCCATACTAGGTCTACTAGTAAATCTACATAGTACTCCCACAGCATAAGCTATGTCAGGTCTAGTGCAATCTGTAGCATAACGTAAGCTACCAATAATGCTTGCATAAACATTTTGGTTTACACTGTCGCCAGTGTTCTTAAATAACTTTACACTAGGGTCAAATGGAGTACTAGCAGGTTTACAGTCAAAGTAATTATATTTCTTTAGAACTTTCTCAATGTAATGAGATTGATCCAAAGAAAGTCCCTTTTCTGACCTAGTAATATTAATTCCTAATATTACACTAGCTTCACCCAAATCCTTCATATCAAAGTTGGCACATAATAATGATTTAACATTTTCTACGGCATGATTATTGGAACCAAAAATAAGCAAGTCATCAACATAAAGACATATGATAGTGCAAATGTTCTCAACATATTTATAATAAATGCATTTGTCACTTTCATTAATTTTAAACCCATTAGAGATGACTAGGCTATCAAATTTATCATGCCATTGTTTAGGTGCCTGTTTGAGTCCATAAAGAGATTTATCTAATTTACATACTTTATTTTCTTGACCGTGTACAATAAAACCTTCAGGTTGATCCATATAAATCTCTTCTTCTAATTCTCCATTTAAAAATGCAGTTTTAACATCCATTTGGTGTACAATTAAATCATTTAAGGCAGCTATAGCAAATAGTACACGTATAGACGTTATTCTAGTCATGGGTGAAAATGTGTCAAAAAAGTCTACATTTTCTTTTTGTCTAAAACCTTTAGCAACAAGACGTGCTTTATATTTTTCAACAGTGCCATCAGGTTTTAATTTCTTTTTAAGAATCCATTTACACCCAATTGTTTTACATCCAGGAGGAAGGTCCACTAAATGCCAAGTTTTATTTGTTTCCAAAGAATCCATTTCATCATTAATAGCCTCTTGCCATAAATCGGCATCTAAAGAAGATAAGGTTTCTTGAATAGTGTTAGGATCCTCCTCTAAGGTGTAAGCATAAAAGTCGGGACCAAAATCTTTTTCTACACGAGCCCTTTTACTTTTTCGAATTTCTAAAATGGATTCATTATTTTCTTTATTTTTATTTAAAGAAATATTAGTGGATGACTCGCCCCCACTATTCCTCAATTTAAAAGGAAATTTATCTTCATAAAAATCGGCGTCATTTGATTCAATAATTACTTGATTTTTCAAGTCATAAAATCGGTATGCTTTGCTATTAATAGCATAGCCTATAAAAACGCACTCATATGCTCTACTTGCCAATTTAGACCTTTTAGGGTCGGGTATACGTACATAGGCTAAGCACCCCCACGTTCTAAAGTATGACACGTTCGGCTTAATATTTTTCCAAATTTCATAAGGAGATATGTTCATTTTAGTCTTAGGAATTCTATTAAGCACGTGACACACAGTCAAAATAATTTCACCCCACCAATGTGAGGCAGCCCCGGAATTTAATAAAATAGCCACAACTAATTCAGTTAATGTCCTATTTTTTCTTTCGGCTTTACCGTTCATTTCAGGCGAATAAGGGGCAGTTTTTTCGTGAATAATACCGTGGGTATTATAAAATTCAATAAATGGTCCAGAATCATATTCGGTGCCTCTATCACTACGTAACCTTTTTATTTTCCGATTAAATTGATTTTCAATTTCATTTAGGAAAATTTTGAACATGTCAAACGCTTCACTTTTATTTTTCATTAAATACACAAATGAATAATCGGAACAATCATCAATAAAAGTAATAAAATAACGTTTGCCATTTCTAGTTGTGACACCATCCAATTCACAAATATCCGAATGAATTAAATCAAGTGGTTCAGATTCTCTAAAAACAGATTTATGTGGTGTCTTAGTGATTTTTGCTTGACTACACCATTCACATTTTTCAAAATCATTTAATGATAATTCGGGAATTAATCCTAAAGTGCTCATATTTTTAACAAGTCGTTTATTAACATGACAAATCCTAGCATGCCAAATATTAAATGAACAAGCAATATAAGCAGAAGGAGAAATTTTATTCATTGCATCAACATTCAATTTAAACATCCCATCAGTGGCATAACCCTTGCCTACAAAAATTCCATTTTTGGTCAAAGTAAATAAATCAGCACCAATAGTTTGAGTAAAGCCAGCTTTGTTGAGAAGATAACCCGAAACCAAATTTTTCCTTATCTCGGGAGTGTGAAGAACATCTTTGAGGATAACAGTCTTTCCCGAAGTGAACTTCAATTCCACATTTCCAGTACCAGCAACCTCGGTGGAGTGAGAATCACCCAACAACACCTTCTTATCTGCAGTCTCAGAATAAGTCTTAAACAGACTACGGTCATAACAGATATGGCGGGAAGCGCCAGTATCCAACCACCACCCTTCGGCACCGCTAACCATGTTGATTTCTGAAATCATAGCACATAGGTCCTCTTCGGTCAAATTCGCTTGTGCTTGTGGCACATTGCGACATTTGCGAGCCATATGTCCAGGCTTGCCACACTTGAAATAGAGAAACTGTCCCGAATTGCTAGACTGTCCATTTCCAGGGTTCTTATACTTATTCTGAGTCTGAGTCTGATTTTTAAAATTCTGGTTGTGGCTCTTTTTCTGATTTTTCATATTTTTTCCGTTTGCCTTTAAAACAACTGGAGTGTGGTTCTTTTTCTGATTTTTGTTGTTAGACACAACAAGAATTTCATCTTTATAGTCCTGTTTTCGGGATTCCTCCTCAATTCTCAATTTAGTAATTAATGACTCTAGTGAGAATTCTTTAGACTTATGCCTCAAAATATTTTTAAACTCTTTGAACAGTGGAGGCAATTTATCAATAATCACAGCCACCTGAAATTGCTCATCTAAGGCCATGCCCTCGGAAATAATTTCGTGGGCAATCATTTGCAAATCATGGGTTTGAGCAACAACAGATTTGTCATCCGTCATTTGAAATTTCAAATAACGGCTGACGGCATATTTTTTAGCACCCGCCTCCTCCGTGTCATATTTTTTAAAAAGTGCGTCCCAAACATCTTTCGCAGTTTTATAATTGGCATAATAGTCATAAAGTTCGTCACTTAGAGCATTCAGAATATAGTTCTTGCACAAAAAATCATTTTCCTCCCAATTTCTAATTGTTTTGCTTTCCTCAACAGTAGGTGGATTACTTACTACGGGTTTGTCAAATTGAACACATGATGCGACTTTTTTCGTAGTTAAATAAAATAGCAATTTTTTGCTCCAACGTTTAAAATGAGTGCCTTCATATTTGAAAGGCTTATTTAGGTTACTAGAGTTAATTTCGTCCATGGCAGAATAAGAAACACCTTAAAATTGTTGTAGCAGCAATTAAACAATTAAATGCAAGATTAAATTCAGGAACGAAATTACCCAATTGGAGCAAATAATTCTGGGGCAGAAAAATTATATAAGAATTCCGGAAACTGGACAGCGAAGAACACGGCTGAGTCGCGGACTAGGTCGCTCTCTTTAAGGTGTTTCGCGGCTCTGCCTCCAATTGTGCCGACAGTGTGCAGCCCCGTCACCCCCAGGATAAAACAGCCTCCAGTTATATTACGGATTGATAGCACAAGAATTAATCCGGTCTGTATACACCCATTCTGTATTAATTGCTCGATTCTAAATAATATAATTAATCTGTATAACGAACGAGATTAATTATTCTGGGGAAAAATATTCTGGGAGAAAGGAAGAAGTTATTCTGGGAGAAGAAATTTTTCAGAACTGTGTTGAAAAGCTGTGTTGAAAACGGAGGTCTCAACCTCTTTTTATGCAAAAAGAAATTACCGTTAGTGGGCTAAAACGTGGAGAGAAATCTGGAAACGTGGGTGGAATAATTCAATCAGTTAAAGGCCCACGTTTTTTCGGAATTAATTACCGTTAAAAATAATTTTTAAAGCCCAAAAAACGTTAATTTATTTGTCCAAAAAATTAATTCTTAATGAGCCCAAGCCCAAGACCCAGGACCCGGACCCGGACCCGGACACGGGCACGGGCCGGGCCGGACGGACTGCGGCGCGCGCGCGCGTGTGTGACTTGGCCCATTGGGTCTGCCCCACATACCCACAAAAACTTGAATGCCCAAAGGGCTGAACCTTTGTTCCCAAAAATTGTATATAAACACACTCCATTTTAAGTCTCCCACCGATGTGGGACACGGAAGAAGGCAGTGTATTGCTTTGAAAGCTTTGCAACTCACAGCTGTCAAAGAGACAGCTGTTTCCAACAGATATACGTATTTCGGCCTTGTGCTGAGCTACATTCACAGGGGAGAAGGGGGAGCTTGTTTGTATTAATAACTAGAGAAGGTTAAAAGAGTTTATGCAAGTGAACTGGTGTGTTTATCAATGTTCCCCTAATGGCTTTAAATAGCAGCCTTACAATATCTACAGCTCGTCGTTTATGGAACGTGGTCGGACACGTGTCACTTGATGGTGTCGTGCCCTCTCTCCTAGGTAGTTGGGGGTGACCCCCTATAGTGGTGGTTGATGGAGGTCATGTCTTAGTAAATAACAGCATGTTTGTTGTCGGTTTCTCTTTATATGCCTTAACTGGGACTCAACGGAGCGCTTGCATCATCCTCCACTATCAGAGCCGCAATTGTTCTTATCTGGCCTCAAACTTCCTCAGCCTTCAGCAGGGCATCCAGCCGACGAGGAGTAGATATCCCCTCATCAACCACCTGTTAGAATTATTTTAAATAATAATTCTACATAATGTGCTCCATAATTATATTAATACTAAGAGTCACTTGGTTAATGAAAGGATACTTCATACAACAAGAGTCAAAAGGACTCTTGGGTATATACCTTGATGGACGGTTCAGATTAAGTGATTGTTGGCGATTTAAGTCATATCCCTGCCTATATAAGTGACTGATTCTCCATCATTCAAACACACTAAAAGAAAACATAATGAAATTATAAGATAAGGGAGCGAAATCTAAATTCTCTATGAGAGTTAATTTCGAATAGTGTTTTGACTATAAAAGAAGATCAAACCATTGGAATCTACTGGAATTGGAATATGTTCTTTCCCTATATAAGAGGAAGCCGTGGTCCGAAATTCAGCTTGATCGGACATCGTTAAGATCGGCTGCTTCGCTAATCGTTCCAATTGTGACATGATGGAGGTATGTGATTATAATATCATTTTATGTTCCACATAATGATTATATATGATAATCATGTTGATATAAGATCCTAATGTTAAGTATATAATACATAACGTTTTGTATTATTAAAGAATAAATAACATTTATAATTGGATACTCATGTGTTAAATTTATAGATCCATATAAAACTGTTAATTACATGCTCTTTTGATTATATTTACATGTGGTATCAGGACTTATGTTTCCAATCTCATGATTGTCCAGTAAGAGTTTTTGCCTACAAAAAGAATTTGGGTAAAAAAAAATAGATGCTTTACTAAATTTTTTTAACGACAGATTTTTTTCTTGCTCGGAATTTTTCGAAATTCACATGGTCACCTGGAAACGTCGAAATAAACAAAACTCATTGTATACAATGGGCGCCACCCTATCTCGACGATTTGACGTCGTTTAGACCCCTAAAAATGCGTTTTTACCATTTTTGATAATAATGTCAACGCTAATAACTCTAGCTTAAAATTTGATTTTACGATTTCGCGAATTGGAGAGTGATCCTGAAGAGATTATTTATGTTACTGTGTGATAACTCAAAATTTTCCATTTTTGAAATAATATATTAATTTTCCATATTTTATGATATAAATCACTACATATATCTTTTTCTCATTAAATGGTTGCTCTAATATTCATGTTATATATAATTTGGTATTGACCAAAAGGTTCAATATAATTTTTGAATAAAAGGTTCAATATAATGGTTTGAATATTAAATGCATGATTAGGGGTTTGCCAATTAACATATTCGGTAAATTGGATTATTGTGTACAATATATATTTGATTGCCGAAAGGTCCTAATATAATTATGAATTAATGTTTCGACTCTAATATTTATATGATGTTAGATTAGGAAGACATCAAAGTGTCTTAACTGACAGTTATAAATATTAGATTATTATGTATGCATCTATATTTGGACCATTGATTATCCATTAAGTTTTGCGTATAATATTTTTTGAGGGGGCATTGATTTTTATACACATTATGTAATATGTGTGTGCATGTATGTTCCATGAAAGTAAATTTTTTTTGCACTTTATGAATTAATTTTTTAGCGCAATAAAGGATAAATCAATTTAGGATATATATGATTGCAACCATATGAATTAATTGGTATATCTATATAACCACATAGAAGAAAATTTCATAAAAAATGAGATTTTGGGTACCAAAATTTCATTTTTGACGAAATTAAAATTGAATTTGGTTCCTTTTATTGTTATTTTCTTTTGTGGCAATTTAATTATGTCTTTAAAGCCGCTTATTTTATAAAACTCTAAATCAAAAATTTTTAGACGTTTTCAGTAACAGTTGTCTTATGCCTCTAATAAGCAATAATTGAGATTAAAATAACTCATTCGAAATTTGTTTTATGTCAATCCGAAATTATCTAATGATCAAAACTTACCATTTTTTGGTGATGAGCGTTGTTTTGACTATTTGATCATGTTTAAGCCCTCAAACCTTAAATTTGTCATACTTGGTAATGAAATTGACAGCTACTTCTTTCTCCAATTTTTTTTAAATTCCAATTATTGGAGATTATTTTAAGATTATTCTCAACTCTTTTGTAGTAAAATTTTCGTTACTGGAAATTATGGATTTCTCCATTTTATGTGTTTTAATAAATACATCCGTTGTCTTACCATATTTAGTTGTCATAATATTTTTGGTATACACCAAATATAGTTATGACCATAATAATTATCGTTAAGGTTTTGATACTAATATTTATATTATGTTAAATTAGGTGTCCATTAAAGTGCTCTAATCTGTAATTGTAAATATTAAACTACTGTGTATAAATTTGGCTTCCAGTGAGTCCATAAAAAATAATAAATGTTAGATTGTTGATGCAATGATGATGCGACTTGTTCATTATAAGATTGCCCAAAGGGACAATTTCGATTATCAAATGAACATTAATGAGTAAATATTTTTTTCACCATCAACTTTAACCTCTAAAGATTTAAATTTTTCCTTGAGACTAATATTTACGTGAAGTTTAATTTAGTGCTCAAAATTGTCAATATTAGATTAATATGTATATACTTATTATGTCTAATATGAGTAATGGAATATTAAAAGCATGCCTTAAAGTTTTCTTCTCAGCATTTATATCACAATTAGATTACGATTCCACCAAAATGGTCGAATCTAATAAACTGTAAATGTCAAATTTTATGATGACATTCAATTCTATGTTTTGGTATGTCTTAAGATTTCAGTATTTATAACACGATTAGGTTACGATTCCAACAAAGTGGTATAATCTAATAAACTGCAAATGTTGAATTTTGTGATTACATTCAACTATTATATTTTGGTTGCTCCAAACAGTCCAGATATGGTATTGAGTGTTCGGATTATTAATGATTTTATTATAATTAAGCCATTGTGATTTGGTTGCTCCAAAGAGTCCGATTGCAATGGTGAAGTTAATATTAAGCGGCAATATGTTTGTTTATTAAGGTTGGTATCGGTTGCTCCAAAGAGTCCATAGCCTTCCTTAATTTATAAATACACTGTCCATTTATGCCTTTTGAAAACATTAATGCTTGTTGAAATTATTATACAATACATAAAATAATGTAATATTCATATAATGGATAGTTTGGTCGTCACCAAAGTGACCCAACTAGAATGCTTGTGAATATTAAATATAAAGATAAAAGTGGAAGTAATAACTCATCATGATTATATATGTAAAGACATTAATGGGGTATATTTAGTTTATTTCATAAGTAAGATAATTTCCCAAAGGAAATTGATATTGAGTAACTAAAATAGATATTAAGGAATTATGCAATTAAGGGGGTGAAAGGTTATCCTAAATAACATGTCCATCAAAATTACATAACATAGTACCCAATAAAGTCGTATATAAATGTTCAAAGTTATTATGAAAGAAAGCCCACCTTTATAAAATGTTATTAATGTACGTGTTGCCATCTCATAGCATTAATGTAGTGAGCTATTTATCTCATTAATTGTATATCATTTTATTTCTCTAAATTTGCATGTTTTATCCATTTTAATGCTCTCGAGACTGACTTCTTAAAATGAAATGAAGAATCTAAGTTTCACTTAAACATGTTAAATCATTATAATTCAGTTTTACTTGAGGAACGCATTATTAATGAATTAGTGTGTGAAACTCTTTTTAAAAATTTGAAGAGTTATTAAACGGATTAAGCATAAAGTTTATGCAAAATCTCAGAACGTTAGAGATTAAAATATGAGTACCCATTATATAACATACATATTTTAAGTTATATTGTGTGAATTATAATGTATCCTTCGATAGGAACGAAATAATTTGTTTTATTTTTCAAAACTAGAGTGCTACATTATATCGTGAGATATTTTTCTTGAGTATACAAAATATCTTTAAGTTTGTATGAGAATATATTTTCTCATTTATGGTGTTCTCATTGGTGGTTTGTACAATTATGTTTTTGATAAAACGTTTACAAGAAAAATGATTATAATCCTATATCATAATGTTGAACTTCAAAGTAGCGTTATTATTAAAACTCTTCAATCATGTGGCAGAATTGAATATCAGACTCTTAATAGACTAGATTGTCTTTGGGTTGTCACTTATGAATCTTAGACACTCGCGTTTGGGTTCTTAAGATTTTACAGTTTTAGAACAATCTATGTGGCTTAAGTGGGAGATTATAGTCCTTAAATAGTGGACCTACATTGATCATGTCATTATAAAACAATCATGTCATTATAAAACAAAGTCAAACGCAACAAATTGATATCGCCACAAAAGTTATTCACACGAAAATGAATATATATGATTTGAAGTGTATTATATAAATTTCACTTTACTTGCACAATTTGACATATCCGAGTGGTGAAATTAGTGGGAGTATCAAATCACCTAATATGGTTATAAAAGAAGTTAAGATACTCGTGTCATTCCCTTAACATCCAAAGTAATTATTCTTTTGGTTGGTGGATATGAATAGTTTTAAGATGATCTTAAATGAATTTGCTATTCTTAATGATTATGAGATTTATCACAAGAATGTGAATTTGACAGAGAGCAAGAAAATATTCAATTTTGTTTTCACAAGTTTTAAAAATTATAATGCCATCAATTTACCAAAATGAAGTTTAGGATCGCATTGAGTTACCTAATTGATACACTAGAGTCGAGTGTAAATGCGTCTTTAAGCTTAAACACGACCCTGTTGATAATCAACGACGTAAAGCTAGACTTATGGTAAAAGTTTTCATTACGAATAAAGCAAGGGGTGTAAATAAACATTTTCACATATATCTTAAAATATAAAATTCTTATGGCTTTAATAACTTCCTTGTATTAAGAGTTACATTTAGTGTGAAAACTTATGAGTTTAAGAAAAGAACTGTATATGTTGAGAAATCACAATATAAACTTATGTCAGTTTTCGAATTTAAGAAAAAATGTATATGTTGATAAATCACAATATAAACTTATGTCAGTTTCCCATCAATGGTATTTTGAGAATACTTTCTGTATTTTGATCACTATATATATACCTTGAAGTCAGTGGGAGTAAATTTATATATTTCTTGGATTTCTCTTAGTAATGAATGATAGATTAGAGAAATAAAATATATTAAGAGTATGAAGTAATGAGATGCCTAAAATATTATATCCTCACACTTATGATAATTGTTCTCTCTTGATTAAGTACGTTTGTTTTAACCTAGTGGACAATATTATGAAGGAGTGAGAAATAATTAAATATTGTATGTAGCATGCTTTGGGGCTACAATTTATGGATTATGGGTGCAAAAAATTTATTTCGGGACTTGAAGTTGTCGACACTATTACCAAGTCGTTGAAATATTATGATAATGCCACTGCAATTTTCGTTACGAAGAACTGGTAGATATTTTAAAGAACCTAGACGCATTAGGATATAATACCTATATGTGAACGAAGAAGTTCAGAAACAACAAGTGTCAGTTGAACACATTAGTACAAGTGTTAGCATATCCACTAATAAATGGCCTATCACCAAAGGACATTCATGAAACATTGTTAAGATATGAGTCTTGCATATAGCCAATTAAGTATAAGTGTTGTGGATTATTTGGTGCTTAATTTTTGACACTATACTTGATATCAATTAAACTGTATTCTGAACATTTCAATTTTTGTCTTGCAATATAAGTTTACATGCATGTGAATTGATGAATGTGAAAGAAATGATCTTTTATATAAGACATTATTGGACCATTATTGAATAACCCAATTTATAGACCTTATTGGATGAGTTGTTAATGTTATGGTACATGAAAGTGATCATGCTCTTGAATTAGTATGTGAGCTCCATGATTCGCATTAATGGTTTGTTTGATTAAGGTATTTATGAAAAACATTTAAGGATGACTCAAAGATTATTGCGCGCCTCATGATAATTATGGACCAAGTAGGACAATGTTAGAATTATTTTAAATAATAATTCTACATAATGTGCTCCATAATTATATTAATACTACGAGTCACTTTGGTTAATGAAAGGATACTCCAAACAACACGAGTCAAAAGGACTCTTGGGTATTTACCTTGATGGATTGTTCAGATTAAGTGACTGTTGGAGATTTAGGTCTTATCCCTGCCTATAAATAAGTGACTGATTCTCCATCATTCAAACACACTAAGAGACAACATAATGAAATTATGAGATAAGGAAGAGAAATCTAAATTCTCTATGAGAGCTGATTTCGAGTAGTGTTTTGACTATAAAAGAAGATCTACCCATTGGAATTTACTGGAATTGGAATATGTTCTTGCCGTATATAAGAGGAAGTCGTGGTCAGAAATTCAGCTTGATTGGACATCGTTAAGGTCGGTTGCTTCCCTAATCATTTCAATTGTGACATGATGGAGGTATGTGATTATAATATCATTTTATGTTCCGCATAATGATTATATGTGATAATCATGTTGATTAAAGATCCTAACGTTAAATATATAATACATAACGTTTTGTATTATTAAAGAACAAATAACATGTATAATTGGATACTCGTGTATTAAATTTATAGATCCATATAAATCTGCTAATTACGTGTTCTTTTGATTATATTTACACCACTATATAAAGAAAGCCTTATTTAAAGAATAAGAAAGGCAATCACTTCGTGAACTATTAATAAAAACAAAAAGGTATGAGAAAACTAGTTGCACAATAACTACCTAATACAGCTTTGGTCCATTTTATTTTAACTTTAAGAAAAGTACAAATCTTCATGGAAAACTTTTCGTAACACCCCACATTTTTTCCTTGTTCATTATCAAAATAGTCAACAAACCCTAGTCCACAAGGCTCCCTTTCAACTCATGTGGTCCACGTCGAAATGAATAGACTAGGTTTGGTAATATTCTTAAATAATATATTAATACATAGTTTGACCAATGATACAGGGCTAAACAGAGTATAATGGAGAATATGATTCATGTAGCCAACCTCTAGTAATTGAAAAACGGCTTTTATTGAGATGAGTTGGATATGAAGAGTCCGCGTTTCAGAGTCGAACTGTTAATGAAAGTTGAATTTTTATCACAATCCGCGACTAAACATTAAATGTATTTGTATATTTTGCAATTTGGTTCATTTATTTTAGAAGTGGACTATTAATTTGGGATTTACGGAATAGGAAAGTATGACTTTTAATTCGGGACGAAGGGGGTATATATATATATATATATATATATATATATATATATATATACCGTCATGCTCTTGTGCGGACCAGTTCGCATTTTAAGAGTGCGGACCGGACATGTGTCACTTGGCGGTGAGCCCAGAAAAGAGAGAGTGTGCCTATAATTTAGGGGATAATTTCTAGTCGCACCGTTAAGTGACACATGTCCGGTCCGCACTCTTAAAATGCGGACTAGTCCGCACAAGAGCATTATATATATATATATATATATAAAGAGTGTACCCTGGAGTAGCTTGACTAGAAATAATAAGAAGGAAATAACTTGTATTGTAATTGTGTAAAATGTATGTTACAAGAGAGGCCTATATATAAGTTTTACAAGACTTGCTAAAAGACTAAAATAACCTTATAAGCTTAAAGAACTAAAGTAGCCTTATATTACAACACTCCCCCTCAAGCTGGCGCATAGATATCAACCAAGCCAAACTTGTCATGGAAACGTTGAAGAAGATAAGGGCTAACTGTAACACCTTGTATTTTTAGGCATTTATTATTTAATTAATTCAGTTAATTTTAAATTACTTGTGCGTCGTAATTTAATTGAATTAATTATTATTTATATTTATTAAATATTAATCTAGTGAGTAAATGATTAATATTTATGGGATTTAAATTTACTAAGTGAATAGTAATAATTTAATTACGTCATAACGAGCGATAGTGACGTCGCATTTATTTCTCTCAATCTGGAGTCGGGCATAAACTATATTGGGGGCGAGATAAGAACTTTTAGTAAAATAATTCGGATGGCAATTATGAGTATACGGTTGAGTCCGGATGGGTCAAAATAGTTGAAAAAGAGTGCCCAGGGATAGTAAATGGTTCTCGGGGCATTTTTAGGCATAACCAAGTCCACATGGGAGTGTTCGGGCCCTTTTAATAAAGCCCATAAGCCTAAAAACGGGATTTACTTAATAAACCCTAAAAGTGAGAGGGTGTGGCAACCATAACTCATTTTAGAAAACCTAAGTAAGTAGAGGAGAAAAGAGGAAACAATTGGAGAAACCTTGGGAGCCAAAATCAAGAACAAGTGTATGCAATCTTCATCAAATCATCGTCATCTACACCAAAGGATTCAGACCCTACGAACCCTAAGGCAAGTGGTTAAACTTGCTCTTAAATTAATTGCAGATTTCAATTCATATCATAGTAGGTGTGATAAATTATATGATTTTGGGGGTTGGTTTGCTATTTAAATTGGGTTTTGATGGGTAGGATTGAATTGTAGAACAACTTCTTGAATTTGAAGAAGTCTATGAAATTGGGTAAATTAAACCGTCATTTTAGAAACTGTTTTGCGATGTTTTGGTTCCGAAAATGGCTATTCTGTCCACGTTGCCTCGTAGAAAATGTTGTTTTTTGCATTTTGTTCTTTGATACGTTTTCTCCAAAAACATCTTCGAAATGCCTCAAAACTGCATTTTAAAAATCTGAGCAGATTCATGGGGAAAATTTTAAGAAATGTTATTTTTAGTTGCTATTCCGTTGGAGGTTGCCCAGATTGATTGATTGTGATTGTTGTTCTATAATAAAAATATTAGGCCTTAAGTGGAAATTAGGTTTACATAAAGTGAGAAAAGTATTGGGATAATTGAGAAAATATCCATAATTGATAAATGAATGAAATTCGAGAAGGATAACGCAGTGATGAGTGAACCTATGTTTATGACCAGTGGTGACGACGGGAATAACTAGTGAAAAATAATGAAGGGTTAACTAGGGCCCTTAGAGTTGTGTGAAAATTCATATAAATACGATAGTGAGTAAAAATCGTAAGTAATAAGTACGGTGGGTATTCGAGAGAAACATACTACGTACAAATGATAATTTGGAATTTGATGAATAAGTTCTACAAGACGAAATTTCGGATCGAAGGAATTTAGTTGGGTGACACAACTCGAGTGATAAATAAATGTGGGAATTATATAAAATACAAGTCGGTACATAGACTTGGGAATGTTAGGCTAGTGTTACGGTAAATTGTGCACGGAGGAGCCTGGATTAATTAAATATATATATGCGATGATTGTGTAGTATATATATATATTTGTGTGCTTTATAAATATTGTGTGAATAATATTTATAGGCCCTCTAGTGCTATCATAGGAGGTTGCGCGATGTGGGTGAATCCCCTGGCTTGACGAGCAGGGTGAGTATAGTCCCCAGGTTATAGCGTAATAGTTAGGGGTGAGACGTCTTGGGTATGATTCGGTCTCATTTCCAGAGGGAACTATGACCGCCTCCGCTGCGTTTATTTTGTTTCACTGATTCGGGGAGCTAACCGTGTCAGGGTGTCCAGGTGGATGAGTATACCTGGAATGATAGCATTGTAGATAACATCCGGTGAGTGTCTACTCGGGAGGATGGTTATATATCTACGACATGTGTGTGAATGTTGTAATATGATAACACGTATATATGGTGCGGATATTTATATATGGGGAAACTACATAATGTGAATTGTATTTGATTATATATATAATACGTGAGAATGTTATATGGTCTCAAATGAGAAATAATTAATTAAGTTAATGTGATATATAACTTATAAATCATATATTAAACATACTCGGGCTAGAGTAGTGTGCCAGGAATGATATTATCGAGAACTAGTCACGGGTAGAGGACTAAGTGGGTTATGTAAAAAACGTAAGGTGTGCACAATAGTTGAGGGATGAGCCGGTCCTCAAGGGAGTGCGACACTAGATTAAATATGAAAAGCATGCATGCATTTTAATTTACTGCAATTTAATTCACTTGCTAAACATTTTCAAATTGTTTTGGGTTCTAACCCTTGCTATCAAATATTTTTGAAACCTTTTAGGTATCCGACTACAGGGATGCCAGACTTGATTCCATTCCAGGTTGACGCAGCTGCGACATATGTGGGTGCTGCATGAGTTGACGCCTCTTTCATTCGTTCCTAGTTTAGGAATTTTATTCTCAATTGTATATTCAAGCATGTTGCTCACTACAGTTATTCAGTTCATTTGAATTCAGATTGTATGGGATTTATTTTCTACCTATCAAATTATTTTGGTTTGGATGTTTCTTTTTGTCGATGTTTATTCGTCTAACATTTGATTCAGGTATTTGTGGAATGCTTAGACTCTATTATATTGTGATGATTCTATTTAGTCTCTTGTTGCACTTCATGTTTTGGTTAATTCAAACGATAAAATTTGGCACCGTTTCTTTTTTAATACTAGGTGGTTAGTAAGTTTTAAAAAAAGTTTTCGAAAGTGATGCTGAGAATGAACCAAATGAGATTCCTATTTAATTTGATATAGGACTGATCACCCGGTATTTTATTAGGTGGGGTGTCACACTAACATGGTAAGAACCTCCACAACGATGCATAACTTATGAAGTCTTCAAGGGAGATCCCAACACCTAAAAAATTGATAATCCAACACTCCCCCTCAAATTGAAAGAGCCTTGAAATCGAAAACCAGTTTGCTCACTGAAATGCAATGCACAAAAGGTGAAAATAACATCCATCATAATACATGTACCAAAAAATGACACCCACCCATAAGAAGTTGTTCGTGAGACAAAAAGGGTCGATCCGGCCAACACTATGCCACCAAACAAATCAAATTGGACCACAAACCGAAAGTTGATCATGAAACAAAAAAAGGTCAATCCGGCCAACACAATGCCATCGAACAACTCAAACCAGATGGACCACATATTGAGTAACAAATAGGATTCCTCAAGTCGGACCACAAATCGAAAGTTGATCTCAAGACAAAAAATGGGTCAATCCAGCCAATACAATACCATCGAATAACTCAAACTAAACCGACCACAAATTGAGCAAATGTAACGGAGCAACCGATAATTATGGATAGAAGAGCAACTCAATTTAGTCCAATTGATTGACCACCGACAAATATAATAAAGTAACATCAAATAATCTTTAGATCGCAAGAGATGAAAATGAGTGAAGAATACCTTCAATTGCATATAAGCACCCGAATAAACAAAACTTCATAAACCCAAAAAAAAGACCGATGCTCCAAATGAACCAAAAAAAAAAAAATGTTCCAAGAATCTACATGATCACATGTAGATAAGAAGAGTTCCAATAGTACCAAATATAGTCAAAGTCTCCCACAATGGGTCCACATACTCTCAAACCAACTTAACCATCCCAAGCAACATGTCCTCATCGGAAGACGTAACCAGCAAACCAACCCCATTAAAATTATCAGCAGGCCCAAAGAGTGGAAATAAATCAACCAAATCATTCGATTTCACGTCGTGAAAATGCATACGAGTCACCCAACCATCTTCAACAAAAATATAGAAGAAATCCCCTATAAAGAACCAAACACCTTCTTCCCAAACGATGGGAAAGAAGTCCCCAAGAGCAAAAGTCTCCAAATTCTGGGGGCTGAAATTAAATTTTCAAAAAGTTTGAGGGCAGAAAAATAATTTTCAAATCTTCCAAGGGCAGAAGTAGGAATTCCATAAAATAAAGAAGCTAACTTGGGATAACACAAATTTCAGAAGTTGAGGAGGTGAAAAATAATATATGAAAATTTTGGTGCAGATTTGAAATTTTCAGAAAAAGTAGTGGTCGAAACGTAAATTTCTGGGGTGTTTGTGTGATTTCTGGAAGATTATAAGTTTGGTAAAAAGAAGGGGCAAAGTGGGTATCACTTACAATTTTGGCACCATCTCTAAAAACCCCATCCAGGTTTGAGAACTACAAATGGGGGCTGCTGAAGCTATCCAACATCACTTTCGCTTCTTATGACCCTATCACCACAGCCCCGTACTTTACTTCTCCTCCTTTACACCACACAACAATCTTTCCCGTCTTCCATAGCCAGTTCTCGGTTCTCAATACCAGAAATGTGAGGAGGACCAGACTGTGTTATGGGTTCGTAATAACTTTCTTCCCAAATTAAAAGCTCACTCTGGATCTTGACAACGGATCTTCCAAAAAACAACATAAGACCAGACTTAGGACCTGCCGGAGCTCCGGCAAAGCTAACTTCATTCCAGCGATGGTTACTTACCTTCGGTGAGATCGGCAGCTTGTTGGCACCACCGAGCCGACTATGTGAAGTTGCTGCCCTAGCACATCTAGACGGGTGAGATGGACCCGGATCTAGTCGGACGAAGCGAACTTAGGGCCAAACTGCTTCTTTGTTTGTATTTTATCCAGATTTTGCTCAGATCCGTTCGAAAAGTTGCTCGGAGTTGTCGGCGGTTGTTCGGTAGTGCATCATCAGTCCCAGCAGCTTAGTAGCTTCTGGGAAGGTCTCCAAAAATGAGGAGAAACACAAAGAAAACTCTTTGACCGGACGGGTGGCTTGCAGCAAAAGCCGCCCATCGGAGAAGGCGGAAAAAGAAATCCCTAGGTTTAAACCTTAGGCTCTGATACCAACTAGAAATTACAAGAATGAAATAACTTGCATTGTAAATGTGTAAAATGTATGTTACAAGAGAGGCCTAATATATAGGCTTTACAAGACTTGCTAAAAGATTAAAATAACCCTATAAGATCAAAGGACTGAAGTAGCCTTATATTACAACAACCTGCAACACCTAATTGCATTAAAAGAGTATTCAAGGGTTTGCAGCATAGAAATCCGAAAGCACAGAATAGTAGAAAATATACCTGCAGCAAGATTGCTCAAATATGGCCAAGGACAACCATAAAGGAAGATGAGTGAGAACCACTGTGAAGGAATTTAGGAATTGTATTGAGGGAGGGGGGGGGAGGGGGGGAATAAAAATGAGAGAAAAAGGAAGGAGAGGGAAAAGAAGAAAAAAACCGTGGCCTTTGGGTTTCAAGTCCGCATCACTTGGGTAAATGTGGGCTTCAATTCCCACATCAGTTGAGAGGAGAAAAAATATCTCATGCAAGTTTTGGAATCCTCCTCCTCCAGCCTCTTCTCACTTCTCGTAAATTGATTGCATCCCCCATCCCCATTTTAAGGCCTCTCTAGGCTTTCAGTTTCAAGTTTGGGCCTTCCAAGAATTTGTGCTTATATCCTTTTTGGGTAAATCTAGACTCCAAAAGAGGTATTCTGTCCGCTATCCTTCCAAGGACTAGTTCACGTCTTCTAGCTAGGTTGGCTGCTGTATGGGTACCAACCCCAACTGTGTTCATCAATTTGTAATTCTGCATTGCTTTTCCTAATACTTGCCAAATATACAGAAGCTTCATATACACAAATTCTACTAACAAGATAATGCGGATTTGACTTTACAAATAGATGAATAAACCTCAACTTCACACCCAACTCGCCGAGTCAGCTGTGCAAGTAGAAGATGCTAGCATATCCTAAATTATTCTATGGAAAACCTCAAAAAACCTAGAAATCAATTTTGATGCTTAACATTGAAAGAAACTAAATTTTAAACAATACATGACAGAAAATATTCCAGATAAAATAAGCATTGTTGAAGTCAAACAAACGCACCTTCGAACATTCTAATACAACTGTCATCTCCTTCCAGATATCAGCCAGACCATCAAAATCGACACCAGATTGCTGATCGCATTCCTCGATTTCCATATCATCTTCTATACCAACATATATGCCTTTATCTTTCCTTATCGCATAGTCACCAGCAAGACTTTCACCGTCATCTAGAGAAGTTTGGCTTTGAGCACAATCCCTATCCTATATATGGTATAGAATCAAATAGCAGAAAGAAAAAAGGAAATCAGAAGAATGAGTAAATGTACAATTTGAAGGTGAAAATATCTGGTATGTCCTCATCATAAGAGAATAAATAAATGACCTTATCAATTAACCTAAATTTGTTTAAAAAATCATCATAGCGAAGCGAGTATACACGTAAATTTCACAATGTGCAATATATGTTATATGCATATACGGGAAAATCAAAAACATAATAAATTGGAACGACTTATCTGAATGCTGAGGTGTGTGTTAGACACACAGTCCTCCTAAGACAGAAATATCGCCCGCACTTTAACTAGTGATGCCTCGAGCCTCAACAGCATAGTTCATCCAATTGAAGCACTTAATGGATGACTTTAGAACCACAAAAATGTTGCCTAGAAATTGGAGTTTGAAGAAAAACGGTTTTGAGAGAGAGAGAAAGAGAGAAATTGATTCTAAAACTGATCTGCAAGCCCCTTATTAAGGCATGCAGAAACCACCCACTCCCCCAAAAGTGGATGACCACTTCTTCCACTAAACCACTCTCAACGGCTATTAATAAAACGGGTTTTAATTTTAATTATAAAATGATTTTTAATTAATTAAATAAATCGAGTTTTAATATTAATTAATTAAGGAGGAATTTAAAAATTAACCGATTTTGGACCCAAGACCAAGTCCTCAAGTCCCAAGTCTTGGTATATAATATAATATTTTTATATCTATTTAGGTATAAATATCCCAAATCCACCTAAATGCTCTTTGTGGGACTTGAACCCACGACCTCAAATAAGGGAGACTCAAAAGTTACCACTAGGCTACAAGTACTTGTTGTGAGTATATCATTCACACCAATAAATATACACAAACACACAACAATATAAACTCAAAAGCATTAGAACTTTTAAAGCAATACTAACTCGAGCAGTATTAGTTTTAAATTGGAAGATCCAACCGATTTATGTTGAAGACCTAAACAATTTAATTTAGCCATTCCTACATCTAAAACCCAGCCCCACCCCTTTTCCTATTTATTCATTTGTTTCTGTGGGTCCAACCGCACCTTATTAAAACAAACCTTGTTATCCTTCAATATGTCAAAAATGAAATGAAAAGAAGAAAAAATAAAGAAAAATGGAAAAAAAGAATAAAAAAGAAAAAACAGCAAAGTTCTTTCACCCAGTCTGTCAAGAGCTTCTTCTGTTTTCATTTTGCGAACTTGTCACAGTTGTTTAAAAACCTTAGGCAACACTTCTCTAGTCTTCTTAGAATTGCAACAATTTTCCTCTGCGAAGACTTCTTCCGATTGCCGTCCCACTTTGCAGTAAAGTGGTTTTTGCATCACAAAGTAACATCATTTTAGGGAACCATCTGCAAGGATTTTAGGATTATTGCAACTATGAAATCCAACCACTCAAATCTCACAGAAGATTTTAGCCGCAATCTTCTCCTGTGTACCCACTACAGCAATCTCTCACAACAGTCACAAGGTCAACGAATTCAATCTTTTCTTACCCACAAATAGCAGCACCTTTGCACTTGCCACAGCGCTCAATAGGACTTTCACTTACAACAGCACTCGCCAGACATTTCGTTTTCTTCTTGGCAAACTCTTGAAGCTACATTCCAAATTTGATGGGTGGTATTCGAGCAATAATAGTTCTAATAGGCTATTAAATATCTTATTAACATGTTTTTAAGTTCTTGGGTAATTAAGAGAGTAATTAAGAGATTTGCATTGTCAATATAGTACAACATATTTGTCTCTTCTCTATCATTCACTTTCAAAGTTTACATGAACGTGGTATGTCATAAACACATGTGGTGGGGAGACAAAAAAATAGCTATAATAAAAAATAAAATAAAGTCTGATGTTAAGCCAAGAAAGGAATTGGTGTATGAGATTTATTGCGACACATGAGGCGTGGTTGTGCCTCCGGGAGATGACTATCTTTTATTTCGCATTTTTTAGTTTTTTAGGGTTTATTGTAATTTTCCTTTATTTTTAGTGTTTAATTCGTCTCGAAGCAGGTTTGGGACTAGGTATTAGTTGTCCTTTTTTATCTTTTCGGGTAATAGCTTGGCTAGCAAGCTAACTCTTCCTATAAATAGGCCTTTTGGCCCTCATTTGTACTTAACCTTGAATATTGAGAATCGATAATAGAGTGAGAGAAAGAAACCCATTTCTTTAGTTTAATTATTTGTTGTTGTCAGGGGCGGATGCACATTAGGACGAACTGGGGCGGCCGCCCCAGTTCAGATTTGAAAAAAAAATATGTTTAGTCCAGTCGTTTGGGTACAGAGCCAACGCCTCTCTCTCCGATAATCTCAATTCTCCCTCTCCCTCTCCCACCCGCCAGCTCGAGGTACAATTCTCCATTTCCAGATCTATAAAATCTTACTTTTATATCTTTTTTTTTTAATTTTATTTTTCACTACTTGTTATTTGGTGTTTTTAGGTGTTGAATATTAATTGGTTCCAGAAGAAACCAAATGGGGACGATGAGGTATTATGTTCTTCAACCCTACTTTTTGAATTTTGTATGTTCTCTTAGAAATGATTGAATCTAGTAAATCTAGTTGAGCTTTCTATTTCCCTAATCGACATATTTTTTTTATATCATATATTATAAGTGATCAATTTTTATAAAATAAGACAAATAAAAATACCCCATGGCAGGGTTTTGTAGAGGTTCAATGGGGTCTTCATCAAGCTGTTTTTGTTCCATCAGGTGTGCTTGGGTTGAACCTTAATGGTGCCAGGTGAGTTAACTGATTTTCATACTTCATATTAAGCAAAATTCAGTTGTTATCACTACTAAAATTTGGGTATTGTGAATATTTATTAAGTGTTTATTTCTTTAAATTAATAGGGTATTGTTAATAATGATTGAGAGTAGTTGTTTGAGCATTATAAAGCTATAATTTTTGTAAAACTCGAAATAACCCAAAAATAAATCGCCCCGAGGGCTCCCGCTCCCGAACCCCCAGCACCACTCGAAACTTTCGCCCCCCTTACCAAAAATCCTGGATCTGCCACTGGTTGTTATTGTTGTTGTGTAGGTAATAATTGTTGTGTAGTGTAGTAATAACGCTTCCGCATTTAAAGATTTACATCAAATTGGTATCAGAGCGCAGTTTGTTCATGGTGTTCGTCGGGGTGCGTAAAGCAAGTCACGAGTTGTGATTCCAACTCTGGGAGCCCTTCAATCGAAAGATTGATAGATGTCCAAATGGGAATCGGGTGGATGGAAACTCTAAATTCCATTACCGCTAAAAAGGGGGGATACCAACCCTTTTGGCCCCCTCCACCCTCCTCCACCTCCACCTCCTACCGCCACACAATCACCACCCCGTTTACATGAATCTCCGTCTTCATTTTTTTATTAAATCCTAACCCAAGAAACCCACCAAACCAAAATTTAAACCCTAAACCTCCATAAAAAACAAGAAACTACAAAAATCTAACCCTATTCAACCCTACCTGCTGCCGCCAAAAAGCCAAGCAGCCCTAGCCACCGCCGACCAACCCCATCCTACAACAATCGCCTTTACATGTACAGAGGTCAGTCAACCACGTCTTGGCCTTATCCGTCATCGAAAAACCACAAAAAGGGAAGATCCTTTATTCCCCGGCAGCGGCGCCACCCCACAGAGGTCGTCCGGCCATTCCCCGCCCTTGTTCACCCCACCGACCACCCCTCTTGTAAAAAAAAAACGTTGACCACTATTAAGCCCTCCAGGCTCTTTTTCGGCGCCAACTCAACCCCAAAAGCCCCCAAAACAACCCCAGTAGTCCTAATCCAACCCCTACCCTACTGCCCTGTTCCGACCCAAGTACCTGACCCAAATCTCTAAGAAACCCTAGTTCTCAAACCCAAAACAGCCCCACCCCCTTTTAACCCTAATTTTACCCTTTTCCCACTCATTTATACCTAACTGAATCACATCCGACCCAAAATGGGTCTGTCCTACTTTGAGCCGATCTCACCCTCCTTATTGACTTCTAATCCAGTCAATCTTTGATACAACATATGACTTCCATGAGAAATGTACCCATCGGGGATACATTTTCGAACTATTTTCCGTTTTGAGGCCTGGCTTTCCGGGATGTCGCCGTCTTCTGTCCACTTATCTCGCCATCGTACTCGCAAAGGTGCGGTTGTCAGAGTTATTGTCCGATCAGATTCAAGGGTCCACCAAGCCAAGTTGCAACCATGTACTTGTAGTGTTAAGAAGGCAGATATGGTCGTCAGTTTTTGGTTGCTCGAATTCCGTAGGGGGCATCGTTAGATTTGGGTATATTCGACCCTAATGTTGAATGTCCATATGGATTTAACAAAAGTTCGGCCGTTCCATTTGCGTGTTGGATTTTATTTCAGTTTTTACTTTGGACATCAACACTTTTACCGACACTTGTACATTTGGCCATTGATGAGTCACCCTCCAAGCTCGAGGACGAGATTTTTCGAAGACGGGGAGAATGATGTGTATGGGATTTATAGCGACACATAGCGCGTGGTTGTGCCTCCGGAGACGACTATCTTTTATTTCGCATTTTTTAGTTTAGGGTTTATTGTAATTTTTCTTTATTTTGAGTGTTTAATTAGTCTCCAAGCATGTTTGAGACTAATGGGTCATTTTTAGGTATTAGTTGTCATTTATGGTCCTTTTGGGTAATAGCTTGGCTAGCAAGCTAAAGCTAACTCTTCCTATAAATAGGCATTTTGGCCCTCATTTGTACTTAATCTTGAATATTGAGAATAGAGAGAGAAAGAAACCCATTTCTTTAGTTTAATTATTTTTTGTTGTTGTTATTGTTGTTGTTGTGTAGGTAATAGTTGTTGTGTAGTGTAGTAATAACGCTTCCGCATTTGAAGGTTTACATCAGGAATCCTCATCACAAACATAATCAATTAAATCATTTCCTTTTTTATTGTTGTAATAACAATGAATAGGATGTAATTAAAGTCTGTAGTGGTATGCGATAAACATGTGTGGTGGGGGGACAAAAGAAATAGCTATAATAAAAAAAAAATTAAAGTCTGAAGTTAGTAGCCAAGAAAGGAGTCCTCGTCACAAACATAATCAATTAAATCTTTTCTTTTGCATTCTTGGAATAACAATGAATAGGATGTAGTTAGAGTATAGCATTATAAAATATGCTCTCTTTTTTTCTCTTTTTTTTTTTGGGGGGGGGGGGGGGGGGGGTGGGGGACAATTTCATGTAGCAGAAAATATACGGAAACAGGTCTTATTTATATTTCTAGTAATTTATATTCATATGGACTGCAATCAAGCTTCACAGGTTCTACTGTATCAAAAGCTCAGTTTTAGGATATCATGATGAAACTGAAAAACCATTGGTGTCACCAAAAAGTCCAATTCGTGTGCCTGGACATTTTTACTACATTTGCAGTCTCTTTTCTAGAAGTAAAAATATATACTCCCTTTGTCCCAAATTAATAGTCGTGGTTTCCTTTTAAGTCCAATAGCCGTGTTTCTACAAATAGTATATAGAATTAGGTGAGATTACAAAGTTATCTATCTTATCAATACCCATGAGAGAACAGTGATACAAATACATGTCTTGAATTTAACGGTATTCATCAATTTTAGGAGGATAAATTTGGAAAGTACTTTTTTTTCTTAAAACGTTTTGACATTCAAACGGAGACTATTAATTTGGGACAGAGGGAACAATAAACAGCAACGCCTAGGGGCGCAACCCGTCGTACACATAGTATACAATAAAGGTCTATTAAACAACTTAAAAAACCAAAAAGAGCAAAGTGCCACCAAACCTGATCTCCTCAACACATCTCTTTTATAAAAGGAAAAGGTCATATAAAGTACCCGAGACAGTTCACCATATAGGCAACTGATCAAGTAAAATCTTCCTTGAGACAACAATATAACAGCCTCAACATCATTCATCTCACTTTATGACCAATGCTCACCTCCTCTTCAAAATTTCTTTTATTTCTCTCTCCAAATAGCTCACATAAAACACAACGGGCTAGTACACCATCTCCAGCAATCCTACTTGACACCACCCAAAGCAATAAAAAGTAATATATCGAACTAATTATACTCTACGTGCCCAATATGCAGTGCAGGTGCGCAAAAGACTCGATACATGAAATAAGTATAAGCCAGTGTGGATCTAGTACGGCGAGATTCATGTATTTAAATTACATGTATTTAATTAATATTCAAATTGGGTAAAATTACATTATTACATTATATCATTTTCTATTTACAGAGATGTAACTAAAGTAATTGCATGAGGTCATCGTTCTCGTTGTTCTTATTATATTGCCATATTAGAACCTTTCCCACATGGTTTAGAAGCAGCTCACCAAAATCCAGTCACTTGAGATAAAACGCTTCAGCCCCCAATACCTGTTAATTGTTGGACGGGCATCCCACATCGATTAGAAGAGAAATTCCTATACTGCTAACTTAGTTTAAAACAACTGGTTCACCAATCTTCAATCCATTTGCCACTCAGATTGAATTCAAAGGGGCCCAATTAATTAAAGTTCAAAGTTTTGTCTGTGTTGGTAGTCTTCACTCGTGCAACGTGATTTGCTCAGTGCGGTGCACGAGTTGATTGGTTTAATGTTAAACTTGACTTTGCCAATTCATGCCAAACTGTTAAATGCGCATTTTGAGGGTGCGTACACCACCCCTAGGGGGCGAACTAGAGCACTAAGGTTATTGTTAGATATTGAAGCATCCAGCCCAAAACCAATTGGCTATGGGTGGAGGAGCCCCAGAATCTTATATACTATAGTTCAAGGCTTTAATTTTTCATGTGGAACTTTATATTCTCAACACGCCCCATTCACATGTGGCATGTCTTAAGCCTAACACGTGGACATATTTATATTGGGTGATGTGGAACAATTGGGCCGTTGGGTCATGAATAGTGTGCTTTGATACCATGTTAAATATTGGAGCATCCAACTCAAAACCAATTGTTTATGGATGAAGGAACCTCGAGATCAGTATATAAGTGCAAGGCTTTAATTTTCCCACATGAGACTGTTGGTTTTGGCTCTCCTATTTTTTCAGTTTTGATTTATTTACAAATTTGCCATTTTGGCTCAAATCTATAAATACAAGTGTTATTTCTAGGTTTTGGGAGAGGGCAAGTTTGAGAGCTATTTTGAGAGTTATCAAAGCTAAAGAGAGATAGAGCTTCCATTTAAGGGGTGAGTTCTTGTGAGGTTGTGAGTGACTTTTTAAGAGAGATAAATTGTGTGTGTGTATAACCTTTGGGTTTCTCCATTTATCTATAGAAAGAAGAAATCCTCCTTCGTGGATGTAGCCCAAATTTGGGTGAACCACGGTATATCGTTGTTGTTTTGGTTTGATGATTGCTTGTATGTTCTTATTGTCTCTTCATTGATGCTTGGTTGAATTGATTGGGAGTTTGCACACTAGTTCATTTACGGAACAAAGTCTTGGGTGTTTTCCGCACACCAAGTGTTTGATAAAATTTCCGAGTGAGTTTTATCGTCTTGGTCGCTAGAGATAGTCTTGCTTTAGCGCAACAAGTGGTATCAGATCTTTGGTTGCATTGTTTGTCCGGTATTTTGGTTCGAGGTTGAATCAATTTTGGCAATTTTGACATAGCTTTTGTTTTTGTTCCAAATGACGGAAAATGTGGAGAATACTCGAGAATCAACCTCTACGAGCGGAGGCTTTAAGAGATGGGATCCGAGTTATGGATCGAGTGGTTCAATGAAGACAGACATGAAGGCTTTTTATGAGAAGATCAATTTCGGGTTATGGCAAAAGACGAATGCGAGGCGTTCTTGTCCAACAGAGGTTGCAATTAGCATTGTTGGAGGTAGAGGGACGACCGGTAGGCATGACCGATGCCGAGTGGATTGACATTGATCAAAGAGCGGCTTCGTGTATTAAGATGCTTATCACGGATGATGTGTTGAATAACGTGATAGCGGAGACCACGGCTAAAGGCATGTGGGATAAGCTAGAAGAGATTTATTTGGGAAAGTCGTTGTCAAATAAATTGTTCCTCAAGAAGAAACTCTTCAAGCTTGAGATGAAGGAGGGTGAGGATATGATGAAGCATATCAACGTTTTTAATGCCTTGATAAATGACTTGAACCGGATAGACGTTCAATTCATTGAGGAGGATCGAGCATTGTTGTTGCTTGCATCATTACCCGATTCATACGAGCATTTTGTGACCACGCTCATGTGTGGGAAGTCTACGCTCCGGTGCAACGAGGTTGTGCAAGATATTCAATCTCATGTCACGATGAGAAAGAAGGAAGGTGGAGGTGACGGGTATTCCCATAATGAAGGCCTTATGGCGAGAGACGGAGGTGGGCAAAATGGCGGGAGAAACTCCAACCGGGGATTTAATGACGGTAGTAGGTTTAGATCGAGGGGTGTTGGTGGTAAAGGGCCGAAATGCTACAAGTGCCAGGAATGGGGTCATATGATTCGAGAATGTCCTTTGTGGAATGACAAGGTTAAGGGCAAGGTTGATTCCGAGAGGGCAACGGTAGCGAGTGCGAATTATGAAGATGAACTTGGAGAACTTCTCACAATCTCCAAAGTTAACTCTCTTTCCCAAGATGATTGGATATTAGATTCGGGATCGCCGAATCACGTTTGCTCTAAGAGGGAATATTTTGAGACTTTCATGAAAAATGGAAAAGGTTCCATGTCTTTGGCTAATGGAGAGAAGGTTGCCGTTGAGGGTGTCGGGATGGTGAAATTCAAGATGTTCGATGGGGTGGAACGTACTTTGGGTGGTGTGGCCTATGTCCCAAAGTTGCGAAAGAATTTGATATCCATTAGCCGTTTGGATTCCAAGGGTTGCCGGGTGGCGGTGGCGGGTAGAGTCTTGAAAGTCACGCGGTTGTATGGTCCTAGCGAGGGGAGAGGAGAGAGAGGGGTTGTATCGTCTAAATCAAACTTCGAGAAAGATGGGGAAGCGGTGTGCACAAGTGATCGAACGTTCGAGGCATGTCTCGTTTGTGAACAAAGCGGAGACATTGAGTGCTAGCTTTCTGAGACTAGACGGTAGTGATGAGTTAATACCTACTAGTGGAGGGGATGGATCGAAGTCCCCCTCCAGGGCCAACGGATGATGTTAACCCGGTTTAGTTGCACACATGCATTGGCCGATTCGAATCGAGGTGTAGGGCTGTGATGGATTCGAGGTGTGTGTAGCTAGTTCAAGGAAGGCCGATGAGTTATTGTTTGCGAGCATTGGCAAACGGGAGTTCTTCGTGACAAAGACTTGGTACATTTTTTGAGGGTGAGATTTGGAGGGTGTGGGAGGTGAGGAATTTTCCCTCTCATCCGTGGTTATTTCTCAAGGTGGAAGATGGTGTTGATGTGTTTGAATGTTTCGTGTAAAGAAGGTGTATGCTATATGTATTGTGTGGGGGTGTACTCACTGGGTTACATGAGGAGCGAGCTTCACCGCATGGTTACATGGGAAGCATTCAGAGGAGTTCTTAGTTTAGAACTTGGTTCCTCGGTGGGTGGAGTCGCATGGAGTCTTAGAGTGAAGACTTGCGGTATCTCACTTTATGGTTGAAGTTTGAGGTGGCTTAGCGTCGGGTGGAGCGTATTGACTTGTTAGATGTTGGGATGATCTTCGAGCGGAATTGATGTTTGCATTCCGAGTTCGATTGGATCGTGAGGATCGCCTGGGGGAATCGCATTAGCGTGGTAGATGGTGGGACAGTCTTCAAGCGGGTTCAATTTCAGCATTCTAGAGATTGGTTGGATCGTCAGGATGGCCAAGGTAGAGTTTGTTGGTTTTGTCTCTCCTATTTTTTCAGTGTTGGTTTATTTACAAATTTGTTATTTTGGCTCAAATCTATAAATACAAGTGTTATTTCTAGGTTTTGGGAGAGGACAAGTTTGAGAGCTATTTTGAGAGTTATCAAAGCTAAAGAGAGATAGAGCTTCCATTTGAGGGGTGAGTTCTTGTGAGGTTGTGAGTGGCTTTCTAAGAGAGATAAATTGTGTATGTGTATAAGCTTTGGGTTCCTCCATTTATCTATAGAAAGAAGAAATCCTCCTTGGTGGATGTATATCGTTGTTGTTTTGCTTTGATGATTGCTTGTATGTTCTTATTGTTTCTTCATTGATGCTTGGTTGAATTGATTGGGAGTTTGCACACTAGTTCAATTACGGAACAAGGTCTTGGGTGCTTTTCGCACACCAAATGTTTGATAAAATTTCTGAGTGAAAGAGATAGTCTTGCTTTAGCGCAACAGAGACTTTATATTCCAATATACCTACCTAAATACTGTTAATAACTAGTGAACGCCCCGAATTGTTTAGTGTTGTTGCGTGTATCCCACTGTCTGGGGTGAGTTGATGCATCATTTAATTCTCATTCCATTTTTAACTCCATTATGGTCTTTCGGAGTTAGGATGAGCCTTCTCTCTCTTTACCTTACCATAAGTTGGCAGTGTTACCGCCTCTCTCTCTCTTCTATCCTCAGGATTAAGCACAACTTCTTTTTGGAAATCAACTTCGTATATTAGTCCCCTTATTTGAGTATTTCATCTGGCAGTACTTGAGACCACAAACTCCACCAGTGTCGTGCTTAATTTCTTATATTTTATTTTAGACACTCTCGGTCCCAAGTCTGGATAAAAGAGGAGGCTTGCGTTAGGTAGACAGCCAACGTAAAACTTTGTCAGATCCTTATGAACATGAATCATATGAATATATGCTCTAATACTAAGGCATTTTCCTTAAGCGATGCGTTGCGCCTGCCACCGAGTATCTCGTAAAAATAATCAAGAGGCGTTGCGCCTGCCACCGCGTGTCTCGGAAAATAGGCAAGGGACATCACATCGACGCCTGAGTGCGATGAGAAATAGGCAAGTGTTCCTGCACCAATCTTTACGTGTGTGGGTAAAGAAGCTAGTCCAGGGTAGTAGACTTTGGTTAGCAACTTAAAATATAGGAACTTTGATAGGGAAATGGATGGAGTTAGTGGTGACTATGATAAGAAGAAAAGTTAAAATAACTTGTTTTCAAGAAACTAAATGGGTCGGTGAGATTAGCTAGAGAAATAGAAAATATAAGATTAAGTATATTATATAGGCAAACATAGAAATAGGAAGTGAGTTGGAATAATAGTAGATAATAGCATTAAAGATGATATTGTAACTGTTATTAAGAGAGGTAATAGACTTATACTTGTAAAATTAGTATTATGTGAATATATAATTAAATAGTGATTATGCTCCCCAAGTACGATTAAATGAGCATACTAAAGTACAATTTTGGGAACAAAATGATTAACTAATTCAAGCAATATGCGCAGGTGAGAAACTTTATATAGGGGGGATTTTAATGAACATGTAGAACAAGATTGTGTAGGATATGAAATAATACATGGAGAATATGCTTTTGGAGATAGGAACGACGGCGGAGAGTCTCTTTTAGATTCTACGATGGCTTACGATCTTGTACTAGTAAATACAAGTTTTAAAAAGAGGCCTGGACATTTAATTGACTTTTTCATTACTACGAAAGGAGATCGATTAATATGAAAAGCTTGTAATGTTATCGCGGGAGAGAGCCTAAGCTCACAACATAGGATAATGGTGTTAGATATAAATATTAAAAATCAATCACAAGCGCAAAAAGAGGAGATTAACCCACGAACTAGGTGGTAGAACTAGGTGTCTCTTATTTTACATGATGTTAGATATAAATGTTAGTCTTATTTTACATTATCTTATTTTGCATTAGGAGAATATTGAAATATATTCTTGGAGAATCAAAATGTAAGGGGGCACAATATAAAGAAACTTGGTAGTGGATAGAAGAAGTACAAAATATAGTAAAAATCATAAAGGAGTGCTTTAAACTGTGGCAAACAACTAGAATCAAAGAATATTTTGAGAAATATAAATGGGCTAAGAATAAAGTTGAGAAAATGATAAAAGATGAAAAGTTTAAGACGTATGACGATCTTTGTAAAAAACTAGGACCACAAGATAGGGAATAAATTATTTACAAGCTTTTGCTAAACTTGAAGACAGAAAAACAAAAGATTTTGATAATGTTAAGTTTATTAAAAGTGATGATTCGAGTCTTAGTCAAGGATTAAGAGATTAAGTAAAGGTGAAAAACTATTCAAAAGGTTATTGAATGAAGATAATGGGAGTAGATTAGATATGGAGGAATTTGTGGAGAGTCAAGAAAATATATATTTTCCGGAATTCGAACAACATAAGTTAGGATTACTTAAAAAACGCTGAAAACGGGGAGGGTTTGGGACAGGATTGTATCTTTATTGAGGCTTGAAAGTATTTAAGGGAGGAGAAGTGTCTTCGCTAACAAAATTCTCTAATAAAACTATAAGGACTAATCGGATGCCCCATGAATGGAGAATGATTATTTTAGTACCTATATATGAAAATAAAGAAGACATACAATGTTGTTCAAATTATCGTGGTATTAAGTTAATGAATCATACAATGAAATTTTAGGAAAAAGTAATTACACGCGGATTGAGATTGGAAACAACGGTATCCGAGAATTAATTTGGGTTTTTACCTGGGACAATGGAAGTTATTTATTTATTAAGACGATTAATGGTGAGGTACAAAGAGACAAAAAAGGATCTTTATATGGTTTTTATCGATTTGAAGAAGGCATATGATAGAATACCAAAAGATATAATATGATGGGTTTTACATAAAAACGAGTGACTTGTAGATAAATTGATGTGATTAAGGATGTGTATGATAGGGTCATGACTATAGTAAAAACAACTAAAAAAAAGTAGTGAATTTTCAGTTATTGTAGGTTTGCTCCAAGATTCAACACTAAGTGCTTATCTCTTTCCTCTTGCTCCGGACAAATACAAGATGAGGTGCGGCAATGTATGTTATTTTTAGTTGATATTATTTTAGTGGATGAAACTAAGGTAGGGATTAATGTGCATAAAATGAGCATGCGGAGATCCAAATGCTAAGATGATATTGTTATAAAACTGGAAAAGATAATATTAAAAATGAACAAATTCATGAAACGGTAAAAGTAACTCCTATAGAAGATAAATTGGAGAAAATCGACTTAGATGGTTTGGACACGTCAAGCGTAGACCAATGGATGCTCACGTATGGAAGAGTGATTTTGTTAGTATTGATGATAACGCCAAGGACAGAGATAGGCCTAAATTGAATTTGTGGGATATTGTAAAAAATGACATTATCATGTGGTCTAACTGAAGATATCGTGTCAAACAATGAAGAATGAAAAAATAGGATTCATGTAGTCGACCCTAAATAATTGGGAAAGGCTTTATTGTGTTGAGTACTTGAGACCACAAATATTGGCCAATTTGTTTTTGTTTAAATGTATAAATGTATCTTTTTATTATATACATGTGTTTTACTATAGTCTATAATATATATGCGGCATAGATATTTGTATCTATACGTTTATGAGCGTATAAATTTTATATATCTTTAATATGCAGATTTATATATGTGTAAGGGTATATAATTATATATCTTTAAAAACTACTGCTAAGTAATATTTATGCTCTTATAAGATATATATACTCATACAATTTTTATAGTCATACGATATTTACATAGTTATATAAACATAATTATGTTATCTTGCTTAGAATAATGGGATTTGTCTTCAAACAATAATATGGGACCGCATCCTAAAACACAAAAGTTGCTACGGGAGGCAGGACTAATAACCTAAAGTAAACTAAATCCTCTATAACCCAAACAGTATTGAACAAGGCAAAGATGGTTCCCCACAACTCATCAGCGAAACCAGAATGTGACAATAAATAACCCACTGTCTCCTCGTCTCTCATATAGAATTTGACCAAATTATCCATCTCCCTTAATGTTTATTAATCGTCAGAAAATTTAGTCCGAAAGAAGCCATCCAAGCAAAAAATAAATAAAATTCCTACCATAATAGGAGCCTTAGTCTTCTAAGGATTCCCCCTCTACATTTAATTTGCGATCATTGATTTAATTAAATTGAAATTTTGCAAAAGATAATACTTCCTTATTAAAACAAATAAAACTATCAATGTTTTTCTTCTTCATATATAATTGTGTAAGTGCTTATATTGGTAAGTTTATTTTAACAAGTTTACAAAATGTGTGAAACTTATCAATTCGATATTTGAGTCATTAAACTAGTATTCGATGCTGTTTGAGCTTTTTCTCTTTTCTTGTTCCATTTTCAGTTTCTTTATACAATTTCAAGGGACCACCTACCGTGATATCCTTCATTAGAAACTTGTCAGTTGGCTTCTCCAAGCCACCCCTCTGGAATTGACGAATGGACCCCTGATTTACATCATCTGAATCATCATTTATTATACGAGGCTCCTCATCCGGAATGGCACATGTAGCACAATCATCCTCCAACTTGATGGCATCATGTGGCAGAGGAGTTTCCCACTGATTTGCCTCCAAAGCTTCTTTACCAGTTGGCTTCTCCAAGCCAACCCCCAGGAATTGACGAATGGGCCCCTGATTTACATCATCTGAATCATCATTTATTACACAAGGCTCCACGGCCGGAATGGCAAATGTAGCACAATCATCCTCCAACTCGATGACATCATGTGGCGGAGGAGTTTCCTGCTGATTTGCTTCCAAAGCTTCTTTACCAGTTGGCTTCTCCAAGCCAACCCCCTGGAATTGACAAATGGGCCCCTGATTTACATCATCTGACTCATCATTTATTATAAGAGGCTCCATCGCCGGAATGCCACATGTATCACAATCATCCTCCAACTCGATGACATCATGTGCCAGAGGAGTTTCCCGCTGATTTGTCTCCAAAGATTCTTTTCCAGGGTTCTCATCCATGCCCATGTAAGGAATACTAGGATCTTTTGTATCTTGCTTTAGTATACGAGACCTGCGATAAAGAAGGTCTCTAATTTCTTGTGTGACACTTCCAAATTTCCCATGATTGAGTCCTTCCAACAAATTTTCTATTGTAAATGGATCAGACCGATCAACAACATTTGAAGTGTTACAATATTCTTTTCCTTCACTGAATTTCATCCTCTTTCTTCCCATGGAATACTCACCTGTTTCAAATCAACAATTAACTTCAATAAGAAAAACAAGGAATCACGTTTTATAATAATTTTGTCACGGAGAAAATAACTCAAAAGGAAAAGAAAAAGTACGCTTCAGCAATTTGTTTTGCAAAAATTTTGCCCATATGGAGTTACTATACCTTTTTAAGATTATATCAAAGGGAATCATATTAAAGGGGCGGAATCATGTATACAGGCGACATACAAAAGATACTATACAAAAAGGGCCCACCCCTACCCCCAAAATACGCAATAGATGTTGAAGAACATGAAAGGGCCCCATGCAATAATAAAAAATAAAAAATAAAACTTTCAAAAGAAGGGGAACAAATTGCTCTAGAGTACCATGAGCCTTCCCTTACCAATAATAATCTCATCAGTAATCTGTTAGAATCAGCATCTGGAGATATTTACAAATTATATATGTTTGAGCATATTGAAATGTATGAGGGCCTTAAGTCGCTGGGATGGCAACGGAGCGGATTTTTAAAAACCCTACCCGACCCATTAAAAAAAATCTTAGACTGCCCCGCCCCGCGGCCCGTGACGGGTTTACTTCAAGGAGCCCCGAATCCGTTTAAGTGTATTTTATATGAACCCGTACCCGCCCCGCCCCGCCCACCCCATTTAAACCTCGTGGGTCACAGTCCGCCCCGTTTATTCTGGAATACTAAAAAAATAAGAATCAACTCAAATAAATTACACATTCAAAGAAATAATATACTAATATGAAAGGATCTGCTGAGAATAATTTTAGACAGAACTGTTGCAAATGACAGAGACAGAGACTTATTTTTTTTAAACTATGTATTTTTTTAACAGAGACAGAACTGATGCATTTTTTAAAAAACAAATTGATGCATTTTAACCATAAAACAAACCGATGCATTTCCAACAGGTATGCATTTTAAATTTTTATCCATATGCATTTTAAATTTCTAACAGGTATCCATATGAAAAATGTTTGGAAGTCTTCTTAAATTTCTAACAGCTAACAGGTATTTCTAACAGGTAGAAAGTATTACTACCAGATATTTATAATATGTATTTCTAACAGCCGCTCCTACCAAACTCATTTGAGAACAAATTTTGTCTTCTATTTCTAACAGGTAGAAAGTAACTTGTTCAAACCAAAACATTCTTCAATATTTTTTTCATTAAATACTCCAGGTTCATTTGTTTCCATGTGAAGATTATTGTTTTATGTTGAAGTATGAAAACTGATCATATGCCCTTTGCGCCAAGATTCTGATCTATATGGGCCAGGTAGTGTTTTTCACATCTTGGCAAAGGCAGATCCATTTAAGAAAACATTAGTGTTGAGATCAATAATATCTATTATTGCTGATATCTAATATTTATTCTTAGAAGTGTGGTGTGTATATTTGAAGCTCGAGGCATTTAACATTAAAAGAGAAAACAAATTGAAAAAAATAAGGGCAAACCTGGAACTGAGCAGCGCCGGACTGATTTAGGAGGAGAGGCGCCGGACTGAGTGAGGAGGAGCGGTGCCGGCCTTATTTAGGAGGAGCGGCACCGGACTGAGATGATGAGAGAAGGGGAGTGAGTGAGATGAGGGGTTTGGTAGAAGCGGCTGATGAGAGAAAGGAGTGAGTGAGATGAGGGGTTTCTTAGGGTTTTTTAAGTGTATATATATATATATGGTATACTTGTAATTAATATACATATAAATGGTATTTATGTAGGCATATGTTAAACGGGGCGGGGCGGGGTGGGGGTGGTTTTATTTGAGTTAACTCCTAACCCGCCCCATTTAATAAACGGATTTTTTTTAAACCCATACCCGCTTCTAATTCCTTAATCGGGTTTTAAAACCCACACCATTAGGATAGGGTAGGGTAGGGGGTTGGGGCTCCTACGGGTCGGGTTAAATTGCCATCCCTACCTTCCGAGCAACCGAGGTAAGCATTACTTGGTCAATGGGTACAACCGAGTCACGAGCTCTAAATTTAACTTAAACTCAGTGCTAGAGGAACCAAGTGTTACGCGGGTGATTCATGAGATCCCTCTTGGAGGATGGAAAAAGAGACAAGTTATACATGCTAACCTTTGTGAGTAACCAAGAGCAACACCACTAGAACCACTTGAGTTTCACTCGATCACAGACTCACGAGGAACTGGACGAATCATACCTGTCATACTCATACTTGACTTATCACATCACTAGCATATCCTAGCCCCGTGTTTGGAGGATGATTGACAACTGAATCAGCCCATTACTTGTTCGGCCACTTGCGCCAAGCAAATCATCTTCTTCATTAATGCGAAAACAGAGTGCATTAAATGCTAGACAGTGCATTAAATGCCCATTCGACTACAAATAGGATGTTTCAAACATGCTTAATACACACTTCATAACTCACAAGAGAACATTCTCTGCAAATTCTCTCTCTCTCTCTCTCTCTCTCTCTTCATAACTTGTATTTGTCACGAATCATATCTCACTTGTTCTTCATTTATGACACACATTTATTACCACTTAACCACTATTGATGTTACGCCTCATCAAGTGGCCCAAGTGCACTTTCTGACTCTCCTCTTAATCTTAACTACCCTCTTACACAAAACAATATGAAGAAAGTTACAAAAACATGTGGATTTTGTCCACATTTATCATAAAAAATTTCATGTGCTCGTAGGGAGGTAAATTCTCTGGGGGAAAAGAACCGAGGGACCCAATATTGTAGGGGGTACAATTATGGGTCCTCCTTAAGGTAGGTTTCAGTTGTGACCAACAAGTTGGAATAATAAATTAAAAGGAAAACAACATAGAACCCGGGCCTGAAGTGTCGTTTCGTAAATCGCAATTTGACAACTCCACTTCTTTTTTAAATCAGAAACAGATTCGGAATTATTAAAAAACAGAAGTTAAAAGATGGAGAGGACCAGAAGTACTCAATATAATACAAACTAAAAAACAAGATGAAAAAATAAAAGGAAAAGTACCAGGCAGTGAAAAACAGCCACTAGCAGCCTACCACAAACCACCAATTACTAGATAAAGCACGACCAAGAACTACCAAAGACACCGGAACATCCACCACACAAGAGTCTGCCATTTTCAGCCCAGCTCATCTCAACTGCAACACTGATCTCGGATAACCAAAAGTTTCAAGGAAGACGCCCAAACAGTCTTGAATTTGAGTTTTTCTCATAACCACTCCACTTCTAGACCCCAAAATTTTTGTGTTCCTTACATTCTACAAATTCCAGACCATAGCCAAGAGAACACACCAGCAAATGGCATTTAACTCTTTCACTCTCACCAAGGCGTCCCACCTCCATAACCAACAAACTTAACCCATTTCCTTGGAGAGCCACGAGAATATTCAACTCATTGTAGGTCTTGTTCCACAGAAAATAGGAGCAAGTCCAATGTAGCATGAGATGACTCATTTTTTCAGGCAATAATAGGGAGATAAACTTTTAAAGATTGCCTCCTTTGCAACATGTCGCGGATAATAACTTTTCCATGCGCAACCAACCAGGCAAAACCTGAATTTTAGTGGGAATTCTGGCTGACCACATCACTTTTGAAAGGTTCAAAAGGAAAGATGTAGGATTATTAACCAAGAAACGAAAGACAGAAGCTAATGATAATCACTCCTTGTCTAAACTCCAAACCCTTCGATCCTCCATCTCAGACACAAGATGGCAATCCTCAACTAATTCTAAAAGAGAGATATTGACACTGTCGGTCTTAAGCACGGATACAGGAGCAGGGTTGCATTAGGTAGCTGACCGGCAACGTAAAATTATGTAAGATCCTTATGAACATAATCCTATGAATATACGCCTTAAGATTAGAGCCTTCACCTTAAGCAATGTGTTGCGCCTGCTGTGTCCTGAAAAATAAATCAAGGGCATTGCACCTGCCACCAGGTGTCGCAAAAAATAGGCAAGGGGCGTCTCATCGGTGTCCGGGGAGGGGGGGGATGAGAAATGTGGAAGGATTCATTCACCAATTTGGACATGTGCAGGTAAAGAAGCTAGTCCACGATAGTAATCTTAGGTTAGCGACTTGAAATATAGGGACTTTGATAGGGAAAGTGATGGAGCTAGCGGACACCATAATAAATAGACTAGTTAACATAGCTTGAGTAAAAGAACTAAATGGATCAGTGAGAAAGCTCGAAAAATAGAAAATACAGTGTTTAAATTATATTGTACAAGCAAACAATGAAATAGGAACGGGGTCAAAATAATAGTAAATAAAAACTTTAATAATGATATCTTAATTGTTATTAGGAGAAGCGATAGACTTGTACTTGTAAAACAGGTATCATGCAAATATATAATTAAAATTGTTAATGCTTATGCACCCTAACGAGGATTAAATGAGTATACTAAAGTACAATTTTGAGAACAAATGTATGAACTAATTCAAGAAATACTTGTAAATTCGAAATCTAATTTATATAGGGGGAGATTTTAATGGCCATGTAGGAGAAGATTGTGTAGGATATGAGATGATGCATGGATGATATGATTTTGGAGATAGGAACAACGTTCAAGAGTCTACCTTGGATTTTCCGATGGCTTATGATATTGCTATAGTAAATACATATTTTAATAGAGAGGCTTCAACACATAATAACTTATAAAAATGAAACAAATAAGATCCAAATAGACTTTTTATTACTAGGAAAAGGAGATCGATTAATGTGTAAAGACTAGGAGGTTATCCCAAGAGAGAGCCTAACTTCACAACATAGGATAATGGCATTGGATATGAATATTAAAAATCAATCACAAGGGAGAAAAGAGAAGATTAACCCAGAAACTAGGTAGTAAAACTGAAAATGAGAAAAATTAAAACTATTTAAAGATAATTAAATGTAGCGTCATGGAATACCGAAGATGAGATGGATAAGATGGCTATATTAGGAGAATATCGAAAGAGGTAGTTTGGAGAATCAAAAGGTAGGGTGCTACAATCGAAAGAAACTTTGGTGTAGAACAAAGAAGAACAAAATATAGTAAAAACCAAAATGGAGTGCTTTACAACATAGCAATCAACAGGAAACGAAGAAAATTTTGAAAAATATATATGGGCTAAGAAATAAGTTAAGAAAAAGGTAAGAGATGTTAAGAGTAAGGTGTATAATGATCTTTATACAAAACTAGGAACACAAGACGGGGAAAAAAGTATTTATAAGCTCGCTAAACTTAGGGACAGAAAAACAAAAGATTATAACGTTAAGTGTAATAAAAGTGATGATTCGAGAGTCTTAGTCATGGATGAAGAGATGGAGGAAAGATGGCAAAATTAATTCAAATTGTTATTGAATGAAAATGATGGAAGTAGATTAGATATGGACAAAATTAGAGAGACTCGAGAAAATATATTTTTTATGCAGAATTAGGACAACAGAAGTTAGGATTGTTTAAAAAAAGATGAAAACAGGGAGGGAATTGGGACCAGATGGTATCCTTATCGCGGTTTGGAAATGTTTAGGGGAGGAAGGAGATTCTTGAATAACAATTTTGTTGAATAATATTATTATGATTAACAGAAAGTTCGATTAATGGAGAGAGAGTTTTGATATCCATCGATAAAAATAAAAGAGACACGCAATGTTGTTCAAACTATCATGGTATTAAGTTAATGAGTCATACAATAAATCTTTGGAAGAGAGTGATGGAACATAGATTGAGATTGAAATAACTGTATCTGAGAATCAATTTGAGTTCATGGTTGGGGGGTCAACAATGCAAGTTATTTATTTATTTATTGAGGAGATCTATGGAGAGGAATTGAGAGAAAAATAAGGATCTTCATATGGTTTTTGTAGATTTGGAGAATACATATGATAGAATACCTAGAGATCTAAAATTGTGGGTTTTTCCATAAAAAGTGAGTGAATTATAGATATATTGATGTAATTAAGGATATATATGATGGGGCAATGACTATAATATGAACAATAGTAGAAGAAAGTAGTGAATTCCTAATTATTTTAAAACTGCACCAACGTTCAACACTAGTTTCATATCTATTTACTCTAGTTATGGATGAGTTAACTTAATAAATACAAGATGAAGTATCGTGTATATTATTTTAGTGAATGAAACTAGTGCAGGGATTAATGATAGATTGGAATTATGGAGAGACTCTGGAAACAATAGGTTTTAAAATATGTTGAAGTAAAGCACAATACGTGAATTGCAATTTTAGTAATAATAAGAAGAAAGACGGAGATGTGGTGAAAATTGAGGGTCAAGAGATACCTAAAAATTATTATTTTCGTTATTCGAGCTCGACTATCCAAAGAAATGGAGATATTAATGATGATGTTACTCACAAGATTTTAGGAAGTTGGGTCAAGTGGAGAAGAGCTACTAGCGTATTATGTAATTGGCATATACCTTTGAATTCTATGCAGAAAATGAGTGTTTTTTAATCTCTTCCTCCTCAAATAGATGGTCCACCATTACACTCTACTTGCCAATATTGGAAACCAATCCAAACCTTCAACCCCAAACTCCATTGATCTTCCTTTAGCATATAAATTTTCAACAAAACCTATAGTTTCTCTACCCACTTTTACATTCTCTACAATGCTCATATCCTCTCCTAAGTTACTAATCACTTTGTTTCTTTTCTTATCACACCCCATCTTATAGAACAATTTGAAATTATTATCCACTCTTTAACCCACTTGACTTTAGCCTTTTGATTCCAAGATCCTTCCTCTTTCAATGAGACTTTTCCAATTCATATTCTGGGACACTTCTTTCCCTCATTTCCACCTCACTAATCGAGTCGTTACACCATATCTAATTGATTTTTTCTTTCGGAACTAGCATTTTTCTCGATTCTTAAATCCACAAATACTTCCATGTTACAATTCTTCAACTTATTCTTAATATCTCCCAATTTGTTCATGCTAACAACCTTGCTTGAACTCTACTTGCACATTTTCCCACCACTTCTTTAAAGAGTTCCAACCATATATTCTCAATTTTATAAAGAGTGGGACCCCATCTAGCTCCACTGGTGTCCAACACAATTTGAAAATGATTACAAGTAACTTGGCATCTCACCTCTTGACTAACCTTAAGAAAAACTACGCCTTAATCCCAAGAGAAAATAAATCACTCTAATCATAAGCAAACCACATTTTCCTTCATATTAGACCAACTAAAGAAGACCTCTCTAAAAGGGAAATTAAGAGAAAAAGGGAGAAGAGAACATATTCACTTCAAAATTATCATGACCCAAAGGGAAAAAGGAACATCAACACCCTTCTTGAAACAGTTTTGTTCCCTCTCTCTCTCACTCTGTCTCTCTCTCCATGGAAGTAGGCATATTGTTGAATCACATTAATCAATGTGTTTATGTCACGCTTTCCTTATATCTCTCCCATCTTTAATAAACGTCCTCATAGTAGGCTCCCATCCTCATTCTCCATTATGGGTTACGCCTCAACCCTTGAGGAGTAAATTTTGTACCCTAGTACATTACTCTCCTACACACTGTGTCTGTCATGATTTCAGCAGTCCAAAAGTATAGACTTAAGAGATACTATATAGTGCTTTTTTATTAAAATTAAGAGGCAAACAAATATATTTTCCTCTTAATGTTTATGAGGTAAAATCACCCCTGAATCTAGTCACTGAATTTGACTAAGGACATCCATTTAGAGGTTCATTGAGAGACATATATATAAACATTGTTTTCAAATTCAAATTCAAATGAATAAAACAAACGCAGTCGTAGTTCTAGTAGTAGTAGTAGTAGTATACCATTCTTTTGTAATCGAAATATCTTATATATATATATATAGAGAGAGAGAGAGGGAGGCTCACCTACATCATGATGTATACATCACATCTAGTTCTTGGCCTAAGAAACCTTTTTTCCAATTTTTTTATTTTTCTCTTGAAATTAACCTTCCAATCAACCCATATTCAAAAAATTAGGTCAAAATACATTTTGTAGATATTTTTAAAATATCCACAAAAAATTGTTGGCACGGACCCTTATAAATAAGGTATCTTGAGCAGTTTTTTGAGGATTTTTTAAAAATATCTAGAAAATGTATTTTGACTTAATTTTTTGAACATGTGTTTATTGGAAGATTAATTTCAAGAGAAAAATTTTAAAAAAATGATTTTTTTTTAAGGCCTACAGCTAGGTGTGATGTATGAATGATGTATAGAGCATGATGTAAGTGAGAATTCTCCTATATATATATATATATTCTTGGACCCTTGTGTAATCCTCAGGTTTGCATTGACAACAAAATACAACATAGTTATCTTTTGTCTTGCAAAGTTAATATGGCATTAATAGATTTGGTAGTATTAGTAGTAGTTTTGTATACATTTTAAGGTAGTATTTTTATTTCTAGTAGCATTAGCAAACCATTTTTTTTATAGCCTGAATATCTTATACATATATATATATATATATATAAAGGAGGAGGGGATTTTGGTCTCAGCTAACTGATGGCTGATATAAAATCTTGAGATTTTGTATCAAATAGTAAAAACGTATGCCACGTGGCAAAATGTTAAGGATTAAATCTTGAGGATTTTGAAAAAATGTTTGCAGCTCTTCAAGTCCCATATGTCCCATGTCTCGAGACTGGTAAAATGTAATCTGTTGAGGATATTGGAAAAATGTTTGCAGCTCATGACTCTCTCTCTCTCTCTCTCTCTCTCTCTCTCAAGAAGGGGGGCCAAACCAAGCCAAAGCCATGGTTAAAGCCACAAAGTTACCTACTAGCAACACCAGGTAAAGTTTGATGATATCTTAAGCCTTCTTTGTGTTTTAACGGATCTTATTTTATCATGTAGTACGCAGACGGAGGGGAGATGGGTTTCCAGCTTAACCGATCTACGGCTTCATTTACTGTTCCACCGGGCGGAGAGTAATTTAGATGAAGTAAACCATTTACTTCATTTACTGTTCTAATTTTTACCGAGGTCTTTGTACAGGCTTCGTATGAACCGATCTACAACTTTGTTGGAAGGTTTTTTCACAACTTTGAATTTTTTTATGGGTGATGGCCGTTTACTTTTTATGTGGAGCATTGTTAAATATGTGATGTAGCCGATATATGTGGTGTTGAAGACCCATAATCACAATTTTTTGTAGAAAATTATTTTTTTCTCACAAATTTGATCTCTCTTAACATTGCCTTTAGCACGTTTGTTTCCTGTTTATTTTTGTTTTTATGAAGTTTGTTGATAATTTTTGGCAGAAAACTTCATTGTATAGAGGTGTCAATGGGTTAGTTCCCTCTTCTCTATATCACTCTAATTATTTGATTTTTTATCTTTTTAATTTTTTTATTAATACGATCTAACTACTACTCTTAACCCATATATAGATGTATAGGTGGACATGAATAGACGAAGGGTTTAAAGATGTTATATGTAAGAGGGGAGTTTAATATGGAAAAATACCCGATTGTTGTATGTGTTTGACTTGAGCAACTTCGGTTGCGCCTACGTATCCGTTATACTCGGAATCAAAGTCAGCATAGTTCATGAGTTCGTACGATTCGCCGGAAAACTCATTTGTGGTGGTTTCTCGGAGAGGTTGGAGGTGGTGAGACTCTTCTCAAAATAATTCTCAAAACTCTTCTCCAAACTCCTTTCTAAATCTCTCTAAAAACTCTTAAGACAATAAAAACCCTTTGTTCTCCCAAGAAGCTCCCTCTCAAATATGGGGAAATGAAGTCTATTTATAATAAAAACCAACCCAAGTGGGTTGCCACATGTCAAATATATTATGGACACATGTGTCAAACAACATGTGGTGACATATGTCCTCTTTTGGATGGCTTGTGTCCCATAACATATGTAACATCCTCAATACTAGAATATTGTCTAGTCAATGTATAAATAATACACATGATATGTTGGACGCGCATAATAATACCTCAGTCGCATAAACACAGACTTTTATCAATATTAATCTCTAATCTCATTTAATAATAAAATGAGAGGCTTATCATTATGCCCCTCCTACATTTGCCCCCTCGTACATATAGTTGATGTGTTGATGCCTCGCTGAAACATATCGACTGTATGTACGAAACACTTTTATAGTCGGTTTTGATATGTTCGATCAACCTGTGGATCGTGGATCATAATCTCATATCGCATTTTAATTTGATGATATACTTCAATCTCATATCTTATATCTTAAATGTCATATCTCATATCTCATTTTGAGCTCATAGGTTATTCCGACGAACCTCATGGTCATCATTTTCTATGCAACTAATATGCTTTGAGTTTGTCCGATTGCCCCATGTTTTGGTTTGAAGGATTGTTGCCCCCGTTCCTCTTTAAACGAATATGCATCCACAATTTTACTGTGGTTGGTCGTAACTCAATTTTGGTAAAAGTATTATCACGGACGCATAATAACTACTTCAGCGTTCTCTTTTATCATTCTCAACCAAGCTTAGTGGAAGTATTATTACGGTCACATAATAACTACTTCGTTATCCTCGATTAAGCTTTTAGTGTATGCACATGTTATTGACTCGCCCAAATCACGACGAGGTTCCTCGTGCATGCACCTGTTATTGACTCGTCCGTTTTTCTCAAAAATATAGTGCGTGTTGGCCACTTACCAAATGTGATAAGATTTTTATAATATAATACACCTCTGAGGAAGACTTACCACACTGTTGGTAAGGTTCTCGTAATATGATGCCATATTTGAAGGATGGCTATGACTTTGTGCTGTCAATTTCTGAGTGACAACTAATTAATTCGTCTAAACTTGGTGCAAAAGAAACTGAAGAAGCTTTTGTAATCGCCAGCTTGGGCATTACTATCCTCTGAAGGTTCATCATCCTAACCTTGTTACGGAAGATGTCAAAGAATCTTTAAACTAAGAAGCTACATGACATCATAATATCCATTTGCCCCTTTTATTTTATTTTGTCTCAAGATAAAATAAAATAAATTACATATACCATTTACAATGCCCACCCGAAAAAATGAAAGCAACCTAATCATTACATTTCATGGGGTGTATCTCAAACTATCATATCTTTGAACAATGGCTTGATGTTTGCATCGCTCAATATCTACTCATTTAGAAGTCTCTGAAAAATAATATCTCTGACACAATAATATAACATTGCAAATGATTAGTAAAATTTGAGAAATATCCAAGTACAATTATCATCATGCCCCCTTTATTTTATTTTATTTTATTTTATTTTATTTTATTTTATTTTATTTTATTTTATTTTATTTTATTTTATTTTATTTTATTTTATTTTATTTTATTTTATTTTATTTTATTTTATTTTATTTTATTTTATTTTATTTTATTTTATTTTATTTTATTTTATTTTATTTTATTTTATTTTATTTTATTTTATTTTATTTTATTTTATAAAATAAGAATTAAATAAAATTCGAGAATACTTGTGTAATGAATCATAACCACCCATACTCGTAGGTGTATCATGCAAAATTTAATGTCATTTGAGCACACGACATATTAAATTCGAAGGTGTATATAATCTCAATGTTAACCATGAGTTGTAACATACTCAACACTTTCATAAATAATTCATAATTTATGAAATAAACATAAAATAACATTTGCAAGTTTTTCTATGAAATATCAACTACTATTCATCATGCTCCCTCTTAATCATTTTTTAGCTTTATGTAATAACGTATAGAGAGATCGTGCGATGAATCCTAATAGAAAACTCAGTACTTCTATCTCAGGTGGCGTGGTTCATCGCGTATACAGGCTCTAGATGTATCGTAAGTAATTCCCGAAGGATAAACTACGTTCATATTTATCTAAAATCATTGAATAACACTTAATGTTTTGAGGTAAAATAATATATTATGTTGAAAGGAAACGTCCCATAAACATAATAACCGCATGACGCAATTTATATTTCTCAATAAACATGCACAAATATATTTCAAGGAAGCACAAGAAACATTATGTACGATTCACCAACAAGTGTGATAAAGATATTCATTTTCAATTGTGGAGTCCACACATATCATTTTTGATATTGTTCAAGCCTCTATTTTCGAATTACTTGCAACAATATTACTCATAACAGTCCATAAATAACACCCTCGTGAATAGACATTAAAAATGACACAACTCATCGATTTGAGGTTTCTTGAAAAATCAAATACAATAATAATTTTCTTATAATCCTAGAACCAACACTCCATATAACATTATAATTATAAAATTATGAATATAGCAAAATATGCATACACAGCATACGTATATATAAGAAGTATTTCAATTTTTTTTGATAAAGCATACTACTTCAGAATCAGTATGAGTATGCGAAGGGCCACTTAAAAGTGTACTACATCATGAGCTCTAAAAACAAATTTTTTTATTGGAAAAAAGAAAAATCCAACTTATATTCCAAGTAACTAGCCCAGATCTGCTCAAAGAAGCTTTGAGAATATATTCAAAAGTTGACTCTCAAATGTACAAGCAGGGTACGCGAAGTGGCACAATATCAAAACGCGAGGGAGCACCTATCAAAACGCGAGGAGCACATATCCAAAACCAAAACGCGAGGGGGCACATATGGAAATTCGAGGAAGCACATATCCAAACGCAAAACGCGAGGGAGCACCTATCAAAACGTAAAACGTGAGGGAGCTCCGTTGGAGTATGTTCCTGAAATAGCGCCGATAGAGATCCAGACAGTCAGGTGCAACTGAAGCTCAGATGTGGTCTGCTGGTTTTTGAAAAATCTCAAGTGAATCTGCTGAATTTTATGCCGGATCTACACATACACACGCAGATGGTCACTCGTATGGTGATTGGGTTTTGAGTTTCTTTGAACAAGTGTTACGGTTCATAACATCACTAGACCTAACTAGCCTATTATTGAAATTTCGCAAATGAATACTCATTTATTCTAATAAAAAGACTATAAAATAATGGATGAAAATAAATTATCCATCACCATCGTTCCTATTCCACGCACATGTCTCACACCTGCACACATCATTCTCCCCAGGTAAGAGAAAGGTCGACCTGAGATTTAGGGTGAATTGGTGTTGCCCGTGCCAAATTAACAGATATTTGGAAAATATATTGCACCTTAATTTGACTACCAAATAATGGTCTTCAAGTTTGTGAGGCCCATAATGAAAATCATGAAGAATTTGGGGGGTACGGCAGGCCCACAAATTTCAAGACCCAAAAGATCAATACCCAAATTATTTAATGGTTCAAAGGTACCTAGAGACAATTTTGGGCTCAAACACTATGTAAAATCGGCTTTTAGGAGCCCATGACCTGCTGTATATCAAGACCGAAATATCCTGGTACCCAGCTTTGTCCATTATAATTGGAAGCCCAATCCAGCTAATTGGAGCTCCCTTAGCCTCATTGTTGCGCAGGTTCCCTTATAGGTTTGAGACCTACTTGCAATTACAGGCCCCATCTTATTGGCCCGTGTGTTGAATAACTCGACAACAATTGAATTTTGTAGGTCAACTATTAGCCTTGAACCCTTGCTCCAAACCCAACCAACACAAACCGTAGCCGTAATTTTTTTCTCCTATACGATTCGCTGTTGTGACAGCCTCTTGTTCAAGGTCGGCAACCCTGGTAGGCCATCGTCAGGGATGGAGAACTTCATGGTTGTCGTGCTTCGGTGTTCTTCATTGACTCCCTTTGAATCAGTGCTTCATTATTTCCTTCAACTTCGAGTCCTCCCTGAGTTACGTCGTCGATAGTGACTAGCCCCTAACAACTGCAGCTCTAATTGCAAACAGTGGTATTGGTTGTAGCCTCGTTGACCAGGAGCGGCTCGATGGGTGTTGTCCCTTCTCTTTGTGCTTGTCGGAACAACTTTGGTAAGAACTCGAAGGTTCAATGCAGGAGTTTCGGTCATGATGCTTGACACTATCAGGATGTGCAACATCAAGTATGGTGATGTCTGAGATGGTCGAGAGGCAGCGCTTGTGTTGCCGTTTAAATCGGGGACGAAAACGGTCGAGGAAGGTGTGGACTGGGTTGTTCTCTTCCTCCAAGTCTTTAATCTACTCTATTCCATCTTCATATACTTCTTCTACTTCGAATTCAATTTTCTGCTTAAGAATAGCCACCAGATTATCCTCTATCAAATGATGATGAATGTGGCAGTACGCAAAAGGTCAAGGTGGGGATTGTGTGGTTGTGATGAATTTCAGGGCTCTAGATTCAGCGAAATGGTTCCTTTGCAGCTTCAGGGTTAATTTAACCTCCAAAGCAACTCTTAAATAGAAACATGGTCGATTTTTGAAGTTTTCAACACAAACCCGCCAGCTTTCAGAAAATTAATCAGCCAAGCCACACTCCCGATCAATCGGTTGTTCCCAGTTGAAGCCATAAATTGAACCTTGGCTCCATACACAAATTAATTTGAACATGCACCAAGAGCAAACATCAATTTAAAACAAATTTGATGTTAACAATATTACACACACTAAAAGAGGAAATAATCAAAATTACTCGCACTCAATTCTCATTCAACCATAATAATTGCTTAATAATACTTGGTGGGCAAGCTACATATGATGTTATCGGTAATGTCATGGGCATAGTGGTTCCAATCATGAATCAATAACTAGCCGATTTTAGAATATTCCCATATGAATACTCAATTATTTTAGAAAAATAACAATAAAACAAAATAAAAATGCAATTAAAAATATTTGTCACCATCAGTTAAATTCCACGCACGTGCCTCACACCAGCACACATCAAATTCAGCCATCATGGTCTCTATCATTGCGTCCCTTGCGTGGATCAAATTTTCCTCTTTGAGGGGCCCTTTCTCTTACGAAGTCATTCCACCACACCTTAACAATACCATAGAATTCTGTCGAAATGAGTTTGACACGTATGTTCAGAGTAATTCTTGAGATCAAAACCATAAAATCTACCCCAATTAACGAATGCATCCACACCCATCCTCCCGTCAGATATAGAAAGTGGGGATGTCAACCCTCATATCCTCTTGAAATAGTCTTCTGTAGAACATCAACACATGCCCTAAATGGTTTGAATCATCCCGATCATCCCCTCCCTTTGAGTCACTTTATTCTCCATTATCCTCATGATCCAGAGTCGTATTATAAGGGCCAAACTTATATGGTTTCTGCCTCCTAAGATGAGGGCGAGTCTGTTGAATATTCCCACTAAGTTTTGCCAAATTTTGATTGTCGAAGGGTTCGAATGGGAGAATCAATTTTGAGTGCCCTTTCTTGCCTCCAACAAAACATCTACGATTTCCAAAAGAATGACAAAAAGGATTTACCATAGGGATGGAATCGACGGAGGGGGTGAATTCGAGAACAAGTTGTCAATGTTAGGGCGATGAAGAGATATGTAACAAGGCTAAAGTGCACCCGGCTCTATAGTGTTGAACTTGTCCCTCAACCCCTCAATTGGGATGCCGAAAGGATTTCCAAAATTTGGGGACCTATCGGAGAGGGTGGACGTCTATGAAGCACAAGCTCGACACATGATACGAGATACGACACGACTCGGGATACGCGACATCAGATTCTTTCCAAAATGTAAGATGCGATATACTAGGATACGTATAATATGCATCTTTAAAATATACATATTAATGAAATAAAATAAAATTTATCAAGTAGATTACATGATTATAATATACTTAGCTTGAAATTCAATAAAATAAAATACAACAACAATAAAAATTTAAACAGGAAACATATGATATTTATTAAAATTAGAAATATAATGAATATGGTTTGCAAAGTTTGTTTTAAAATTTTGAATCTACATTATACTTTTTGTGAATGAATATGATCTTTTCTTTTTTCTTTTATGTTTACAATCAATTTTTAAGTTATTTAGGGGAGGAAAGAGTGTCTTCGCTAACAAAAGTATTATAAAATATATTCAAAAGAATAATCAATGTCACTTCAGTTTTATAAAACATGAAACGATGTGACCTTCTCAGATACTTTGAAGTCAATGTCACTTAAGTTTTATAAAACATATCACATACGCTTTAACATTGTTCTTGGGGCTTGTGAGGCTTGTGAAGAATAATCAAAAGAAAATTCTGGGTAACATCAGTACGAACAGGCTACTAGATATATAAAGGAATCCCCTTGCAGGCCCTTATGGCTCATTTGGTTCTGCGTAAAATCTTTTTCCCCAAGTGAAAAGTAAAATGGCGGATGACATTTTCAACTACTCGGAGTTCAATTTATTCACTATCTTGTCCTACAGATTTTATTTTTCAAAATTACATCATTATAGCAAGTACACTTGCTTACATTTTCATACAAACAAAAGTTTTAACTCCAAATTAGTAAAAATACTTTTCACAGAAGTTAAATATATATCACCCGGTCAATCATAAGATAACTCCATCTGTTTGTTGTTCCAACAGGTGTATTTTTCACAATCTTTACAAAAGAATTTTAAGGTATTTGTGGAAAGTCATGATGTTGATCTTTGCCATCAACTTGTTGAATGCGGAACTTTTCCGACAAGGCATTAGCACTATTATTGCAAAACTTTGCCAGCTTTGACATATGTGCCTTTTAAGTATTGGCACAATAGCCTCCCATCTTAGTACATCCCAATTTAAGGGTTCAAATATCAATACAATCTATACTAAAAAAAATGAAATTCTCATGCTTGCAATAGTGTTCAAGTGTTTCTCTTCTTTCCAACTACCTTGAAATCAGCAATCATCACACTTAGGCACTTCATAATTTTTCATTCAACATATTTTTTTCTACTTTTTTAAGTTTGTAGACATTCCATCTACCTAAATATAACAAGATGTTTGGTAGGTATGGAACGGCTTATAATCTATTCATGTCAATCTCTATATCAATATAAACTTGGATCTCACTAGAGTCATACTCATAAACTACCTCGTTGCTAACTGAGCAGAAAAGCTAGTCATCTAAGAGAGCCTCTACATGTATAGTGTCACCTTCATATGTCTTTTCAGATTCTTGTTGCACCAGATTCATAGACATCGATGATGATTGTACTAGAGTCAAATTTGTCTCGATATCTATGCTTCTCAAGTGACATTAACTTTTTCCTAATTAATAGTTGTGACATTAATTTTTTCCCTAATTAATAGTTGTGACATAACTTGACAAATGACACAACAATCATAAATTAGAATAACCTCTCTCTATCAAATGTAATAATCTAAAATGGGTGAATACAATAGCCTAGGGAAGTGTGCCTAAGGCAATCCTTAAGCAAGAAGACTCTAGAACCTAACTTAGCATTTCATAAAATATGACTTACATCATAACAAAAAGTAAAGGGGCATATACCGAATAGTCCCTCTGAACATTTTTTAATACACGTTTAGTCCAAATATTTTTATTTTGTTTCAAAAAGTCTCTCACTACTTAAAAACACTCAAAACAAGGACACACAAACTCATTTACCCACCTTCCTCCACCCCTCACCTCCCCACCCCCACTACCGGAACTCCGACAGTTGGGTGGAGGCGGGGAGGGGGTGCACCTAGCGCGAACTTTTAAAAATAAGAGAAAATTGGGTAAATGGATGTTTGAGAGACTAAAAGAGTTAAACTAAAAATAAGTGTTTTTTTTACGAAATATGTATATATGTTGGGACCTATTTGATAATTGACCCAAAAGTAAAAATAATAAATAAATAAATAAAGTAACTCACCACTAACATGGAAAACACGAGAGGATAACTACAAAAAGGTATATAGCCCACAAATAGCTCAAATGGACAAAAAGTAAAAAACTACCCTTACCCCCCACCCAGCTGCAGGGCCCTGTTTCGGCATTTAAACCTGAAATATGTATGTACATGTACACACATGTATATATATATAAGGCCCTTCAGAAGTACCCCGTTTTTGGATCAATATGTAAGATGGCCTGTTTTCGTATCACCCTCCCACAAGGACTAAGTAAACAAAAGAACACACACAGAGAGAGAGAGAGAGAGAGAGTAGTACCGGTTGGAGAGAAGGCGGGACATTTGTTCCGGCGGGACTGATTAGCTGGTTCCATGGTCACTAAATTCCGCAGCAACAAAAGATGGAGGTCAGATAGTATATGATAAATAAATATAAAAACACATGTGCATGTATAAACCAAAAATTTGGGGCTCATATATGATCACCGTCACCCCAGCATTTCAAAAGCTAGCTAGCATGATAACTAAAACCCTATGCCAGGAAAAGTGAAAAGAGTAAAAATCTTAACGTTGGGGAGCACGCGGAATGGCCTCCGTATCCTCACTCACACTCGGGAAGTTGCAAATGTAGCTGCCTTTTTGTTGGTTCGGTTACATTTCTTAAATTATGCTCTCTGGTAGAGTGGCGCGGAGAGGGTATTATGGTATAAATCTTGGGTGTATATCGCTCGGACTGTTGCTTCACACACGATGCTGTGAGCGAATCACTTCACACGTGAGGTGGCCTGTGCCCGCTCGAAATGGGGGACGAGATACTGCAAGGACAAAAACTGTCCGCACGGTCGTTTTTTCGTGGCTCATCACGTATGGGTATATTACATTTTTTTTTAATATATTTTAATATTTTCTAACTATAATATATTATTAAAATACTAAAAATATATTTATCATAAAAATATATTTGAATTTTTGCAAATTAAAATAGGGACATATACCAAATAGTCCCTCGGACATTTTTTAATACCCACTTAGTCCAAACTTTTTTATTTTGCCTCAAAAAGTCCTTTGCCACATATTTTGGAGAGGGAGTGCCGTTGGCGCGGACCTCTAAAAATAAAAGGATATTGAGTGCTTGAGGGACTAAATGGGTTAAACTAAAAATATGTGTCCTTTTAAAAAAATATATATTTATAGTAGGGACTATTTAATAATTGACCCATTAAAATACTATTTGATTATTTTGGACGAAATAATGGTCTGATTAATAAAAAATTATTTAAAAGGGGATATCGTTTCAGTAAAGCATTGTTGTTTTTAGAAAAAATTGCACTTTAAGGATTTTATTAAGAATAAGGCGTAAAAAGCTTAAGGCACGACGTTTCTACCAAGCTTCAAGCCTAGGCGTACCTAGACGGCGCCTATGCGGATTTTTAGAACACTCATATATTCTAAATTTGTTTTTAACACAATAATAACCGACCCGCATCTCCCACTTGTCATTGCGACAGTTTGGAGGTGGATTGGGTTTGGTCCCCAGTTCGATTCCTAGTACTGGCAAAATAATGTTTGATCAGCGAAAATCACGAACCGCGAATGGAGATTAGTCGAGGTGCTCGTAAGCTAGCTCAGACACATCATGGTATGCTAAAAAAAATAGGTTTTTACAGTCTAGTCCCTTGACCGAACATTTTGGACATTTAACCGGGTCAAACAAATTTTAAACGATTGGGTTCATATAAATATTTTTCCAACATTTCATTCATTTTGTTATCATTGACCTAATCAGCGATTGAGAGTATTTCCAATAAGAATGTCTTTCAATTTCTTCATTCTGCTTCTGTCAAACATGTTTGTTCTCTCCATTACCTTAGGATCTTATGATTTCTTTTTACTTCTGTTCAACGAGTTTTGATCTGTCAAAGAAAAAGTTATCAATTTGTTCGAAGAAATCAATCATTTGCGCTTTGTTTACCCTGGATTTTTCTTTGCATTTATTCGATCGTTTGTAAGTTTAGACTTGTTATGAAGAAATGTTTTGCATGTAGATCAATTAAAATAGCTTGTGTATTTGTTTCGTTTAATCAAATCATTGTAATTGTGTAAATCATGTGATGAATTAACTCGAACATTAAATGAATGATTTGGTTGTGTGTTTTTATAATTGTATTTTAATTTTATATGAATATATTTTGACTTTTTGTTTTGATTCCGTAACAGGTTGTGTATTTATATGTTTTGATTGTGTGTTCATGTGTGCGTGTACTTTATGTATATATAAGTTGTTCATGCATATACCTCAAATGATCATTGTAGTAAAGTACAGACAATTTGATGTAAAGTACACGTGAATTTTGGACTTAATTTTTTTTATTTTTTATTTTGACATTAATTAGGAATAATGTTAATGTGTATTTACTTTGTTACTTTTGACTCATTACATAATAGACTTGTCATGTGTTAGATGGGCATATGTTTGTTGGTCCCCGCCAGCGACATTAACCAATTTTGATGTTTTACAATAGTAAAATACTTTGTATATACCTGAGCAGAAAATAGCACTAAAGTACACGCAATTTGATCTAATGTACACGTGATTGTCTATTGATTAATTTTCATTTTATTTTTTGATATTAATTCTTCATAATGTTGATGTGCATTTACTTTGTTAGTGTTAAGTCATGTTTAATAGAATAGTCATGTCTTTATTGGCCATGTGTCTATTGGTTCGCGCCAGCGGCATTAATTAAAATCGAACTTTAACAAAACATTTTTTTGTTTTAATATAATGCAGGATATAATGGAAAGTTGTCGGATTGCTAGGTGTTGTTATTTTGATAATATGACTTACATTGAAAAATTTTAAGACAGCTCATTAGATTTCATATGCAATGAGTTACGCAGTAGGTTTATGGATTTGAAAGCTGGATCTTTTTCATTGAAATACGACTTTGATGATGAAAGTTGATTCATGTTGCTTTGTGATAAAGATGTTCATTGTATGTTACGGTCTCAAGTGATTCTCAATGCTGATTTATTTGGATATATGTCTTTGATTTAGCAGCTTTTGCCATTAATACAATTAATGAACGAGTCGAATGCACGTATAGAATTTGTGATCGGGTTGACCATAGTTATACAAGTTGTGAGAGGGTTGAATGCAGTGGTACAAGTAGAGAAAGGGTAAACTATATATCATCATCCACTGCGATTGATATTAGTAGTGGTGTTGAAAATGATATTTATATTTAATGCAGTGTCTAAAAAATGCGCCTAGGCGCGAGGCTTTTTAGATACGCCAAGTTTTGGCCCTAGGCGTGGATCAAGGCATGGTCAACGATGGTCAACGTTTTTTTGGGGCAAGGCGTGAAAAAACGCGCGTTTTTTGGGCGTAAGGCGTGAAAAAACGCGAGTTTTTTAGAAGTAAGGCGTGAAAAGACGCAATTTTTTTTTTTGTATTTTAAAAAAATAGTATTTTAATTTACAAATATTTAGACATATTTTTAAGGTATGTACGAATTTAGTATATTAAATAGCCTTGTCATAGTAAAAAAATATTAAAATATATTTAAAAAAATGCATAAACGTCTTTTCACACATTTTTACGCCAAGGCCAGCCTAGGCTTCTAAGGCTTAAGGCTTGGCCTCCACGTCTTGATCACGCCCCGCATTTTTTAGAACCTTGATTTAATGTGTGGAGCCGAGTACGTCAAAAGTTTATCTCTCCAATGATTGGAATACATATATTAGTCATGAAGAGCAGTGTTTCAAAAGAGGTGTGGTTGAGTTTTGTGATAAGTTACGAAAGTATGCTTCAAACTTATTTTTGATATTTTCATTACTGCCAGACATATATTAATTTTTTTGTTCCAAAATTCTGGATGTTTCAGCCTGTTTTTTCAATAAGTCATTCAGTTGTTTAATTCTATCTAAGTCATTCATTGTGGCTTGATCAATATTTTTATTTCAAAGAATTGTTTAACAAGACAAGCTGGGCATTTTCCACCTCCAACTTATTTATTAACTCTTTTTCTTTCAAAATGTTAGAATTCTCCACCTTCAACTTCTTTATTTCGTCTTAAGCTTCCAAAAGTGAATTACTATCTACCTGCAACTGTACATTCATAATGGTAAGATTGGCACTCTCCACCTCCAAAGAGCCCATCTTCTTTAGTGCACAATCAAGGACTTTAGCTGCTTTAGATAGTTAGTTATTTTTTTTCAGCAATTCCCTTTTCAAACTAGCAATTTGTTCCTCCAAATTAACCTTTTCAGGCATTTCAACACTGTTGGTTTAACAATTCCCTTTGGGTGATCACTTTCCTTCCTTTTCTTTGGACTCACAATGTTTTTAAGGGGAATATTCCAACCTAATGAAAACTCATTATCATTAAAATCTTCAGCAACTTTTTCTGATGATGAATCAGCATGTATAGGACATCCTGTAAAAATGTTCAAAGAGTAACTCGGCCCTTAAAAATGAGATTCCGTTTGTACACAATTGTCCTTACAAGCTGGTTTATTTGTAGCCTCCTTGAAACTTATTATTGTGATGTAATTCACCTCAAACCCATCTCTCAGGGAAGACAATTTCCACCTAAGGAATTTTGGCTTCTTATCTTTAAATTTTTCAACAGGAGGAATAATATCAAATTTCTCGCATGCCCAATATTGTGATTATGCAAAAAACAAAACGATATTAATAACTATATTACATAGTTATTCATAATTGAAAGTACACGTGATTTGTACAAAATACACGCAAAGTTACACGTGTACTTTGTAAATATATCAAGTGTATTTTGAAAGTACACGTGATTTTTACAAAGTAAACGTGTACTTTGTCAATATAAGTTCACGTGTACTTTATAAAGTACACTTTTTAGATTTACAAAACATATAACAAGTGTATTTTGAAAGTACACATGATTTTTACAAAGTACACGTGTAGTTTATAAAGTACACTTATTATATTTACAAAGCATAGTAAACGTGTACTTTCAAAATACACGTGAAAATATTACATGTATTTTCAAAATACATCTGATATTAATAAAGTACACGCGTGAATTGGTTTAAATATCACGTGTACTTTAAAAAAATCACGTGTACTTTTAATAGTACATGTGATTTTTACAAAGGCACGTGATTATTGGTTTGTATATTTATAAATATCAGGATGTTGTTTTGCTCACCAGCAGGGAAATGACATATTCACTTGTTGTGCTAGGTTTTGAACTTGCTGTTTTGTCAAGTGAATTGATGAGAAACTCATGCACAATAGATGCTCAATCATAGACATTCATTTCATCAATAATGTTGATGTATTTTACAAAAAAATCTGCTAGTATGAAGTTTGAGTTGGAGAAAAATAACATGGTCAAGAAGTGGAGACAAACAAGTTTTACAAAATCGACAATGCCTTCGTCTGTGTCCAACTTATCGATTTCTTCAAACCCGCCAATATTTCTGAGTTTCTTATTTTTTTTTAAGTATCAAGTAATGCAGGTTTTTGAGACATAGTCGGTCTCTTTTCCAGTTCTATTGATTTTCTCCCCTCAACCATTGGTATGCCAAATATTTCACTTATATCTATTGGCCTTATTTCAATCCTACTCTTCATATGAAAACTTTTGGTTTCCTTATTGTACAGCTTGATAATTGATAAAATATTTTTATCGGTCTTCTTGTGGTCAACTTCTACTACTTCTCCACTGTAGTAGGCATTGAAAAGCTCCCATAATGGAGTCTTCTTAAGAAGTTCAATTTGCCTATTATTTTTTTTCTCTTTAATATGACCAAGATTATGAAGAAAGCTAATAATATTTTATCGATACTGGTCATTCTTCTTTGCAGCATGTGTAGATTTCAATGCCACACTAGAACTAGAACTAGATTTAGAACTAGAACTAGAACTGGATGAAGAACAATCTTCAAAACTACTCTTTTTTTTGTTCTTTCCTTTGTTTGCCTTCATCTTCATCCCCATTTGATTGATCTATAAACAAAATTTAAATTACTAACCTATAATGATATGTACACAAAATAAAATACATGCGAATTAGAATAAAACATAGACTAAAACAATAAAATACAAGCGTATTTAACAAAAGTACATGCAATATTCTCACAAACAATTCATACAAGTCTCAACAAAATACATTCTAAAGGCGGTAATATATATTGTCCATTCATGGTGATACCTAACAGAGGTTGTTCGACAAGTCAAAAACCAAGATTTTCTCTTCTTAACATATTCATAAAAGAAGTGATACAATAGCTCAATGCTAAAAGTGCCAACATTTTCAAAACCCCTTAAACAATACTGCTTAATTTGTTTAGTTAAATCCTTCAATTTCGATTCAGTTACTTGAAGTTGTTGCACATCAAAAGTGCACTTAATGTCTTCATAGTAGTTGTAGAAAGTAAGTAACCTTTTAGCTCTATCATTCATACGAAGGAGAAAATGAATTTCATCATCATTAGTACTATTGACTGTCAATGTGAAAGGTTTTGTATTGTTAAGATCTTCAAAGGTGCAAGAAACAGATTTGTAGTTGAACATGCTTGATGGTATGATTCCTAAACAATAACACAATAATATAAAAAAAGTACACTCATAATACATAATAGTACACGCATATTGGATTGAACAAATTCAATTTCAATGTGCGTGTACTTTGTGAATTTTGCGTGTACTTTCAACGAAGTACACACAAAAATGATAAAGTACACGCAATAATACTTCTTACAAACTAATGGAATATCATTCAAATGCCACTGGCACGGATCAAAATAACTCCTAAACATTAACACAGTAATAATAATTCTTACAAACTCATGGAATATCATTCAAATGCCACTAGCGCAGACCAAAATAACATAGGATTGATCAAATATGGATTTGAAATATATATTGTATAGAGTATACATATAAAACATAGAAGTACACACATATTGGACTGAGAAATTCAATTTCAATGTGTGTGTGTACTTTATGAATTTTGCGTGTACTCTTTGAAAGTACACACAAAATACACATAGTACACGCAATAAAACAGGGCTTGTACATGTAAATATTTCAATCATGTATATATTCCTAGTCCTCGATAAATGATGTATATCGGAGGAAATTTACAATGATGAAATACATATATCTAACATGCAAAAAGTGTGTTTTTCATTTAAAATCAGGGCAACAAATATATTTTTTTCATATCACGAAGAAGAAGAACGTGTTTCATCAGTCCATGTGTAATGTCTACAAATTTATACATATGAGAACACAAAATACATAAGGACAAACATGTGATATCAGAAATAAAACGCTAAGAATAGAACATATATATAGCATATGGTATAATCTTAAGTACAAAACTTAAGAACATATATATGAGAATGTATTCAAACTTGTTAGTGGTGTTTGGAAGAATTTTATTGAGAATGTGAAATGCTCGGTAGAACTTTAACGATTAGGGTTTGATCCCTTTAATTAATGTGAAGTGTGTTTGTATTGGAATTCATTGGTATTTATATGTTGTTATTGACCAAATTTTGATGGAGAATGATAATTATTTTGGTATTTTGATCGAACAGACAGTACAGTTAGGGGTTTGATCGAAGAGAGTTAGGGTTTTGATCGAAGAGTGTTTTTGGCGCTTTGATTTCTGAAAAGTGCCTTTTTGTTTTTAATTTCAGGGTATTTATATGTTGGACCTGATCGTTTAAAATTTGTTGGGCATGATTTTTTTGTTCAAAATTATTAGTCCAAGGACTAAACCATAAAAGCCCCCCAAAAAACACGATAATGGGCAAAAATTGTATAATCTGTTTTCATTCAAAGAATATAACTTTTAAAACTTGAATTAGGCCTCAAGCATCCTAAGCCTCTAAATTAAATAATGTTGTTGTTTACTTTTACCTTTTAAGTCTGAATCTAAGATATTCAGAGTTAAGAGGTTCCAAATAATATATTTTTTTTAAATGATTAACACGTTAACGGCTATATTTGTCTCTGAATGATTAAGAGGTACAGTTACCTCTGAATTCCGAATCAGTCTATATACATTCATTCAGAGGTTCGTTCAGACATAAAAACAAATATATTTTTCAGATTTAGATTTTAAATTTTAGATTTCAGACTTCAGATTTCATATTCAGATGAAGAAACAAACGCAACTGTTGATGTAAAAAACTATATTTAACCTAATTCTTTAATCACGGGTAAAAATAAATAAGACAAAAGATTTTTAAAGTGGTTCATCCTTGATAGAATGGCCTACGTCCACTGTTTCTGTTATTGCTGACTGTTTGCAGAATTCTCGATAATGGGTTTACCAAGAAATTTCGAGTCCCCTGCTAATGAGGAGGTTACAATGTATTTATAGCCTTGAGGTGGTACAAATGAAAGAATAGTACACAACTGTACAATAGGCGTATGCCTATGTGTGGTAATAATGAGCATTTAATGCGCAGTCATCCTCTTGATTATCCGGATATGAATGCTTTGTACGAGATGCAGCTCGGACCGCCTAAGGTGCTCAAACCGCCTAAGTAGCTCGGTATACATGAGTTACTCGGTATAGTAGAGTTCCTCGGAGAACACTTGTTGCTCGGAGCGTTCTGAGTTGGTCGGGGAGGTTGAGTTCCTCGGAGTCAATGTGTTGTTCAAAAAATGTTTGCGAGTGCCATGTAAATTGACACGTGTCTCCACATGATCGGTCCACGTCAGCAGACTAAATTTGGTATCAACAGAAGCGCCCAATGTTTCGTAGTTTGATGTTGAAGAAAAGTATGGAACATTACGCTACCTAAACTTTATAGATTTTAGGCAAACGTTCATTGTTTATAACCCCTTTTTGAGCGCATAGTATCAGGCTTTTTAAAGTATTTCGAATTTCAATAACCGCTTCGTGTTTCATGCCTTTTTCTTCTTTTTAGCCCCCGGATACGCAATCGTCCATCCTGGTAATCATTACTTTTCTCCATTCTCGAGTTAAAGTATTTAAACGCTTCAGAAAATTCAATCATCTTTTACTTTTTCAAATATGCGTCTTTAGAACTTCTTCACTTCTTCTCTGTCTTGTGCGTTCGTTTCTTCCAATGTTCGTTGTCACCTGATTCATCTTTTTCCTGTAAGATCCTCTTCCTTCTCTTTTATTTCTTTTGTTCATCATGGTTTACCTTGTTGAGTCGCTTGATAAATTTCGTTCTGATTTTTCTATTCCTTCCTGGGTCATATTGGAAGAGCTTTCTGAACCTTCTGACTATTTTCGTTTGGCTGAGGGACATTGGTTCCCCAGTCTCTTTGTAGCTGAATGTGGCTTTTATTTTCCTCCAAATCCCTTATGTTTGGAGTTCTGTCAGTATTTTGATGTTGTTCTTGCGAAAATAGCACGAAACACTTGGAGAATAGTTAATGGAGTTCATAGGTTAAACCAAATTAATGGAACTGGTTTAGGAATTTTAGAAATTATATTTTGCTATAAATGGGTTGTTAGTGATAGCACATTTTATTTAAAAACTAGGTTTTTAAATAGGGCTTTAGTTGTCCATCTCCCAGATGCCAACAGGGATTACTTCGAGCATGGGGTTGTTATGAAAAATTGGCAACATACTCCTTTACATAGAGATGATGTATATCAGGGTCCTAAGTGTCCCCCTTACGGCAATGGGATAGGTTGTTTTATTTTATTTTTGAAATTATGTTTTCTTTATGTTTGATAAAATGCGTCATTGACATTTTAATTTTTATTTATTTGCAGTTGATAGGAAAAGAAAATTCCCCAAAGAGACTGATGTCAATTTGAAGCACTTGAAACTTATCTGGAGTTTGCACCAAATCGTTGCTGACGAACATATCAGATCAGCCTCATATTTGCTGTAGTACAAAAGCTACACTTCGTCTTTTACTGCTCGTCCAGTGATGGGTGACATCGACCCATTACCAGCTTCTGAGAGTTCTTCCTCTGAATCACATATTACCCTTAGTATTAGAATGAAGAGAAGACGAGCTCCTGCCTTTTTTGATAAGTCTGCCTCTACTTCCGAAGAGGTGAAGAAAAATAAGCCAAATGTCCCAGAAGAAGGGACGAGAAATATTGATGCATCCCTTCCTATTGTTGCTAAGCAGATTGTCGAGAAGCCCCCAGTGGCTCCGAGCAATATTATTGTCGTCTCTCCTCCCAGTGAGGTTATCGTTATATCACCAACCAAATCATCCTTGCTTGAGAATGTTCCTGCTCCTACGAGGAGGTTGAAGAAAAGTTCCTCGGATAAATTGGCTGAATCTATCTCTCAGCCTCTAACTGCGGGAAGTGATGTTCCCACTTTTGTTGCTCCGAGCTCTGCCATGATCTCGGTGAAGTCTTACATTATCCCCGAGATCCAAGGTATTGAAGACAGTCTTTCTCTAGATAGGGTTACCACCTTGGCAGCTCAACATATTGCCTCAGCAAGTATTACTAGTCTAAACTTTCATTTTTCAATGTTATGTCCCTGCAGTGACTTACAATTATTTTCTTTTTCCAGTTGGTAACCTGTTTCAACACTATTCTGAAAAAGGATGAAGCTATTAAAGCTTCGAGCTCCTCGGGAGGTGTGGAGGAAGCTTTTATAGGTCTGACTCAGTCCTTAAAGGACCCTCGTCAGAAATATGAAGAAGATAAAGAGGCCTGAGAAACACAACTCAAATCCATCGAGCAAGAAAAAAACTGTGTAGTGGAGGCCTCCCGGGAGTTGGAGAGGAAAGTGAACGAATTTGAGAAGAAAAATAATGATCTTGAGGAGAAGCTCAAGAGCACTGAAGAGCTTTAGAACAAGCTTAAGAAATCTGAAGAGGAAGTTGTTAAACTTCGTGACGTTGATCGTCAAAGGCAGGAGATAGAAGGGAAGATGAAGGGTGCCGAGGAACTTCATACTGAAAGGATTTCCTCAGAGAAAACCAAAAGAAAACTTGCAGTTAAAAAGTCTTTTAGCACTGGATGGGACAAGGGATGGAATAAAGTTCTAGCTGCCATGTCCTCCCAGATGGAGTTTGCTGTGTTAAATACTTCAGGGATGGATGAATTGCTGCTTTGCAGGAGTTAAAGGTCTCTGAGAGTTTTGAACTTTTTCAACGCCATGTTCATGGTCCTCCTCCCTCTCCTGGAGAAGAAGAAGAGGACGAAGCTTCCTCTGAAGAGTCTTCAATGATGATTGGGGATCAGGTTTCTACTGTTGAACTTCGCTACGAGCAGTCCCAGCCAACCAACATGTCTACCGATCAGCTTTCTCTGCCTTCCGAGCAACCTACTTCTTCATCCAAGCCTCCTGAGGAAGTCTTAGGAAGCAAGGAGAAGGTTTAGAGTTGTTCGGACCTTTCTCTTTTTATTTTTATTTTGTTGAATGTAATTTTGGGCTTTGTACTGCTCTTTGTGATATAATAAAATTTGAAATTTCGGTTGTTCATATTGACTTTTTCTTCTACTTGCTTTGTTTGCATATTTATTGATTTTTTTCTGTCTCTTTTCTTTACTAGTTTATGGCCAGAATGGAGCTCTTGTCAGCTCACGATACTGAACTGATGAAAAAATGCAATGACTACTTCAAAGCTGGCCATGCTGACTTGAATGATGCTCAAATCATCGACATCCTTGGTACAGACACTTCGGAACGAGCAGTCAAAGCCTATTAATATTTAAAGTGCTTGCTCAACCGTGAAGTTTCCAATAATGTGGCATACTATGAGATGATTGAAGATCTCCGGGGTATCATCGAGGAACTTCAGCAACAATACAAGGAATCTTCTACCCTTTTGCGTCAAGGGTATGAGAAAAATTAGCAGCAACTAAATGCTGATAAAGGATATGACAAGTTAGTCGTTGCTTATGATATTAAGGAGAGGACTTTGAAGACCGAGGTTGAAGAGCATATGCAGATCGCGAAACTTCTGGAGCAGGAAAATAATAACTTGCGAGAAGAGATATCCCAACTGAAATCTGCAGCATCTACCTCGGGAGCCTTGGTCCCTGTCAATGACGAAGGTTTCTCATTTTTGGAGGTTAAAAATGCTAATTTGAGAGACGAATTGGAAACTTTAAAGAGAATTGGACCCTCTACATCTGCTCGTGGTCGAGCAAGAGTTTCTCGGGTTACTATTGAAGAGGCGAGAACTCAAGCATCTTTGGAAAATCAAGCAGTTCAGTTGGTTGCGAAGAATAAAGCTCTGGCAGAGATGTCCAAGATGATTCTGGACCTTAACGAGCAAATTTCCACACAAGGATCCGCCTTGGAGATTAAAGAAATTTTTGTGAAGAATCTCCACGAGCAGCTGGAAAAGTTGACTTACCAATTCCACAAACAACCTAGAGAGTTTTGGATGGATGGCTATAATGAATCCCTCTACCATCTTGATGATCGAATCCAGCAAGCGAATAATGAGGGTTATAAACAAGGATGGCTGAATGCACTGGGTGTATTAAAATTGGAGCAGGGCCATTATCTATGGGATTATCATAACCCTGGATTGCTCGAGTTACCCGTGCCACCTTTTAAACTTGATATGAGATGGATTCCTGCTCGAGCAATCCCTTTGTGCTTAATCTCCAAATATCTCGGCGACTACGGTCTTCATTCCAATGTTGATATTTCTCGCTCTGAGCATCTGCTTGATCCGCCATCAGTGATGAATGTTCGAATGCTTCGAGATCTAAATTTCATAAATTCCCCTTATGCCTTAAACGATCCTCCTGCTGGAGTAGAACCTATTTCAAAGGCAGAAGGGAAGAAACCAATAAAATAGGATTTTATGTAATAATTTCTACTTTCCACAGCATATGTAATCCTTCTTGTTTTGAATGAAAATTTTTGATAATACATTTCTCACGTCATTTGTAATTTTACTTAGTATGAATGAAAATTTATCTTTTGTCATTTCATTTTCTTCTAAATAATTTATAGAATGTTTTTGCTTGTTGGTCGGTAAATATATATATGCTTGTGACATACTGATCTCATTGCAGTGATTTATCAATATTTAATTTTAAATAATAGAACAACTTACACTTCATGGTATTGCCTAATTTAAACAACCGGAGTTGATTGAAATTGGCTTACTAACCAACTAGAGGGTTGAGATTTTTGTTTCCGACCAATCGGAATTGGTGAACTTTTATTCCCCGACCAACCGCAGCAGGTGGATTTTATTTTACCGACCAACCATAGTTAGTGGACCGACCAACCGTAGTTGGGGGGATTTATTTTACCGACCAACCGTATTTATTTTACCGACCAACCGTAGTTGATGGACCGACCAACCGTAGTTGGAGGGATTTTATTTTACCGACCAATCGTAATTGATGGACCGACCAACCGTAGTTGGAGGGATTTATTGTACCGACCAACCCTAGTTGATGGACCGACCAACCGTAGTTGGAGGGATTTATTTTACCGACCAACCTTAGTTGATGGACCGACCAACCGTAGTTGGGGGGATTTATTTTACCGACCAACCGTAGTTGGTAGACCGACCAATCGTAGTTGGAGGGATTTTATTTTTGTAAGGACATATTTTTCATAAGTTCGTTACAATTTATTATGTCGTATACCGCTAAATGTTGTCAAAGAATTGAGAAGATTACATCTACAAAAGATGGATCCGAATTACAAGTTGTCTTCAACATTCAAGCCCAACAATATGACATTTGGTAAGATAATGTTTAAGTTCCACTTACATTTTATATTTAAAGTGTTGGGATATTTTTAAGGTTAAATTTTTTAAACATAAAATTTCTTTTGCATAAAAGAAGTTATATTTAAAAAAATAATAATAAAGGAATCAAAAGTTTTTTTTGTTTGTCAAAAGAAGTTCTCGACCGAATATAATTAGATAAAATCTCGGCAGGTAGTGGGTGTTTTAAAAAAAAAAGAGAACTCACTTTTTGGTTACTTCCAATCATTGGGATAATGATTAGCTTTTTTGGTTTTAAAGTTTTTCTTAAGAAAAGGTGCGTACAAAATTTTTATTCAAGGCAATCCCTTGATTGGCTTTTCAAGTAGCCGCAATTTTGCTTTTTACCAATCATTGGCATGATAATCATTGGCATATATTTACATATGGCTAAGTCCCTTTGCCTTATTTTTTAAAAGTTGCGTACAGTGTTTTATAAGCTAAATCTGATATTTTTTTACATGCTTCTTGCCATGAAATATCCAAAATCTCACAGCTAACTTTTGGATAAAAACAATCAGTTACGTGCCTTTGTTTTCTTTATCAAAAACCTCTCTATAAAATAACATGCACGTACAATTTTTTAACAGAGAAGAAGTTTACAACTTTTAGAGTTTTCTTTGGTTTGTTTATCTGCCCAGAATTTATTTGAAAATTTCTTTTGGCAGAATATTTTCTTCTCTCATTTAAGGGTTCAAAGAATTTCTGTTTTGTTTACAATTCACAACAAATCCCAATTACTTTTATGTGAGTTGTTTTGTGAAATCCAAAATCATATTTTGCTATTTGTTCATACTTTGTGGGGTGAGATCTACAACCGACAGCTGCGTGCTATTGTGGAGGGAGACTCTATGAAGATTTAAGACTGCGGTCTTTAGGGAGTGCTTGCGGGTGTTCTCTTACTGATTTTGGACTGCGGTTCATGTGGGTTCGCTGCGTGTGGATCTATTGTAGATTTCTAGCCGTTGCTTTGAAGGTTTGACGAAGACACCGTGCGTTACACTTGTGGGTGATACAAGTTGGTATGTAAGTCAATGGTCTTGTAAACTGTTCAAAGTTCTAGAAATAAAAGGTTTTGCCCTTCGGGGATTTTTCCTGAATATTTGTGTCACATACTTTATTTATTTATGGTTTGACTCACGCACACACACAGTTTCATTTCTAGGGTTTTTTAAAAAATAAACTCTAATTAAATAAGGGTTACTAAGAAACTTGCGAAATTTAATTTAAATCATTATCACAGAGTCGCATTCTCTCAAATTGGTATCAGAGCAGGTTGCGCTAATTTATTGCGTATTCCTTTTTCTACAAAATTGTGTGATATTGATTTTTTTTAAATCAGTTTTGTGAAAAATCGCAATTTTTCCGATGGAACACTTATCTAATTTGATGCCCCCACCCGTTGGCTCGAATGAAAATTTTGACGATTTAAAAAGTTTGAATTTGAAACTTTGCAAAAGAATTAAAGTTTTGGAAAAAGAAAATTCTCGTTTTAAATCCGCAATGGATATTTTGCAAAAGATTCAAAATCAACTAGATTTTTATCGAGAAAAATTTGTTTCCTTGGACCATGACTTTGTTGCTTTAAAATTGTCCAAGAAGGAGAGTGATGAAAGGGTCCTATTTTTAGAAAAAGAATTGGAGGACCTTAAAAATTCAATGGTTTGTGTTTGTGCCAAAGATGAAAAAAATATTTTAATCAATGAATTTGTGTCACGTGAAGAGACTCTTAGGGAAAAGTTTGCTTTAATTGAGTGGGAGAGGGATACCCTTTTAGAAATTGTTGAAAATTTGAAAAAACAATCCCTGTCTTGGGAAGAGTCTAATTTGTTGCTTGAATAAAATATTTTGAAGATGAAAAATGATTTAAACGATTCAAGTAGGTTTGATTGTGATGGTAATGGCTCATCTTGTTCTCATGCTTCTAGTGCTAAAGCCAAAACCATTATTTGTTTTAGAGGGTCAATTAATCCCAAGGACATTAGAAAAGATCACACTTTAGGTACATTCCTTCCGTTTACACATGTTCACATTGTGGTAGGAAAGGTCACCTTAGGAGATTTTGTTTTGATCTTGGAATAAGTCCTAGGATGTCGAAGTCTAGTGTTACCTTGGTTCCTAAATCCCCCACACGTTGTTTCACATCTAGTTGGGTTAGGAAATCACTTTTGGATACACTAGATTTTAGACAAGCTGATTCTCGTTTGCTTGCACATGATTCTTCTCTTGCCATATCATATAGATGATTGTGTTCGCATGTGTGTCATACGCTAGTTTTTTTTTGTTTCATGATATTTATGTTTACTAGCGTTGTGACATGTAATTTTTGTATGTTTTATTTTTTTTGAAGAATTTTGAAAAATACAAAAAGATTTTATTTTAATAACATTTTGAAAAAAATCCAAAAAGATTTTTGTTTTTTTGTTTGCACCGTTTATGGATGAACACTTTGGATGACCGAGTCACAACATCATTTCATTTTTTTCATGTGACTATTTGATAGTGTTTTGAGACAATATGTCAATTCATCCTTGTGCTTTATAATGTTTGGAGTCATTAAGATGTAATTGAGTGTTTCTTCCTACATGTTTGACTCGTGTTTCCTTTATTACACACATGCACGAATTTGTTTGATTATTGTGCCTGTCTTATCACATGTTGGTTGGGTGTTTTCACTTCAATTCTGTCCTTAAAACGAACCAAGCGCGATAACTTTTTGATAAGGAAACTATGCATATAAGAACCGTTTTGTGAGTTTGTGTGCTTTATTTAAAAAACGGAAAAGGGCTGCGAAAGGTTCATTTTGCCTTTGCGAATACTAAGCCATCGTTAAATTGAACCTAAAAAATGGAGGAATTTTATTATCCGAGGTCCAAAGAGGTTTAAAAGAGCCCGAAAAAATTTAAAGGCAATAAAAAGAAATTCATGCTAATTATGGGCCATTTAGGTTTTTGCACCAATTCTCCAAAGATTGAGAATTTAGTTTATTCACCTCTAAAAGAAAATTTATATGAGGGAGTTTGGTTGGAGAATTGAAACGGGTTTGCACGTCCTTAATAGTCTTGAAAATGCGCTAAATAGTTTTGGACGTTATTGGTGTGGAAATCATTCGACTTTGATTTGTTGATTTGTATAAGTCGATGTCATTTAAATTCAACAATTTTTTATACACCTAAGGATACTTTTGATGTTCATTCGTTAGGAGTACACATATGCATCGTGTACATATGATTGATTGAGTTGATTTACCTGTTCACACCCATTCATTTTGTTTCCAGGACTTGGTTTTTTGAGTTTAAATCCATGGTGTGATTTTTGTATCATATTTTTCAAAGTGGTATCTTATTTTTGTATGAAAAATTAAATAATCCAAAAATAGTTTGTGAAATTTGTGAGTTACTCCTTTGCATGCGCGTTGCTTGATCTTTGTTTGCTATGCATTTTGTTGTGACACTCCATGTTTTGATTTTTTTTCTTCTTATATGTCTATTTGGGGACATAATAAAAAGGGGGAGAAAGAATTATCATGTGATAGGGGAGTTTTTGCATTATGGGGGAGATTTGATTATTAATGATTTATTCTTATATAATTTCGAACTCGATGTGTCACGAAGGTTTTTGCTTTATCTCATGTGTGTAGGTGCAAATATTGAAGATCGTGATGTTGCACACCTTGATGAGAAAAGCTTTGAGATTTGACGAAGATGATTGAAGAACAGTTTTGAGATCTTGCAAATTTATTCATGAGAGGGTAGATTTGTATAAGTATTTTGGTTTTTTGATAATTCGGATTTTTTTTATGTATGTACCGCCATAGACATAGGGGGAGATTTGTAAGGACATATTTTTCATAAGTCGGTTATAATTTATTATGTCGTATACCGCTACATGTAATCAAAGAATTGAGAAGATTACATCTACAAGAGACGGTTCCGAATTACAAGTTGTCTTCAACATTCAAGCCTAACAATATGACATTTGGTAAGATAATGTTTAAGTTCCACTCACATTTTATATTTAAAGTGTTGGGATATTTTTAAGGTTAAATTTTTTAAACATAAAATTTCTTTTGCATAAAAGAAGTTATATTTAAAAAAAAATAATAAAGGAATCAAAAGTTTTTTTTGTTTGTCAAAAGAAGTTCTCGGTCGAATATAACAAAAAAAAGGCTTTTTTTGTTAGATAAAATCTCGGCAGGTAGTGGGTGTTTTAAAAAAAAAGGGAACTCACTTTTTGGTTACTTCCAATCATTGGGATAATGATTAGCTTTTTTGGTTTTAAAGTTTTTCTTAAGAAAAGGTGCGTACAAAATTTTTATTCAAGGCAAACCCTTGATTGGCTTTTCAAGTAGCCGAAATTTTGCTTTTTGCCAACATTGGCATGATAATCATTGGCATATATTTACATATGGCTAAGTCCCTTTGCCTTAATTTTTAAAAGTTGCGTACAGTGTTTTATAAGCTAAATCTGATATTTTTTTACACGCTTCTTGCCATGAGTTATCCAAAATCTCACAGCTAACTTTTGGATAAAAACAATCAGTTACGTGCCTTTGTTTTCTTTATCAAAAACCTCTCTATAAAATAACATGCACGTACAGTTTTTTAACATAGAAAAAGTTTACAACTTTTAGAGTTTTCTTTGGTTTGTTTATCTGCCCAGAATTTATTTGAAAATTTCTTTTGGCTGAATATTTTCTTGTCTCATTTAGGGGTTCAAAGAATTTCTGTTTTGTTTACAATTCACAACAAATCCCAATTACTTTTATGTGAGTTGTTTTGTGGAATCCAAAAGTATATTTTGCTATTTGTTCATACTTTGTGGGGTGAGCTCTACAACCGATAGCTGCGTGCTATTGTGGAGGGAAACTCTATGAAGATTTAAGACTGCGGTCTTTAGGGAGTGCTTGCGGGTGTTCTCTTACTGATTTTGGACTGCGGTTCATGTGGGTTCGTTGTGTGTGGATCTACTGTAGATTTATAGCCGTTGCTTTGAAGGTTTGATGAAAACACCGTGCGTTACACTTGTGGGTGATATAAGTTGGTATGTAAGTTAATGGTCTTGTAAACTGTTCAAAGTTCTAGAAATAAAAGATTTTGCCCTTCGGGGATTTTTCCTGAATATTTGTGTCACATACTTTATTTATTTATGGTTTGACACACGCACACACGCAGTTGCATTTTTAGGGTTTTTTTAAAAATAAACTCTAATTAAATAAGGGTTACTAAGAAACTTGCGAAATTTAATTTAAATCATTATCACATAGTCGCATTCTCTCAATTTTACCGATCAATCGTAGTTGATGGATCGACCAACCGTAGTTGGGGGGATTTATTTTACCAACCAACCGTAGTTGGTGGACCGACCAACCGTTGTTGGAGGGATTTATTTTACCGACCAACCGTAGTTGGTGGACCGACCAACCGTAGTTGGGGGGATTTATTTTATCGACCAACCGTAGTTGGAGGGATTTATTTTACCGACTAACCATAGTTGGAGGGATTTATTTTATTGACCAACCGTAGTTGGTGGACCGACCAACCGTAGTTGGAGGGATTTATTCTGAACTTGATGCGTAGTGTGAAACACTAATACTCCGAAAAAATTTCAACAAAAGGAGAGAATTGGGTAAAACATCCAAAGCTTTATTCATATCGAATAAAACTGCATTACATAAGGATTGAACTACTGATAATATTTGCGCAGATGCTCTGCGTTCCATGCATTCTTAAACTCCTTTCCTTCTAAGGTTTCAATCCTATATGTCCCTGGTCGAACAACTTCTGTTACTTTGTAGGGTCCATGACAGTTAGCTTGCAGTTTGTTGTGTCTTTGAATTACTTTCTTTAGCACATAGTCCCCTTCTTTCAAGTCACATTTCTTTACTCTCTTGTTGTAGAACATAGTTGTTCGTTGCTGGTATGCAGCATTCCTGATTGCTGCTTCTTCTCTAACTTCTTCGAGCATATCTAGATCCAATTGCCTCATCAAGTCACTGACAGGAGAATTGAAATTCAGCACCCTGTGTGTGGGGAGGCCCAACTCGGCAGGTATAACAGCTTCACTTCCAAATGCCAGCATGCATGGAGATTCTGCTGTTGCTGCTCGTGGTATAGTACGATAAGCCCACAGTACAGAATGTAGCTCGTTGATCCAATTTTCCTTCGCATCATCCAGTCTTTTCTTCAAACCATTCAACAACGTTCTGTTCGTCACCTCAGTTTGTCCATTGCTCTGGGGATAGCCTGGTGCAGAGTGGGTTTTCAATATGTTTAACTGATGACAATATGAAGCGAACTCCTTGTTATCAAATTGAGTTCCATGGTCTGTGATGAATGCATGAGGAAAACCATATCTACAAATGATGTTCTTCCATATAAATTGATACACCTTGTCGTATGTTATATCAATAAGGGGCTCAGCTTCCACCCACTTAGTAAAATAATCCACCGCGACGACGAGGTATTTGAACCTTCCTTTTGTCGTCGGTAGTGGCCCGACCAAGTCTATTCCCCACATAACAAATGGTCATGGGGATGTTATGGGTGCTAGCAATGCCTGACGAGTTCTTCGAAGGAACGAGAAGCGCTGACATTTATCACATTTCTTGTCATACGCTATACAATCAGCCCTCATCGTCGGCCAATAATATCCCTGCGTCATTATTCTTTGCAAAAGCGTCCGACCTGCTACATGAGCTCCATAGGACCCTTCATGGACCTCTTCAACTAAATCTTTCACCTCGGATGGATGCACACATCTTTGCAGACCTGCTATAATTCCTCGTCTATATAGAATACCATTAGTCAATACATAACGAGCAGCTTTAAACTTCAGTTTCTTGGCTACGAGTTTGTTGGTTGGTAATTTCCCTTCCTCAATATATGCCCTGATGGGATCCATCCAAGATGGTCCTAAATCAAGGGTAATAAAGCTCATCATCAGATCTTCGTCTATGCTTCGATTAGCCAAGACTTCTATTGGGATTGTTCTTCGTAGCTCGGTGCATGTGGTTGAAGCTAACAGAGCTAAGGCATCCGCTCTTTCATTCTCCAATCTTGGTATTCTAATTATTTGTACTGCGATCAGGCTTGATAAAACCTCCATTGCTTTTGTATGATACCTGATCATTAATTCTCCTTTGGATGCATATACTCCTAGCATTTAATTTATGATCAATTGTGAGTCACTGAATACGATAACCTGCTCCGCCCCCATGGTTTTTGCCAGGCTAAGTCCTGCAATCATAGCTTCATATCCAGCCTCATTATTAGAAGCCTTAAATTGGAAGCACAAAGCATACTCCACATCGATTTCATTTGGGCTGTTTAAAATAATCCCTGCACCGCAGCCTGTACTGCAAGATGAGCTATCCACATACAAATTCTATATAGGTACCTCATCCTCAATTTTTTTATCGAATAGAGTTCCTTGGTGGAATATTTATTGCTTCTTTATATCCTCCTCTAACACTTCTTGCTGCTCGTCGACCATCTCCTCTTGATCGTCAACTGACTTAAGTGGGTCGGAGTTTAAATTTGACGATCCTGTAACATCCACAGATTGGTCGGTATTCAACTTTTATTCCTCGGAGGTGTCAGGATAAGTGAATTCTGCGATGAAATCTGCTACTGCTTGCCCTTTAAACGACAATCTAGGCTCGTAATATTCACCAAGTTCTACTGCCCAGTACATCAATCTCCCTAATTTCTCCGGTTTATAAAGAGCTTGCCTCAACGACATATCGGTATACACAACTATGGTGTGAGCCTGGTAGTATGGTCTCATTCTTCGACTCGCTTCGATCAACGCTAGTGCCAACTTTTCCAGTCTTGGATATCTGATCTCTGCTCCTTGGGAGGCCTTGCTAGTGTAATAAATTAGTTTTTGCACTCCATCCTCCATTCTTATCAATGCAGAGCTAACTGCATTCTTCGAAACTGCCAAATATAAGTATAATCTTTCTCCCATCACTGGCCTGGACAATAGTGGAGGTGCTCCCAGGTATTTCTTCAACTCTTGAAAGGCCTTCTCGCATTCATCATTCCACTCGAAAGTCTTTCGGAGTGTTTTGAAGAATGGTATACATCTGTCAGTTACTCGTGATACGAATCTATTAAGTGCTGCAACTCGCCCTATGAGACTTTGCACTTCTTTCTTCGTCGTTGGAGATCGTAATCCCAGTAGAGCCTTGATCTTTTCTGGATTTGCTTCAGTATCTTATTGGTTGATAATATACCCGAGGAATATGCCTTCTCGTACTCCAAATATGCACTTGGTAGGGTTAAACTTCATTCGATATTTATCTAATTGATCAAAGGTTTGACCTAGATCAATTAGATGGTCGGCAGCTTTCTTGCTCTTCGTCAGCATATCATCAACATAAACCTCCATATTGTGACTGATTTGCTCTCCAAACACCTTGTTCATCAGCCGCTGATATGTTGCACCTGTATTTTTCAAACCAAAAGGCATAACATTATAACAGTAAGTTCCCCTAGGGGTAATCAAAGAGGTACTCTCCCTGTTTTCAGATTTCATTTTAATCTGGTTGTAACCAGAATAGGCATCCATGAAGCTCAATAGCTCGTGTCCCGAGGTAGCATCCACTAATTGATCAATTCGGGGCAAAGGAAAATAATCCTTTAGGCATGCCTTGTTGAGGTCGGTGAAGTCTACACACATCCTCCACTTGTTGTTCTTCTTCTTCACCATCACCACATTAGCTAACCAGTCTGGATATTTGACATCTTCAATAAAGCAAGCTTTTTGGAGCTCCTCGACCTCCTCTTGTACAACTTGGTTCTTCTCGGGGCTGAACACCCTTCTTCCCTGCTTCACAGGTTTGATTTTCTTGTTCACATTAAGTTCGTGACACAAGAAATTTGGGTCTATTCCTGGCATATCTTCGTGGCTCTATGCGAAAGTTTGTTTTATGCTTTTTAGGAACGCTATCAATTCATGTTTTAGTGGGGTGTCCAACGATGAACCGATTTGAGTTGTTCGTTCCGGGTGTTCGTCGTCTAGAATGACATTTTCAGTAGCTTCCACCACCTGACCTTTTACGAGCTGCGACTCGTCTCTAGGATCTAACGTTTCAATTTTTGCACCTTCATCCACTTGATAGGTGGTAGTCTTTTTCCTAGATTCTTCCAGTTCTTCTTGCTCGGCAGATGAATAGTAGCATTCTCGAGCTACTTTTTGGTCACCTTTCACAATTCCTACTCCAAAGTTGGTTGGAAATTTTAGGCATTGATGTACAGTAGATGGTACTGCTTCGAACTTCTTCAATCTTACCCTTCCCATGATGATATTGTAAGCTGATTGAACATTCTTATCCATCACAAAAAAGCGCACTCTTTCTGTTCGATAAGCAGGCCATATACTGATGAACTTATCCAATTTGATGGTCCCAAGTGGGAAAACTTTCTCACCAGCAAAATCGAGGAGGGGCCTGTGATAAGGCTCCAGCTGAGACAACTTTAAATTTAAGCTGTCAAAGCATGAGTAGAACATAATATCTGCCGAGCTGCCATTATCCACCAATACACGCAAAATCACTACTTCCTTCATCCTCATTTTGATCACCAATGGGTCATCACGAGGATATAGCACACCTGCGAGGTCATTTTTAGAAAAACCGATGACCAGTTTATCTTTGTTCACCTTCCTCGGACGATCTTCTTCAGCTAGATTTATCCATTGAATATACAAACAAGCTTGAGCCTCGTTGAGGTAAGCTTTCCTTTCTGCAATAAGTTCTCCACCTCCCGCATCTCCACCAGTAATAACATTGCAATCAAATGACCCAAAATGGATAGAAAATACCTCACGTTCTGGCTGTTTTGGTCTTTTGGGGAGATCGGGGTCATCTTGATCATCTTCTCGATCTTCTTCATAATTTCTCTTCTTATCTTCTTTGGCTTGACGAGGAGATCTGGACCTCTGCCTTGCTCGATCGCTGATCCTTCCATCATTTCGGCGATCAACATACTTGTTCAATTTTCCCCGCCTGATGAGCTCTTCAATTTCATTCTGGAGAGCTATGCAGTTTTTGGTTGTATGACCATGATCCTTATGGAACTCGCAATATTTGGACTTATCCCTCTTATCAGGATCTGTCTTCATTTTCTCAGGCCATTTTAACTCCTCGCTATTCTTTATCTCTTCCAGAACATGGTTTATGTCTACTTTCAAAGGAGTATGGTTTCCAAATTTCCTCATCTGTTCCAATGCTTGCTTGGCTCTTGATTGCTTGCTACCACCATTATTCTTCTGATCCTTCTTCTCAATCTTCTCGGCCTCAACTTTGGTCTCCTTAGTGTCCAGGCTCTTCTTTGCAGCCATAGCTTCATCGGCATTCATGATTTTGGCTGCTTTTGCCATTAATTCTGACATGGTCCTAGGTGGATTTTTGGCCAGAGTATAGTACAATTTATTTGACAACAATCCACTCATCAGTGGAGTGATTGCTGTCTTTTCCTCGTAATTAATAACTTCGAGCTTCTCGTTATTGAAATGAGTAATATAATCCCTGGTGCTCTCACCTGCTTTTTGTCTAACACTTAACAAGTGTGCTACTCACTTAACTGGTTTTGCTCCAAAATAGAAGTTTCCAATAAAGAGCTCGAACAGTTGAAAGAAAGTTTCTATCTTCCCCCGAGGAAGATTGTTGTACCATATTTGAGAAGATCCAGTGAGAGTTCCTGAAAACGCCCTACATCGCACCTCGTCTGGAACAACATAAATATCAGCAGCTGCCTGATATTGTTCTATATGGATAACAAGATCAGTTTTTTCATCATATTTTGGTGTTACCACCAGGTCTTTGAACTTTGATGGTGTGGGAAAATCCACAATTGCTTGGATAAAAGGTGGCCCTTGGACAAAAGTTCTTTATAGAGGATTTTTGGCCTTAGCCATTTCCCCTAGTCTATCCTCCAACCTCTGAATAGAGCCTTTCCATGCGTCATTTTCCTCCTCGGGCCTGTTGGTCTGAGCAACTGATCGTGTTGAATTTGCCTCTTGGGATCTTTCACGACGAGCAGTTGGTCGGGATTGGGCAGAACCTTCCTTTAAATTAGAGAATTGTTGAGAGTTCCTCGACACCATCCTAGGGGGACTTTTATTCCTCCTAGGACCCAAATAATCAAAGGGAGAGACTCTACTCAATCTTTCAAGAGCACTGGTCCTTTCTGGAGATAGAGTGACGTTTTGTTCAGTATCTGTGGCTCGTACTGATGAAGTTCGGCCAGGTTGATAAGAAAAATTATTAGATCTATCAATGCGATATGAATCGACATGTCTAGATCGAGATTCCTCTGGGAGTAATGTTCGTCTAGTAGTATAGGAAGGCAATTGGGTATTTCTCTGAATGCTTCATTGTCCTGACTGGGCAGGTGCTCCACCCTGGATAGTTTGCAAGAGTTGTCGCATGGTTTCTTGCATGGCGGTCTGGCCCTGAGCTAAATTAGCCATTATTCCAGCCAGATCTTGGACACTTGGAGGAGTGGATGGATTTGGGGGGGTTTTCAGCATTTCGATTACTCGATTTAGGATTATCAGCCATTGGTGATGAATTGTTTTAGTGAAAAACGATAATTACAGTCGCTTTCCCATAGATGGCGCCAATATGTTGATGTAAAAAACTAGATTTAACCTAATTTTTTAATCACAGATAAAAATAAATAAGACAAAAGATTTTTAAAGTGGTTCATCCTTGAAAGAATGGCCTACGTCCACTGTTTGTGTTATTACTGACTGTTTGCAGAATTCTCGATAATGGGTTTACCAAGAAATTTCGAGTCCCCTACTAATGAGGAGGTTACAATGTATTTATAGCCTTGAGGCGGTACAAATGAAAGAATAATACACAGCTGTCCAATAAGCGTATGCGTCTGTGTGATAATAATGATCATTTAATGCGCAGTCATCCTCTTGATTATTCGGATATGAATGCTTTGTACTCGGACCGCCTAAGTAGCTCGGTATACATGAGTTGCTCGGTATAATAGAGTTCCTCAGAGAGAACTTGTTGCTCGGAGAGTTTTGAGTTGGTCGGGGAGGTTGAGTTCCTTGGAGTCAATGTGTTGTTAAAAAAATGTTTGCGAGTGCCATGTAGATTGACACGTGCCTCCACATAATCGATCCACGTCAGCAGACTAAATTTGGTATCAACAGCAACCTAATTCACATTTTCCCTAAACTTTTCTTATCTCACATAGTGTTGTTATTTGAAAGAAATGTTTTAATTCTTTCTCACCCAACAACCTTGTTTCGTAGAAATTCCCTCCCCTCTGACATCCCCTAACTCCACTCCAACAACCTCTAACTCCCCTTCCTTCCCCTCAAGTATCCTCACACCTTTTCCCTCCCTTTTTGTGTCCCCTAATTCCTTTTTTCCCTTATCTTTCAACCCCACATCTTTGTTCCAATGACAAAAAGTATATAAATCAAAACACCATCATAAATGAAATACCATTTATACGTTGACCTACCCTTCCCCTTCAACCTCTACTCTGCCAACCCCATTATGTTTGAAAATCCCATCACAGTGCAAAACTCATCTTAGTATATAGCTTGATGTATAAGCATTTTTAGAAATAGAGATGTTTATGTGTATAGATACATGTTTGGACATAGTCATTTAAAAAACCTCTGCATATTCCACCATAAGTGCATCTCTCCCATTCCACTTATTCATGGACATACTCATTTGACAAACCTCTAGAGTACCAATGTCCTTGGAAATAATCGTTTGACAAACCTCCATAATCCTACTATTTTGGACATACAAAACCTCTAGACTCCCATTATCCTTGGACATACTCATTTGACAAACCTCTAGACTCTCAATATCCATGTACATACTTATTTGACAAACCAGTAAAATGCCAGACACACCAAACCTCCAGACTCCCACTGTCCTTGCTCATTTGACAAAGTCTCCGTCCTTAGACTTTTTTTATTTTTACTTGTGCTTGGATTATTATTTTTACTATCCATATACACACTCCCTAGAAAAATTATCTTTAAAGTTTTTTTTCTTTCTCATCCATGGACTTAGTCCCAAGATAAATTATCCTTAAACTGGCATAATGTCCTAAGGCTATTTTCACTACCCATGGAGTCGATTCTTAGGCAAACCTTCATGATGTTTTTACTATGATCTTACTACTTTTGAATAGTTTACAACTCGCTTGTGTCATTAAAATGGACTCCACACATCCATATACTTATCCAAGGACCATATCCCCCATTTGACAATGCCCACGTATTATATCCTTGACATTTTTCATTTTATAATTTTCATACACACTAAGGGCTATTTTCATATCTTTAGTGGATATTATTTTTTTTGTAATAATTTTAATGGCATAATACTAAAGTTTAGTGATCAAAATCATCCCATGAAAATTAGGGGTAGCTAATACATATGAACTTGTCATCAATGCAAAATTATAATTCAACACAATATTCAAAGAAAAGTATGGTGTGTATGGATCTGTGTCCATGGACATGTGCAAAGTCCTTAATCCGAATCTACCATAGATATTAAAAAGTTTGTAGGCAAACTACATGAACCCAACTAATACGTATGGATTTATCACCAACGCAAAATTCTAGTTCAATACAATATTCAAAGATAAAGTATGAGGTGTATGGATCAAAGTCCATGGATATGTACAAATTCCTTGACCCAAATATACAAGAGATATTAAGAAGTTTGTAGACAAACCACATGAACCCAATATAGGTCCATAGACAGAGGCTCACTTTATTAGACACCCGTGACTTGTAATCTTACCCAGTGTATATTATAAATTTTAAATATAAAGGATATGAAAAAGAGAATGTTTTGACTATCCAATCTAAGAATTCCCCCAGTGCCCAAAGTCTCAGACCCAAGACCATGGGAAGTCAACAATGTAGATTATTAGAGAAAGTGTAATTAGTAGCTCCCAGCCACCATAGTTAATGCAATCTTTCGGCCTATGCTCAAGAAATATCACTTCATCAACTATAAATACTCCATTTGTGGTGGCAAAGTCGCTAGTTGGATTGCATATTAATACGCATTCATATTTTCTATCTTTTTACTCTGTTTTAGGAAACTTGATATATTTACCTTATGAGAAATTGTAGCCCAATCTTTGGCCATTTGTAACTTGGCATTTGGCCCACTATCAATATAAGATAAGAACCTTTTAGTTTGTAGATGTAGACTCAACAATATCGAGTGAACCACGGTAAACACTTGTGCCAACTCATTTGTTACTTTTCATTTTTCAAGTCCAATTCACGCATTTTATACTAAGTGAAATCCAAGGTCATCCAAATTTTGGCCAAAATAAGTACTATACAACTTTCTTAGCCACCGATCAATTTCATATAATTTTTAAAAATATTTAGATTCCTTTACCATTTTTACCATTATATTCTCTGCTTTTTTACTTTGTTCACAAACTAATAACGTGCATAATAGTATTTATTATATCCATTTTGGCTCCATATCTAAGGAAAACTCCATCTAAACCTTATCAAAATTTGATGTTTTTTTCTTGGCTTCTTTTTTGAAGAATTTGCAATTGGATCTTCCCCGACAACATTTCCTTTATCGTTGGCACTCCCCTCCCCATTGCATTCTCTTCAACATTAGTAATGCATTACCCATCACCATTAACACTCCCTTATCCATTGGTGCTGCTTCCATTTGGATTCCCATTATTATCAACCATTGACTTCCTCACTTTTATTTTTATACTCACTAACCTCAATCTCCAAATCGTTAACAATGTTCACATTATTGTTTTGCTCCATTATGGACTTGTGAATGACTCTCCAAAAGATGAAATTTGGCCACTTGACATATTTGTGATAAAAAACATAATTTAATTTTTAGAATTAAAATATAGCATGAATGTAAAATCAAATATCAAAAGAGTAACCAACAAATTAATTTATATATAATTGACAAATAAATAAAAAAGATATCATAAAGTTTACCACGATATGTTTAGATAGTAATTTTTCACCACTTTCTAGATACTCACTTTAAAATACCAAATCTAAAATAACATATCAGTTTATTAAATGAAAACTCAAACTGAAAAAGAATACTGTGAATATTGTCTATGTAAGAAGGGAGGTCGGGGTGTTAAAATACGAACGGAGGCGTTACCTCTATTAAAATTGAAATAAATCACTAAAAAGGGTGTTACCAACAATGATGAGATGAACCCAAGTAAATAAGATCAAACACTTTGTATTGAACTCACAAAAACACTCGTGTATAACTCATAATAGGCAATAAATGAACCTCTAAAGTAACTCAGTTAGAGGGAGAGAAAAGCAAGCACTCTTAGATACACCCTATATAGGTAGCTCAAACACCAAGGTCCCACAAGCAGGGGTCACAAATCAATAAATATTTGGTTCTTGGTCATAAAAGATTGGGAAAAGTGTCAATGGTGGGTGAATAAATGCTCTAATTTTACAATAACTCTTTCTCTCTTTTAATCTTAGAAAAATCTCTTGGCCGTGAAAACTCTCTCTCTCTCTCCCCCCTCTCTTTCTCTCTCTCTCTTGGAGATGTTTATATAGTCAGTTGTGAGTGTAATTATTATCATAATAAGAAATGTATAAAGTAATATCGAGATGAGAAAGTAAATGATCACACACAAGATAAAAAATATGTGGTTCGGCAACTTACCTATGTCCACGGAGAGGTTATTGTATTCTTATTAGTGTCTCTCAAATAATCGAAGTTACATCCCTTTGTTACGGATCAGGGTTTAGATTTTATAGTTGTAAATATAAGGGATTGAATTGTACAAGTAACTCAACCTGCTTATAGATTACTCGCAGGTGTCCATGAATATCTCCTCTAAGATTATTGGTAACCGATTTGAGTTTATCTCCATGCATTTAAGCACATGTCAAAATATGGGTATAAAATAACTATTTTCAGTTGGTTCGGGCAGTCCATTCTGCATACTGAGCATTGGGGTTTAATTAAATAAGCCTCCACAGTTGCCCCTTTAATCTTTTGGCTAAGATGTTGGGCCAACAGATTTTAAGTGAGTTCAAGACCCAAGGCCTGGAACTGTTTTAAAATAGGCATGGAACTCTTGTAATTTTTTAGAACTGTCAGGGGTACGCTCATCCAAAAAGAATTGGAAGTGACATATATGGCAAGCTTATGATGTTCTTGAAATGGCAGGGGCATGTTTATCCGACCAGAGATCTGAAGTGCCAAAATCCTCTTGAGGATCCGTTTCTCATTATTTTTGCACAAAGTTTAAACGAATCTCATATGTAAGCAACCGTCACTTCTATATTCTACTCCTTCTTCTTCGCAAATTTTCTTAGGGTTCCCCAATTAGTTCCTCACTTTTTCGAACCTTAATCCTCTGCTCTTTTTATGTAAGTTCTTCGTCCATGTTTTCCTTTTGAATTTCTATCTTCATGGATACTATCAATACACTACACCAAAAATAGTAATCTGGCACAGTTTAAAATTATGGCAGGCATCTGGCACGATTTAGAACTATGCCAGAATCAGGTGTTCAAAAATGACCATTTTTTATGGCACGGTTTAAAAGTGTGCCAATTTCACTAAACGGGAACACTTTTGGCACACTTTTAAATCGTGACAGAATTTGTATTTCTGGCATAATTTTGGCACAGTTTATAAGTGTGCCAGATGGAGTACATTTTGGTACACTTTTGACACAGTTCAAAACCGTACCAAAATTTGATACACTTTTGGCACGGTTTTGAATTGTGCCAAATTTTTTTATCAAAGATTTTTTTTTAATTATTTGAAAACAAGAAAATTCACAAATTACGAATCTCTCACATTGTTGATAAACTAAACTAATGTACATACAAACTTCAAAATATTACAAGCCATAATAGTTCACATACCAAAAAAAATTGGGCAGTGTTTCCTCTATTTTCTGGACATTCTAAAACCTGCGTAATGTAAAGCCTGCACGATCATGAAATATAACAATAAAACTACTTGGAGACCCGTGCGATGCGCGAGTTATACGTTAGTGTACGGAAAATTTTTGTGGAATTACAAACACCTGAAAAGATGCTAAGCAAAAATAGAAAATTGATTAAAAACTTCAGAGTATCTGTAGTCATTACAAGTTATGCATGCTATCAAATACAAAAAAAAATTACAAACCCATATAACAATCAAACAAACTGCAAATCTAAATATCAACACAACCCCATATTTATAACAAGAAATGGCGAAAGAATCTCTCTCTCTCTCTCTCTTTCTTTATATATATATATATACACACCAATCGGGACCTACCCATTTCAAACACCCAAAATCCACCATTTCTAAACTCCAAATATATACAAATAGATGATTATAAAGTGAATCTATTGATAATAATCTCATTAAAGAATACTATAAAATTAAGAAACCTCTTACGTGACTGTATGTACATCGATGCGAAAACTGGGCCCTCTGGTTGGTCGATAATTATTCCTTTAAGTGGTTTATCCAACAGCGGCTTCTCCACCGATCCTCTGTAATCCGTCCCATCCGCTTTGGGAACCGGTACCATCCCCTGGTCATGATAGTCCGTGAAAATCAAAGTCTTGCAAAACAATATATAAGATCTTGGAACACCCAACCCAAAACGAATTTGTAATGGACAAAGGGGACTCTAAATCTTGTATATTGTTTTGCAAGACCTCCATTTTCACCCGTGGTATAACTCGAGTCTATTATGTAGATGATGTGGAGTTTTTGTACCCACATGTATAGGTTGTTACGAAGCCATGTAAATTTACGCACATTCAACTCATAACCATTGGCAATGGGTAGAAGGGGCTATAAGGATCTTATATATTGATAACTTATATTTTCTAATCAAAATTTGTATATTCTTAACACTGGGGGACATGTAAAAAAAAGTTCAGATTACATTAAAGCAATTTATATTGTCCTGATTATCCTGAATATACTTACCAATAATGACTGACCAATTGATTTCAAATAAAACCATTCCACTGCCAACAAATTACTGAAAAAGATAAATAGGGAACACAACAAGTTCAATCAATAAAAGTAAAATATAAAATTCCTTCCATATCCATGAAATAATCTTAAAAATAACATACCCTTGTTGTAAAATAAAGAAGAAAACTTTAGATGACCGACTAACTGACAAACAATCAATTCGAATAATCGGAGAAAACCATCATTAAGACCACCAAAGATGGATATAGAGATAGATCCGTAAGAAAAATGGTAAATAGAATAAGAAAAAGAATTGAAATGGATACCTCGAGAGGAACGCTCATAAAATCATCGGAGGGGTTTGATTGTATCTCTTTGAACTCTTGTAAAATCCTCTTTACCACTGGATTCTTTAGATTGTATTTGTCCCCCCGCCATTTTTCCAATTGTATACATTTGCCACTCGAAAATGAGGAAATGGGTTCAAAAACCAATTCATTGTATTTTAAGCAAGTATTAAAATACATCGCTGCAAATACCACCAATCCCCGTTAAACCCTCCCTACAAATACATTAACAAAAACCAAAATGAGAATTACCCTCCCACTGCAAATCCCAATACCACTGTCACTCCACTTAGTGTTGATTTGATGGGGTTGTGCCGCCAGGGTAAGATTAAGGAAGCACTGGAATTCATGTCTCAAGGTGTTGCTGCTGAGTATGAAACTTTTGAACTTCTGTTAAGTGTATGTGCCAGTGACCCAGATCAATTGCTACACAATGAAAGCAACCACCTACTTCGTCCTGCCTTAACAAAAAAATTCAAACCAACCTCACAACCATATTTCAGCCCATTCTACCTGATGGATGGAGTTAAAACCCCAAAGCTCCAGCCAAATCCAAAGGTCTTCCAAAACCTACATGGTTTTCCCCAAATCTCAGTTATTAGAATAAACAATCGACAAAAATAAAAAAATCAATTCGGATTAATATTATGACTTAAATTCGGTATCGTTCAAACTGATATGTGCTCGTGGTATACACGGAGCCACGAATATATTTTTTTGTTTGGGTCGTCTTTAACAGGAATATATAATCTGGTAGATGATTTGGGTTTTTTATGGATCTTTTAGTTTGGGGTTTTCGGGCTTTATAAAGGGGAGACAAAAGGGTTGTACGGGAGAATGATAATGGGGAAGAATAAGAATGGATGATAAAGGATTGAGGAATTTATGGAGTTAAAATCGGGGGTTGCCGAGTAATGGAGGGGTAGGGGAGAGGGAACGACAATGAGAGAGGGGAGTGAGGACGTGTGGTTAGCTCTAATGTCATCGAAAGAATGCAGAGTGATGAGAGGTAAAGAAAAGGGCATACAAGCGTGAAAAGGTGGTGATAAAAGAAATAAAAAAAGACTGCCACGTGGATAGGTTGACGTGGATAAGCTAATTGCAAAGAATAGTAAATGCCTTGTTTTGCATTTTATAGTAGTAAGAGATTACAAAATCCCGCATAGCCATAAAAAAATCCTAAGTATTAATGAAATTAAATAGATAATCCCCTTGTTGTAAACCATTGACTTCTTCGTGTGTTCCACGTTGATAAAAGTTAACGATAAAATGTTATCCTGCAAAAAAATAGGAGATAAAAAAATATGATATTAGTAACCAAGTAATTTTAAAAAAATCTTATTCATGCTGAAAAATTGCATATACGAGTTATAATTATTATTATTTTCTCAAACCGAAAGTCTTGTGACTATGTGGTCATCTCCTACGAGTTACATTAGTCCCATGCGAAGTGTTAGTGCCTCTTACGCGGCCGTTTGAGGACTGGTTTGAGTTTTCATCCTCAAATGACATGTTTTTAAACATTATCTAAATATTTTCAAATTATCGTCATATTCTCAAACCGAGAGACACGATCAGTTCCTGCAAGTTATATTGGTCCCGTGCGAGGTGTTCATGGGCTAGTTTGGGTTTTCACCCTTTAATGACTTTTTTTAATCTTAATCTAGATATTTTCAAATTATCGTCATATTCTCAAACCGTGACACCCGTGACTATGCGGCCAATTCCTACTAGTTACATTGATCCCGTGCGAGGTGTTAGTGCCTCTTACAGGGACGTTTGAAGGTTGGTTTAGGTTTTCACCCTCTAAAGGTATGAGTTTAAACCTAATCTAGATATTTTTAAATTATCATCAGATTCAAAAACTGAGAGACCCGTGACTATGCGATCAATTCCTACAAGTTACATTGGTCCTGTGTGAGGTGTTAGTACCTCTTACAGGGCCATTTAGGACTGGTTTCAATTTTTACCCTTTTAACGGCTTATTTTTTAGCCTAGATATTTTTAAATTATCATCATATTCGGAAATCGGGAGACCTGTGACTATGCGATCAGTTCCTACAAGTTATATTGGTCCCGTGGGAGGTGTCCATGCCTATTATGGGGCCATTTGAGGGTTGGCTTGGGTTTTTACCCTTTAACGGCTAGTTTTTAAGCGTAATATAGATATTTCAAATTATCGTCATATTATCAAACTGGGAGTCCCACGACTACGCGGTCAGTTCTTACTAGCTACATTGGTCCCGTGCGAGGTATTAGTGCCTCTTAAGGGGCCGTTTGGGCATTGGTTTGAGTTTTCACCCTCTAACGGCATGTTTTTAAGTCTTACATATATATATTCTCAAATTATCGTCATATTCTCAAATCGGGAGACCTATGTTTATGCGGTAAATTCCTACAAGTTATATTGGTCCCGTGCGAGGTGTTTATGCCTCTTACAGTGCTGTTTGGGAGCTGGTTTGGGTTTTGACCCTTTTAATGACTTATTTTTAAAGCTTAATCTAGATGTTTTCAAATTATTCTCACGTTCTTAAAGCGGGAGACCCGTGACTACGGGGTCAAATCCTACAGGGTACATTGGTCCCGTAGGAGATGCCCATGCCTCATATGAGGCCGTTTGAGGGTTGTATTTGGGTTTTACCATTTTAACGGATTATTTATGAATAATAGTGACCATTAAATACATTTTTCGATGTTCGTAAAGTGCCTAACTTGTGTGTGCCCGTATCTGTGTGTGATCCATGCGTGGACACTTCACATCCATTTAAGTGTCCAAGTTTCCTAGTTGAACATTCAAGAATGTGAATGTAGTTCTCCCCTAGTTGTCCTTGTGTAATCTTAAATTTTATTTTAGTACTTAAAGCTCATACCATTCTAAAATATCTATCCAAATCAAAACTAAAAGTTTGATTTGAAACCTAAGCCTTCAATTCGAAACATTAACCATTACACCAAAGCATATTCAACTACCCTATTAATAAATAATAACTATTATCCTGGACAATAATGCGGCCTAATAAAATAAAGAGATAGAAAAGGAAAGGAAAATGATCAACCTTCGTGTATGCACGCATTGAATTCAAATTAGTACTTGGCTAAGAAGTTAATTGAGGTTTATTGGCACATGAACTCGTAATACGGTCCACCAATCGAAAATTCTTGTCGAGAAAATATAATAAAAGTTATACCTGTCAATGTATATCATAATCACAAGATTCAGTAGTAGCATGAATAAAATGAGCACACACATTATTAATCTTATAATACTTTAAGTTCTCGTTTGGTTCATGTTTTTGTGATTTCCAAGAATCTACATTGGTAATTTCACATGCAAAACTTAAAGAGTATGGAAGAAATTGAAATTGTGATACTTAAGCTTTTAACATGAATAATGAGACTTCATATGTCAATTTACCAATTCAGGATTTTTGAAAACCACAAAAATTCAAACCTGATGAACACTAATTAGAGACTGTAATTAAATTCCATGCCAAAAAATTCCGAATAGGTGTATATGTATTGAAACAGGTTAAAAAATTCCAAACAAGGGTAAACAACAATGCTTCGGTAGGGGGCTACCGCTGCACTGCTTTAGCAGGGGGCTATTATGCTTCCAAGGGGCTGCTTCGTCAGGGGTATGCTAGGCGAGGAACCTAAGCCAGGTAACTTAACTTCATATCCTTCTTTAGATGCTGCCGCAGATATAACCAAAACTTCAATGAAATAATACATTACATGCATTAACAACCCTTTTATGGTTGTTATGGCAAAAAAATAGAGCTAATAATGTAACTAAACAATAAAGAAAATTAGACAAAATGGGAACGTAAAAAGATTGTAAATAACCTTTGTAAGATAAAGGAAACTCACATATAAAATTGTAAAATGTATATCCATGCCTTCTAAACTATAAGGAGAGACCAAGCGATCATTGACTAAAGGCATGGCCAACTTCTAGATAATCAACCAATTAGAAATGCACTTTTCCAACATATTCATATTTTTCCACATTTAACACAAAGTCATAAATCAATTATTTCCAAAGTTAACTAGAAATATTTTTTAGGAATACATACAAGGGAAAATAGTATAAGCATGATCTGAAAATAATTGGATAATCAAAGAAATTTGTACGGGCATGGATCTTTAGGTTCCCGTGGATTTAGCTATAAATAAAAAAATTGTATTAAAGAAATGAATAAGAAAGATACAACGTCAATTAAATCCGAAACCAAAACAAAACAAAAGCACTAGTAATTGAAATACGAAGCCAAACTCGAGCACCAATAATTGAAATATCATATGTTAAATATGAAACCGTATGTTAAATAATTGTACATGATAAAGAACAGTCTTACAAGATTTGGGAACATATTCCTGAGTGGTTTTATTCGGTTATGTCCACCATAAACCTGCCCAGAATCAACATATATTCTAGTTTCTTTCAGATAGTCCATTACCCGAAGTATCACGACCATTTCCCCAGGCTCAAGATGGCACCGTCCTTGCGTTCTCTTCTGAAGGGCCAACGAACATAAATGGGAACCATCCTACAGGCCAAATCACCACAAGAGAAAAAATTATATTGTACATCTTCTTCAGTAATGAGAGTAAATTTTTTTGGAAATGGTTATTTGTATTTGGGATCCAGTAGTTCTTACTTCTTCTTAATACACTTTGGGGTCTAAAGTTCTCAGTATTTGTGGCTTGAGGTGCATTTTCACCTTTTGCGATATGAAAGAAAAGTCTAAAAAAGTATTGCAAAAGATAAAAATGGTCCACAAAGTGCATACGGTGAAATTTTTAGACTCCAAAGTGCATTAGGAAAAATTACTGGACAACAAAATATAACCCTCCCCCCCCCCCAAAAAAAAATCTACTGGTTTTGGTCCAGTCCTAGAAATTTATTTGGACTCTAAGTCACCTTGAATCGTGGAGACCATTCTTTCAATTTGTATGTAGCCATTAAAGCCTTCTCCAACCTTATCCCCACAAAATCACATAACGATAGTCGTGCCATACCTTTCTCAAACCTAAGATGAAGGGCCCTGTTCCAGACATAAATTCCCAAGTGAAACGTGAGTGAAATTAATCAATCAAAGAATACTCTTATTTATAATTTCAAAAAAGAACAATCACACAAATCAATTACATGAAAGGATTTAAAGTGCTTGTCCAGTTTTGCCTTCTTGATACCAGTTGATCTGCTATCTTCTCTATCTCAGGAAGAAATTGTAGAGTATGATAGTTCACCCTGCACATTAGATTGTTGATTTCTGGAGGAACATTATCATACCTGAACATGAAAATAAATCAAAACAATTCCAAAATATAACCTCAATAAAAGGTAAATATAATGCATATCTGAATGTCATCCTTAAACTTACTCGAGACGATCAACAAAAGGTTTTAGGGACGTTATCTTCTTCTCCTTGATTTGAGGCAACACATTGTCAATGTAGAACCATACCCTATCATACTTAGGAATGTTTTTTACTGTCCGTCTAGTATGCATAACACAAGATTTTTTAGAAATATAAATTGGAGTTATAGCGCACTAATAGTAAAATGAGTCCCAACAAAATATGAAATTAAAACTTCCAATATATGAATTATTCGTAAGTCCGGATAGGTTTATATCATCTGTCAACAATGAAATAAAACTTGACAAGTTCTAAAGTTTCATGAGAGACTTTTAAACTATGGAAGCATGGACACATAATGTGACTCAATACAATCACACAAGTTTAAACTTTAACACGATACGTATGGACTACAACAGACTCCTAATTTTAAGTAAAGCCACAAGGAAAAAGCATCAAACAAAGAAAGCCGCAACCTCCTCTCACAAATAAACATATCCAAATATCAAAGTTCACAAGAAAAAATGACTGCAATAACAAAAATTGGTAATCAATGATAGACAAAGAAGTCGTGGCCAAATTAAATTGGTACAAGGGGGAAAGTCCCAAGTCTATTCAAATATGCTCAAATTCGTAGCTAGAAAAAGAAACACCAGATATTTGCATGAGACTCTCTTGACGCAAATCCAACATTTACAATATGGACAATAGGAGACATGATAGCATACACCTGCAATAGAAATATCAACATTGAAATATATATATATATATATATATATATATACATACACACACACACACACACACACACACACACACACACACACACACACACATATATATATATATATATATATATATATATAACTTTTAAACAAATTGGAATAGTTCCCAATTACAGTAATATTTTAATTAACGAACAAGGATGACTGGGGGTAGCCTTTTGTCATATATACAATAGCGCAAAAGTACACTTAATAAAACTTGCATAATAGTCACATACTTAATAAATTAACTACCGAAAACACTTCAATCTCAAATTCAGCAACTATTGAGTCCCAAAATACCAAATCTCTCACCGTTACTTGATCAAACCCCTCCTGAGCATGTACTAGTTTACCAAATTTGGCATACATGTTAATTATCACATTGCCCATAAACAAATCAAACTCCAACCCATGCTTAATGATATACACATGGATCAACAGTCATAGAAAAATATCATCAATTTGTGCACAGATAGGAAGAGTTATTGCAACAGTAATCGGGTCCATCTTAATACCCTCCAAACTCATCTCATCCAACACATCCGGTGCCTCAGCAGCATTCCAAGAACCCATATCTCAAATTTGATTTATTAGAGACATTATATTTTTTTTCTTATCTACGTTTCTAATTTTTTTTGTATGCTAATCATATCTCCGAACAAAACAAAACATGTACAAATTTAAATTCCACAAGAAAAATATTTTTTACCATGTTGAGTTTCAGACAACTATCCATGATTTTCCCATAGGACAACTATTCTCTATAATAAATGCTCATACACACTTTGAACTCGGGTGCGATTGATTTACCCCTTTCGAGTCTCTGGCCATCCTTGAATGTGTGTGTGTGAGAGAGAGAGGAGAGACTAGCGAGATTAGAAGATTGAGAATGAGAGAGGGGAAAGAGAGGGGCAGACCAAAAAATTGAGAGGGTTACTACTTTTCTAAGATGATTTAAATTTTATTAAGTGTACTCAATTTTGGCACACTTAAAAATAGTGCCAAAATTTTGGAACCATTTTAAAGTGTGCCAGATTATCATTAAATTGTGCTGGCACAATTTTAAACTATGCTAGATTTTTAATATCAAGGTGTGCCAAATTATTGTTTATGGTGTAGTGATAGTAGAACTACAAAGGAGTTTAGGGATAAATACTATATACCGAATTGGGTGGAAATTGACTGTGCCCTTATGACTAGAGATGTCAGAGACATGGATGAGGGGCACTTGATTCACACCCTGGTTGTGGTTCAAGGGGATGAACTTCCCCTCGACTCGCTTATTTCTTGAATTTTTTTATTATTTTGATGTCTTCCCTGCTTAATGTGATCCTAACACGTGGAGAATAGTGAATGGAGTTAATAAAATTATTGAGATGTATAGGACCAATCTGGGAGTCCATGAGATCAGGTTATGTTATTTTTGGTCGCACACCACTGATAGTCTTTTATATCTAAAGGTGCAGAAGGCGAACATGATCTTGGTAGTGAATCTTCCTGATTCCAATAAGGGTTATTAGGATAAGGGTTTCATTGCCAAAAATTAGAAACATCTTCCCCTTTCCTAAGGGCGAGAAGTGCATAGCCCCTTTTATCCATGAATGGGGGGGGGGGGGGGGGGAGATCATATAGGTTGCTAATTAGTCTTGTCTATAAATTGTTGCATTTTTATTCATGATACTTGATCTCCTAGCTAATGAATATACGTTTTGTCTCTATGCAACTCGAGATAAGAACATGGTACCTTTGCTCCACTAAATGAAGGTTTCTGACCTTTTAAAGGTTTAAAAGATCAAATAGAGATTGCCCGATGATGAGCATCCTCGGTTGGCTGCCTATTTTCTTGAGTACACTAATACCACATTTAGTTTTGTCGCTCACCCGGTGGATGACATCCCTAAGATTTCTAATCCGAATGAGGGTATTGGTTTCTATGAGCCCATAGTCCTTGACTCTTTTAGCCAAGAAGAAGAGGGGAAGATCAAATGGCCCCTCCTAGTAAAAGACTACTACTCGAAGGTGATGATGATAATGATCAGATGTTTTTGTCTAATAGGGTCAAAGCCTTAAAGAAGTCTGATGGGGGATCCCCTAGGTCTAGTGGCCCTATCACAAGGGCTACTAAAAGAAAGGAAGGAGAGAAGAAGATGAGAGATTAAGAGAAGGTAAAGTAGAAATAGAAAAATAAGAAGAGCATTGAGTCCCCCAACCAATGTCTCTTCCTTTTCCTCTGGCTCTTCGGTCAAAAGTATAGCCGTGAACACATCTATTGCCCCCAACCTAATAAATGGGGCAGTTCTTGATGCCGTCCATGGAAGGTAAATGAAGCTTGGCATCGATAAGCTTTATATTCATTTTACCCAGGCTCTAGCTCTTGTAAAAATTCATCTCCATCTATTTCTTTTTAAGGATGATTCACATTTTGAGTATTCACGTATCTTCTCATCTTTGTTTTGAAGTTCCTGGAAAACTTCTCTACTTTCTTGGATGGCCATGTTGACAAGGACAAGAAGGTTTTGGAGTTAACTGAAGCTGTAAAGAAGTTTTAGGATGAACGGGAAAGCTATAAGCTGGAGAATAAGTCCACCATTGAGGTAATAGCCTCAATGAAGACGATGAATAACCTGTTGGTCATGGAGAGAGATGAGCTCATCGTAAAGGCAAAAAAATTATAAGATGAGGTCCCTTCTGTTAAGAACGTCAGCTACTAGCAGGGCTGGGATGAAGTACATAACGATACTAAAATTCAGATAGCCTACGCTCGAAAGGTGAGTTTTAATAAGGGTTGGGACCAAGCACTTATGTGGTGGGAGTTTCTTCTGACTCCAAACTCTTTAGGTACGATCTAGGTCCTCCCACCACTGTTGAGGAGATGGTGGCTGCTGGTCCTACGACCGACCATATTAAGTGCAACTTTGACCAAACTCGGGTTACGGACGCGTAAGCTGATCACCCTGTAGGAAAGGGGAAGGATCTTTAATTAGTAGGTGAAGGAGTAGAGCGTTGAATATTAGGCTCATTTTTCTTTTGTTCAAGTGTTGTACTCTTTCCCTTTTTTTTTCTTTGTTGTAATGGCTACTACCTATCTCTTTTTGGTAATTAACGAAAGAATTCCATTTTTCGTTATTGATTTTCCCTCCATCTTTATTTTTCATGTTTGTAGCTTATTATCGATGATGTTTCTTCTTCCTCTAAGAATCTAAAAAAGGTTTTAGGCCCTGAATTGAAAGAGAAAGCTCGTCAGACATTCATCAAAGTTTACAAGGCATTAAAATAAAGAACAGAGGCATACAAATATTAAATTGAGGTGATCACCAAGCTGAAGGATGGCCTCCAGGATTTGGAGGACATCAACTCCTTAATGTAAGAGGAGAATACTAATCTTAAGTCCCAGATCGCATTGAGCGAGAACGTGGGAAAGGTTGGCCATCTAGTCCAGCTGGAGAATAATGAGTTGAAGAAGATTCTTTCGAAAGTGGAGGGAGATTATTTGAGGAAGGATACTATACTATTTGGGCTTCAGAGAGACATCATGAGGATAAGGTTCCTGTTCAGGAGAGGCCCTCGAACTACGTGGTCGATAGGCTATGATGAGGCTTGGGCTGATGCTCCTGTGAGGCTATAAGAAGCCCAGGATGTTGAATAAAAACACGGGTGGTTGAATTCCCTCAAAGTTCTGAAGGAACCAAGGGAGTCCCCATAATACCCCGCCCTAATGTTTCATTTAGTTTGCCCGCATAAGTTAAAATAGAGTGAGAACCTTGGGACTTGAGAAATTATGAGCGGGTTTGTATTTTGATTTATTTATTTTTGGAGACTTTGTGTTAGTTACTGGAATTTGTGGGTAAAAGTTGAATTAAATAAATTAAATTGGAAAAAGGGGTCGTTCGAACGAAATGTCTGTCATTATGAACGAGAAATAAGGTCTCTTAAAGAAGGGAATGAAATAAGCTTTAGGCGAGATCCCACTACATAACTGATCAAAACAGCACGAAGGTTGTTCGAAGTTGGAGATTGAATGGAGCCTTTCTCGTTCGAATGTGGGGTGAATCTCGTTCGAACGCCGGCCTTCGAAAATTTAAAATCAGACTGGCCTTGTGTGATGTCATATTATGAGCCATTAGATGGATGAGCCGTCGAGATCTAGGGAGCCCAAATTGAGAAAAACGGGATTTTTGAGGTCTTAGAGGGTTTTATACGGATTATTTAGGCCCATTTTGGTTATAGAAAGTTGAAAGAAGAGATAGAGAAAGAGTGTGGGTGGGTGGTCCTCCCCACCATTTTCACCATAATTCCCCATTATACCACCATCTCTCCACCTTATAACACCATATTTGATATGTATTCCATCTTATTTGAACCATACATACCATTTTCACCATGGATGAGGAAAGCTATGAATTTATGAAGCTTTTGTTGGGGGTTCTTGGAGATGAAAATGGCAGATTTATGGAGTTTGAGAGGGGGTTTTGCTTGGAAACTTGACGGAGCATGCTTTTGGAGTGGAGCAACCATCTTGAGGGCACCTTAGGATGTGGGAGGTTGCCATCTTCTTAGGTATTTCATGCATACCATTGTTGGAGCTCCATTTGAGGTGAGAAATCTCACTCTTAGTACTAAGACTCTACTTTGTGTATTTGAAGTCTAGTTGCTAGATTACATGAGTAAGATGCATTTGATTAACTGATGAAAATCATGTATAGTAAGTAATAAATATTTTTATGAAATACAAATGTTGCAAAAGTGTTATTTTAAAAAAAAATGATGCATAAATGTTTCAAAATTTCTTTAAATGGAGATTGAGATTTTTATGAAAAAGGTGTATTTTCTAGAAAATTGATGTTAAACATTTTATGAAATAAAATGTTTGAAAATGACATTGATTTTGCTAAAACATCGGTGAAATAATGTTTCAAAGTTTCTTGTAAAAATGTAAATTTTATTAAAGATGGCCATTTGTTGAGTTTGAAGAAGTAAATATATCTTTTAGGACTTGAAAGTTCATTTTTGAAAGTATAATGAATTTCTAGAATGAAGTATATGTCTAACCCATTTAATAAGATTTTGGGAGTAAAATCCATATCCTCATATGTGTAGATTTATAGCATTTTGATAATGAAGATATAAACAAGTTTAAACAAGATTTTAGTGGGTTTAGACATGAAATACGAAACTTAGAAATTTTAGTCTTCAAAGTGTGTGAAAAAGGAGTTGAAAGTGTGATAAGTGTAATGTTGTAAGACTACATGTGTTAATACAAAGAAATAGTATTTTCTTTAAAAGGCAGTATTTAGATGTAATTAGATTTATTGAATGAAGGAAGGAAAGAAATGTCTAATTTGTAAATATGGTTGGCAAAGCTGTTGAATAAATATTAATGGTTAAACGCGAGGAAGTTAATGTGTGTAATAACTTAATAATGTTTGAAGGATTAATACTTATGAAATTGGAAAGGAAATAATTGACTAAAGAGGTTTCCAACTTGAGAAGGATGATACTCCTAATGTTAAAAAGGTGTTAAAATGTTAAAACACAAAAAGGTTAGTGTGGGTAACTTAATGGTGTTTGATGAAGAATGTTTAATGAACAACATTTGTGAAAATATAGGAAATGGATAAGTTTGGAAACAAATGAGTAAAATGGTAATTTGACTTCAAGTGGAACATTTTTGTGAAATAAATTTGTTGGAAAAGGTGTCACATAAATTAGTCCTAAATGAATATGATTTGGGAATAAAATCAAAGTTAAAGTGTAAAGGATATGAAAAGATAATTTCAAAGTGTAACACAAGTTAGGGTGAAACCCCGATGGGTATTGGCTTCGACCGGGTAAAAAGAGAAAATGGAATAATATGGATATTGTATAATGTTAAAGCACATGTAAAGGAACTAGGATGACACCGAGATAATTATGGGGGGCCCAGAGCCTTAGGGTGAAAGATTTGAAACCACAAACCAGAGCATATGGTGGCGTCGCCCGTGGGTATGGAGCCCATTAAAGTACGCAGTTTATTGGAAGATTTAGAGAAAAAGATAAAGGAATAAGGAACATATCAAGTAATGGTTTACGTGGTAAAATGTATTAAGACGGCCTAACTTGAATGAATTAATGAATGTTCCGGTAAATGATGAAGTGGACAAGAAATGTGTAAATCGATTAATGTCTGTAAAGTAAGGGAAAATGAATTTTTAGTGGTAAATGTTTGAGTTAAGAAACCTAAGAAAGTCTAACCCGTAATTAATACAACGGTGTATTGTGAACGGTTTTCAAAGGTTAAAGAAGTATTTTCTAACATGGTGTTCGCGTGCGTTGAAAGAGGTTATTTTCAATGAAAATACTAATGTTCACCGCTTTAAATGGAAAGGGTAATTTCGATAAAGAAATGATTTTAGTTAAACAAAGTGTGGGGGTTTCAAGTATTTAACCGTGTGTGTTTTATAGAAGGATAAATGTCAAGTTAAGAAAGAATAACTATTTTATGAGAATAAGGTAAATTAATCGGGCTAAATTATGTTTTTGAAAGTAAAACGGTTCCATGCATTAAATATATATAGGTATCTATATATGTACATGGCAGTTGCATGTGCACGTAGGTATAACGTGTGTAATCATCTTTCTGCTATTCGTTTCTATACTGAATATTGTATATTCCCACTAGGCATGATCTCACACCCTCGTCTTTATTACCATAGGTTGGGTGCGGGTTCATATTTTGAGATCATTATACAGGTAAGTATTCTATTTAATTTTATGTTAGTAGCTCTATATGCTTGGACTCTGGGGATGCTTCCCACAGGTCCCTCACAGAGTTTGATTTGAAATTTGGAATCGCATGTTAAAAAAGTGAATTTTAATTAAAATAAAATTGTATTAGTAACATTATATAGGTTATTTCATTGCACTCATACCTAACGCTCAGGCGGGATCGAGTTGACTACGTGCAATCCATAAATTCAGGTCTGGTCGTTATAGTCCCAGCTCTGGTACATGTATCAAACGGACTGCCGACCACCCTTTGGGAAGAAAGAGAAGTGGGTTCCCTTAGATGTTATTCCCCAACAACTTTTGAACAGCTTTGAGGTGAATCTTGGCATTGGGGAAGAGTTTTTGCCTAATCCGGACAATGGCCCAAGAAGAAAATTAGCAGATTTTTTTCTCGCCACCCGTGATTAACTTGTGTCCTAGGTCTTTTGCTGATCAAATAATACTGTTAATCATTTTGGGACTTTCACCAATTAAATGAGTTAGTATCTAAAATTAAAATATTTTGGGCCTTTGCCGACTAAATGAATCTGTGACAAGTGTTAATTATTCTAGGTCTTTCGCCCACTAAATGTGTTGATAACTTATGTCAAAGATTCTTTTAGTCCAATATGCCTTAGCAATATCATTCCATATGCCTTACCTTTTAAGTTGTGTCATCACACTTCCTTAAGCCTATGTGAGATGATGTCAAGAATGCACCTGGTTATTGGTACTCGATCTGGTTTTCAGTAACCAAAACAGTTGGCGACCAACCTAGGTTGGCTTTTTGCGTAAGGATCTCCTGTAGGGCTTTTGTTGTCGTCGAGGTAAGTCATGAGGTCTGTTATTTTTGTTTATGACAAAGACCTGAAGATTCTTGCAATTGAAATATACTTAATAGCTTATTGTAATTACTATGAACCCTACTCAGCTTTAGGATATTCGTTTATTGAAATAAGTTGAATAACCTATTATAATCTAAAGGAGTTTTGTTCTGCGCGAGGAAGTTCTTTGGTTGAAGTAGACCAAGCATCTTACTGTAACCAAGGGTGATTCGACTTAGCATTGAGAGAGTGGAGTTATTATTTGGAAATGGTGCATAATATTGAGAAACATGACATAAAATTAAAATAGTCAATATGCAAAACCGAAATGTGAAAGCTAATGGGCCTTTATTTGTCAAATAATAACTTGAGAGCAACATAAGCTTGAAATGAGAATTTACGTAAACTAATGTGCATAAAAAGACTAAGAAGACTAAAAGTAGAAGTTCTTGAGATTGGCTTCATTCCATGCTCTTAGTATCACCATTACCTACCGCGTTTCCAAGTATAAGCTCATTGTAGGTCATCCCTGATTACCTTAAAAAATCCTTCCCAATTTGGTCCCAACTTTCCATCTGATGGTCTTACTTCACTGCCGAGGACTTTCCTTAGGATATCATCCCCTACCTGAAATTTCTTTGAATTAATTCTCTTGTGCTACTGCCATGACAGTTTCTGCTGGTATAAATCCACCTTGCTTATTGCCTGCTTTCTTTGTTCGTCCACTAAGTCAAGTTCAGTGCACAAGGCATCATCATTTAGCCCTTAGTCGACCAAGTTGGTTCTCATAGTAGGGATACCTTCTTCAAGCGGAATAATAGCTTCCATTCTATAGGTGAGCGCAAAGGGCTTTTCCCTAGTAGGTCTTTGAGAAGTGGTATGGTATGCCCAAAATACATGAGAAAGATTATCCACCCGACACCCTTTGATCTTTCCAGCCCCTTCTTTAGAACGTCGAGCATTATTTTGTGGCAAGATTCCACCTGATCGTTGTGTAATAACCCGCCCTTTTGGAGACGATTAAATCTCATAATTAAGTATAATTCGGAATTTGGAGAATTTCTCGAAATAGTGATTTCTGGGATTTTCGAGGATTTAATGATTTTCGAAGGGTGTTATAAATTATTTTGGGACCATATAGGTCGAGATATTTTATTTATATGTCGCCACAGAGTATAGCGACAAAAGAAGTGAGATTTTGAGTAGAACACCGCATTTAATTATTTTGGGTTGGAATAGTGATTTGCGGTCAAGTACCTCGGATGGGAATTTCGACTGCGCCATAATTCTCGGAATGGCCGAGATAGTCGGAAAAGAGTGTCCGATTGTCGAAAATGAGTTTCGGGTAATTTTAGAGGTAAAAGTAACTCGTAATTGGGTAAACGAGTCGTTTTTGGGTTTTAAAGGGTTAAAACCCTTTTCTCTATATATAAAGAGGAAGAGAGGGAGAAAAAGAGAAAGAAAAGAAGAGGAAGAGAGAGAAGAGAGAGAGGAGGAAGAAAAGAGGAAAAAAGGGGGAGATTCCGGCCAGCCTCCGCGGGATTCGGCTCGAGGTCGTCGGATTTTATCCATGAGGCAAGTGTTTACTTGATTTATTTGTTTTTATGCATAAATATCTCATATCATTGTTGGTATAACAAACCCTAATGATTTTGGGTTGGGTATTCGTGGATAAAACGGGTTTTTGGGAGTTAAAACGAATAAACCCCTAAAAATGGTAAATTGGAGAAACTTAGGTTTTAGTTGAAATTTATTGGTGATTTCGGGTTCTAGGATGTTTAGAACCCTTAATATAGGTGTATTTGTAGTTGGTTGAGGTTGTAGGACGTTGGGTGACGCGTCAAAAGCTTGGGAGAAGCTTTAATGGCTGAAACCTTCTCGAAGAAGGTGATGAATAGTAACCCGCAGCCTTTAGTGTCATTTTTGACTAGGAAAAGAATTGATTTAGCTTTCGGTCAAAACACGAAAGTTGTAGATCTTTTCGATACGGTCGCGTGGGCAATGACCGCGTATTTTTATGATTTTTCTATGATTTTATATGATTTTTACAAGATGAAAGCTCCGGGTTGAAAGTACCAACTCGGAAATCAAATCGGAAATTGGAAAAATAAAGGCTAGAAACTATTGTGTAGATGTTTGGGATGATTTTTGGTGTAGAGTAGAAACCATGAAAATAAATTTGGATTGATTTTTGGGTATTTTGGAGTTTGAGAAATCGCCCAAACTGTGACCCTCGAACAGGCCGAATCGATTCGGGTACAGGCCGAATCGATTCGCCTAAGGGGAATTGGGTTTCTGCAATGGGCCGAATCGATTCGGGTACAGACCGAATCGATTCTCCATTTACAGACCTGTTTGCAGAATACTTTCCGAATCGATTCGGATTGGGAACCGAATCGATTCGCCCACCCGAATCGATTCGCTAAAGGGGCGAATCGATTCGCTTAGGCCAGAATTTCTAGTTTTCTCCCTTTAAGAGTATGGGGAGTTGAATTACCATTTAGGATTTTTATGGGGATTCCTAAATAAGGGTTTTGAGGATAAATAAACCTTTAAAAGATGATTGAGGTAATTAGTATTGAACAAAGTAAGGAATACTTTGGATTTAGAATCATGCAACTATGAATGCATGATTACGATTCCTGGAGGGAATCTTTTGGATATTTGGTCATCGCTAGATGCTATAGGCCACTATGGCCGTATAAATATATTCTAGGAAGAATATATAGGATATGTATATACTGTGTGTTTTAGGTATATATATGATGATGGAAATGATTTTGAAAATATATATAAATGAATATTTTCAAAATGGAAAAATAAATGTTTTCATAATTAATAAAATATGGATTACACACCTCTCTAAATCGCTATCATAAGGGAAGTTGCGTTCGTATGGTGAAGCCCCCTGGCTAATGATGCAGGGTGGATATAGTCCTAGGCTATGGGAGCGCTTATGGTTGTATATATCTTGCGGGGGTAGGGAGATTCCGGGTGTGGTCTTGGCTACTACGCAGGCTCATGGCCGCTTCCCGACGTGTTTCGATATAGGATCCCAGGTTGTCTTGGAGGCCCTGGAAGATGATAGCCATTTAGGGGCGCGCACAGTGGAGAAATCCGGATGGGCGGTCTTAGAACGCGTTTATTAAAGCAGTTCATAATAATGGATTTGCTTTAATTACATTTCCTGGATATAGGAAGGGAAATGGGTTATATTTAAATTGGCTTCGGTAACACTTCCCGGATGGAAGAAGGGATGTGGATGCTTGCAGCTGTGGATGCTTGCAGGTTATCGGTAGACGTTTCTTTCTTTGTACTCTAGATAGGAGTTATTGTATAAACACTCGAGCCAATGGCTCAATTGCATTTATTTATTCTTTCAGTACATCATTCGATATGGTTGTATTATTTGGACCGAGTGTTCGGTTATTTTAGTTCTTTTCTTTTCTATTTCAGTTCATTACGCATTTAATTGTAAATGTTTTAATTTGTGCGCTAAAAAGAGTAGTTAGATAAAAGTTTTTAACGGCCACCTAATAGGATATTAGTAATTAATTGGATTTTCGACAGTGATGCTAAGAATGATCCATATGAAACTCCTGTTTTAATTTAATATTGGAGTGATCGCCCGGTATCTTATTAGGCGGGTTGTTACACGTTGCTCTAGGGGTATGCCACAGAACTGAAATGATGCTTGATGCCATGCTCATCACAAAAACTTTAAAAGAAACTATTTTCAAACTGCGTATCGTTATCGACGATGATATCTCTTAGTACCCCAAAGCTTGTTATGGCGCTTTTCCAGATGAATTTTTTCATATAGGGATATCACGAGTGTTCGCTAGTGGTTCTGCCTCTACCCACTTGGTGAAGTAGTTTGTGTCGACTAACATATACTTGTGATTCCTAGGTGAGATTGGTAGTGGTCGCACATTATTCAATCCTGATAAGCACCCAAAAGTGTTATATTTATACCCCAAATAGATGGTTTTTAGTTGCTAATTCTCGACAATTTGGGTCTTATGCGCGTAAATGTTTAATATGCAAGCTTGATTGCAGTTGCGGTGTTATAAGTATTATTTCAAGGAAATTTTCATTAAGAATGAAGCTAATACCCTTGCCCCGAACCTCACCCGAAGCCCGTGTGTGCTTAGTTTGTGCATTTTTACATTTTTTTTAGATTTTAGTTTGAGTCGTTTTTATTTTTAGGGTTTTTTTAGATTTATTTAGAATTTCTAGGTTTTATTTTTACTAGTATAATTTTATTTTATTTTGATTAGTTTTTTGTTTTTTTTATTACGATTAGATTTTTTAGGATTTCATTTATTTTTTTATTTTTATTAGATTTTACTTTTTTTAGGAATTTAGTTTTTAGTTTAATAGATTTTTATTTTTTATTTTTATTTCCTTTTAGTTTCATTTTTAATTGAGTCTTTATTTTATTTTTAAAGTAGGAATTTAATTTTTAGATTTTTAGCTTTAGTAGTTTTATTTTTGGTTTGATTTTTTTTAATGTTTTTAGTTATAATTTTATACTAACTAATACACACACAAAAACTTATCCACACTATCCTATACCCTCATCCCCACCATATTCTCATATACCCTCATCACACACAAATCCTCCCCCCTCCATCTTCAACCTCACACCCACTCTCTCTCCTCTACTCCCCCATAACCAAACTCTCCACCAATTAAACCTACCACTCTCAAACCACTAAACAAATACCCATTAACCTAACTCCACCCCAACTCCAGCCTTAGTTGCTCAAATCCAGTTGACCCACCTTCTCAACCCGAATCCGGATGCCAAACCCCCAACCCGCGAGACCAACACGGTCGGAACTCCGGCCTATCCGCGGCCTGTACTGCCCAGCCCCTCCGACGAAAGCCGTCGGCGAACCATCTGCACCCAGTCCGGCAAACCAATCCAACCCGCCGACCTGCCTCGGACTAAACCCTCTATTCAAACCGGATGCGACCCGATTTAACCCCTGCTCCAACCCATCCTTGGCCAGCCAAATCCGGCTGCCCCGAACCCGCGACCCCCCTAAAACCCGTCGACCATATCACCCCTCCAAAATCGAATCCACTTACCCTTTGTCGATTTTCTCCTGCCAAATACAAAACCCAAACCAAAGAATAAAATAAAATGCCACATGTTTAAAAACCCACCCAACTCTATTTCCAAATATATCCCTCCTTCACCTTTTACCAAATACCCTCAAATCCCATTCCAACCCGCAGACCTCTGACACTTCGGCTCCAAAATCGGCTGCACAATACCTCAAGCCTTGTGCTCCCATGTGATCTCTCTAATTTCAAGGAGACATTTTCTTCATTTTAAAGAGGGAGGACGGACTGAGACAGAATAGTAGAGAGAGAGGGATAGACTAGTGTAGTTTTTTTTTACTGCTCCATTTTTTGGAGCGCATTTTTAGTTGTAAATTGTATATAAATTTTATTTTTCTTCTTTTATAATTTTTTTTAGTGACTTGAGTGAGGCTGAATATTTTGTGAAATACAAATCTTGAGTTGATATTTAATTTCAGTGTTGTAATACTCAGATTTGTGGGTGCACTTAATTGTTCAGGTTTGGGAAATTTTTATTGAGTTCAAGGAGACTTGGTTCAACATATTTTTTTCCCATTCCATATTATTTTGTATGCCTCTTTTTGTGTCATTATGACATTTTATATGTAAAAATACCAAAATGAGAGGCTAAATACCCCATTCAAGGGGTGAGATGATACCCTTAACTTAATTATTTTTATTTTTTGTTTGTTTATTTGTTATGCCCCTTTGAATATTAATATTAAAATTTTACAATTTATATTTACGCCTTGAGAGAGGGTGAATTATTTTCAAGAGAAAATTGAAAATTCAGATTATAATATTTATTTATTAATTAAACTAGAGATATGCAATTTTTAAATAGTATTATAGTTCAAATTTCTCTACTCTAAAAATGTATTTTATATGATTTAAAATACTTTAGTGAATTTTCCCTAGCGGCTGATTTATTAGAAAATGTTTATGTCTGATTTTTTGAGAGTATGTGAAATTTAAATATTAATCTTATAAAAGGACTATATGTAACTTCACATTTGCAACGAGAGTTGATTTGTAAATTTATATATGTTTTGGGGTATTTCAAATAGACAAAATAATTAATGAAAATAAATAGGTTAAGTGGTGAAATTTAATCCCTTGAATTATCTCATAATTATTTTCTCCTCATATCCACGTCACTTTATCATTCTATTTATTTATTAGTGTAGTTTTAATTTTAGTTCATAATTAGTAGTATAAATATCCCTTAAAAATTATTTTAAAAATCATACTTGTCTTCATTTTTCTCTTGTCCACATTAGAGAGCACGGATTGACCCCTTACTTGTCAATATACATTTTTTGTGTGTTTGTAGGTACCAAAAGGGATTTTTGATTGATAGTCTTTTACCCACAACGACAGATACGCAAAAAGGTGTGTTATCAAATGGCGCCGTTGCCGGATTTTTAAGCGTTGGACCTTTGCTCAAACTTTGGCGATTGACTTTTCACGAAGTGCCGTTGCTGATTTTTTGAGTTAAGGAGCATTTGAAGGCTTTGTACATTTGTTTATTTGTATATATTATTTATTTTTCATTAGATTTTTTGTAATAGGATTATTGAGGCCTTGTACATTTATTCGTGGTGCTTTGGATACCAATTATTTGTAATAATTAATTAAAAAAAAAGCAAAAGGGAAACGAGGCAAGGTAGAGAGAGAGCGCCCTTGGAGTGGAATTTTGAAGCCTCTATACTTTGGGTCTGTAGGACTCCCGGGGATGACTGAAGTTAGGCGAACTTCCCCCAGTCGACTCTACTTGGTCTTCACCCTATGTGTGTAAAAGACGTAGGAGGTACATTTCTTTATCACTCGCGCATCTCCTGTTAGTGAGTCCATTTATTGTTTGACTATTTGCTCCTATGTGACTTTATTTTTTGCATAGTCTTACTTTGAATGGTTTGATGAATTAATGAACTTAAGACCTAGACCCGGTCATTGAAACGAGAAGGGATTTCATCACCCGACTCAATCACTTATCTCCACTTGCTTGTTAACCCGTGCCATCACTTAATTAAAATCAACAAACTAGCAAGTCAAGTAGGAGCACAATTTTCCATAGACGGCATTTAAGATTCAGTGTTTTTTCTCGCCCGCGGAGTAATTAATATTTGACTACCCAATCAATTAATTGAAGATAAAAATTAGTTGCGTGCTAATTAGGATTTTCCTTCGCTTGTACGTGTCTAATTCTAATCCTTTGGTAGTCGATTTTTGTGTGCATCGTTAGTGTGTGTTTCATACCGAGTTCACTTTTATCCCTTTTTAAAAATTCAAATTTTTTTTCATCCTTTTTCTTATTTTCAAAACAAAAAAACCAAAAATATTTTCCTTATTTTTCACAAAATTTAAAACCCAAAAAAGATTTTCCTTCTTTTTCAAAAAATTAAAAAGTCAAAAATATTTTTTGGAGAAACCTTTTTCTCCCCTATCCGCCCTGTCATGGCCGAAAGTCCTTTATGGAATGACTTTGTCCATTTCCCATATTCATCGTGCACCCATTGTTTTCATGCCGATCACTTGTCTCATGAGTGTCCATATCTTCCTTATCCATCCGAACCCACTATGGAACCTGTGTATCCATATGACACTGTTCCAGAACCCACCTCAGCCTATTATCATGATATATCCAATCCCGAGTGGTGTGAGTACCCTAGCTATTCGTGGAGGCCTGATCACCCTTCCACGTAATATGAATCCCAACCCCTGGTTGTGGATCCTCACACGTTCCCATAATCGCCATGACAACCTTGTGCACCCCATCTCGATCCGTCGTATCACTACGCACCACATGACTATCACCCAATTGTCCATCACGAAGGCATCCCTTTTGTGTAAGATTAACTTGATCCCGCTCCCCACCCTTCCTATGAGTATTCTCCGTTTAGCCATGATACTAGTGTGTTGTGTCCACTCACCCATCCACTGCTGCACCACCAAACATCACTTCACCACCATCATCCACATCCGCTCTCGAAAGCCTCTTGCAAAAGTTCATCCTCGAGCAAGAGCAAGAAACTCAAATTCAAACTCAATCTATTCAAAGGCTTGAACAACGCTTAACTGAATTTGAGTGTGCGATCGAGTCATATTTCCCCTAAAGTCAATCCATTGTTGCCCCCACGTGGAGTGATGAAGAGTCATCTTGTGGCATAGAAAGGTATAAAGTCGGGCGTATTTTTGGATTCAATTGGAATGCGAACCTCAAAAGTTGGTTCTTTGGATCTTCAGGGTATGGATCAGTCTCACTAAATATGGTATGTCAACACAATTATCAACTTGGGGATCGAACCATGGAATGGTCCCCACTTCTAGATTCCCGGGGTGGTAGGGTTGGTCACACTCAAAATAGAGAGAGAGCATCGTTGAAGTGGATTAGAAGCCTCTCTATTTTGGGTCCGTAGGACTCCCAGGGACGACTGAAGTTAGGCGAACTTTCCCCCGGTCGACTCAGCTCGGTATTCACCCTACGTGTGTAAAAGCCATATGAGGTACATTTCTTTATCACTCGCCCATCTCCTGTTAGTGAGTCCATTCTTGTGTGCTTAATTTCTCATATGTGATTTTTATTATCGCATTGCATTTATTTTAGATGGTTTGATGAATTAATGAACTTGAGACCTAGACCCGGTCATTAAAATGAGATGGGATTTCATCACTCGACTCAATCACTTAACTCCACTTGCTTGTTAACCCGCGCTATCACTTAATTAAAATCAATCAACTATCAAGCCAAATAGGAGCACAATTTTCCAAAGGCGATGTATAAGATTCCGTGCTTTTTCACGTCCGCGGAGTAATTAAAATTTGACTAGCCAATCACTTAATTGAAGATAAAATTGGCTACGTGCTAGTTAGGATTCTCCTTTGCTTGTACGTGTCTAATTCCAATCCTTCGGTAGTCGATTTTTGTGTGATCCGTTAGTGTGTGTTTCATATCAAGTCCACTTTTATCCCTTTTCAAAAATTCCAAAAATATTTTTTCATCCTTTTCTTATTTTCCAAAACAAAAACCCAAAAAATATTTTCCTTCTTTTTTCACAAAATTCAAAACCCCAAAAAGATTTTCTTTCTTTTTCAAAAAATAAGAAAGCTAAATTGTTTTTGGAGAAACCTTTTTCTCCCCTATCCACCCCGTCATGGCCGAAGAAAATCCTTTATGGAATGACTTTGGTCATTTCCCATATTCGTAGTGCACCTATTGCTTTCATGCCGATCACTTGTCCCATGAGTGTCCATATCTTTCTTATCCATCCGAACCCACCATGGAACATGTGTATCCTTATGACACTGTTCTGAAACCCACCTTGGCCTATTGTCATGATATATCTAATCTCAAGTTGTGTGAGTACCCTAGTTATTCATGGCGGATTGATCACCCTCCCACGCAATATGAATCCCAACCCCTTGTTGCATATCCTCACACGTTCCAACAGTCGTCATTGTAACCTTATGCACCCTATCCAGATCTGTTCCCTCACTATGCACCCAATGATTATCATCCATTTGTCTCTCACGGAGATGCTTCTCCCGTGTATGACACACTTGACCCTGCTCCCCCCACTTCCTATGAGTATTCTCCGTTTAGTCATGATACTAGTGAGTTGTGTTCACCTCAACCATCGCCACCAAACATCACTTCACCACTATCATCCACATCCTCTCTCGAAAGCCTCTTGAAATAGTTCATCCTCGAGCAAGAGTAAGCAACTCAAATTCAAACTGAAGCTATTCAAAGGCTTGAACAACGCTTAAATGAATTTGAGTGTGCGACCGAGTCGGATATTCCCTCATCTTCATCCATTGTTGATTCAGTGTGGGATGATGATGTATCATATTATGCAACCGATTTTGAGTGTGACCAACCCCATCCTCCTGAGAATCTCGTAGTGGATCCCATTCCATGGTCCGAGCCTCAAGTTGATAATTGTGTTGACTTATCCATACCATGTGAGACTAATCCATACCATAATAATTCAAAAGAACCTAACACCGAGGTTCGACCTTCCCTGCCATATCCAAAAGAACCCACTTTTGAGGTTCGCATACCCGTTATATCCAAAAACATGCCCGAGTTTATACCTATTGTACCCATTGAGAGTGTCCTCGAGACTCCCATTCCTTATAGGTTAGCTCCGGCTACGAGTGCCACCCACTATATTGAGATTGAATCAGAGATGGTTCCCACCTCCCTTGCTATGGATCCTCTCCAGCGATGTTTGGCTCACTTTGAGTCTGATATTGACGTTGATTCATACATCTCAGATCTTAATGCCTCGTTAAACCCTTTCATCATTACGGATGGTGACACATTGTTGGAGAAGTTGACCACTCCATCTTTAGATACCACTCTCCTGTGTGAGTATTCCTTTACTACTCCTAATGAGTGTGTGTCCCCTACTCTTGATTTGGATCATCTTCATCCACCATTTATCCCACCCAATCCACCATTTATCCCACCCGATCCACCCATCATCCATCCCGCCCCACCACCATGTTTGGACCTAGTCACCGTACCTTTACCATTGCCACTTATATCTTTTGGTTCTTACTTACTCCCATCTTCCATATTCGAACTCCATAAACCATTTTGTGAGTTCTAACTCCATCCCGCCCTCCATGAGAGTATATGTGGTGATATTCTCCACTTCCGTGATATCGAGCTTGCTACTCTATGCCTGCCAGTTCTTTGTGGTGTTGATTTTTCTTCCCGTCAGCTCCCTGGTGTGTCACGGCGCGACCATTATCATCGTCCATTTATAGAATGGTCGTGTGATTTTTATGAGGCCCACCCCATTCCACTTTCCCCACCATTTCACCTCCCCATCCAACTTGAGCACCATTCTTATAGGGCCCTTATTTCCCTCACCTTTCGGCTCAATAAGGCCCGTGACCGGTGCCTATTCACCTTCACCCTTTCCATCCCTCCATATATATTCCTTCCCACCCACCCATGGTCCACAAATTCTTTGCATTGAGTGAAGCACTTCTCCATACAGGTGCATTGATCATTTTTAGCCTTTATCCAACAAGACTGATGCTTCAGTCTTGTTTGGGGGTGATTATCATCACCCAATTTTTCTGCCACCCAACACTTTTATAGATCTTATCTTTAGGGTGAGAATGGTTCGATCTGGCTGAAGACGTTAAACTTAGCACTACCAGGAGGCAACCCCTTATTTCTTGTATGAGTCTCATCCTATTTGGGGGTGGTGGTTCGCATCACCCAATGCCTTATCATGTTTTTAGACTTGTACAAATTTTATTATCTTATCATTCATTCAGGTTTCTTTTTGCATTCATTTGTCCACTTCATTAGTAGTTGATTCTGGTAATCTCTTTCCTATCTTATACTTTCAATTTTAAAAATCATTTTCCTTAATATTGAGGACGATGTTCCTTTTTGTTTGGGGGTGGGGAATTTGATCAAAATCGTACCTTTTTTTATTTTTATTTTTTATTTTTGAACCTGATTTTTAAAATTTTCGTGCGGTTTATTTCATCTCACTCATTGATGTGAATTTTCAATCTTCCATCTTTTTAAGTCTAGGAATCAAGCTAGAGGAATTATCTTTTTATAAATAGCTTATGTAATACATAACAAGACATTTTGCACCATGAATTTTTAGACTCTACAAAATTTGCACACTTATCATGTCACTACGGTTTAGAGTTTAAGAGTACTGTAATTCTCAAGAAAACCTTAAGAATCACTAGCAAAGACTTTAACTTATGATATTCGTGCCTCTCACCTTTGAGAGAGTTTTACGCAATCTTCGAGTCACAAGTTGATTCAACTTCCTTTGGGTCCGCACTTAATTGTTGTATGATCTCATTATTCTTCACTAACATTTTGGCTTGATCATTGAGAACGACATCACTTTCGAGTTGTAAGAAACGCATGTCTTGAAATTTGTCCCGATCACTAGCTTTTCACCCACTCACTTCACCCATTACCTTACCATATTCTTTCATATCCCCACATATTCCCCTCATCATACATCCCCCACTCCATCTATATATCATCCATCATTTTGAGGAAAAGAGTGTTTCCAAACGTAAAATGTCTTCAGTGTTGAGATAATAAAAAGAAATGAAAAAAAAGAGAGAGAATATATATATATATATATATATATATATATATATATATATATATATATATATATATATATATATATATATATATATAGAGAGAGAGAGAGAGAGAGATCAAAAGAAAAGAAAAAGAAAAGAAAAATCTAAAAAAAAGAAAAAAAAAGAGGAGAAAAAGAGAGTTTTGTAGTTAGTTCTTGTGTAATGAAGACATTTGTGCCTAAAAGAGTTATAGACTCTTCTCTCGCATCCATCTCACATCCATCATACATCCATTACTCATCCATCATCCATACATCACCATCCTACCTTATACCATATTTTCCATTTCATTTCCCCCTCACCCATAAACATCCATATTTCCCCTAGGTGTTCGGGCAAATGATACTCAACGTGGTGAATAACTCGACGTTCACACTAGAGTGATTAACATTCTTTCATGAGATCATTTTCTTTCTAATTGTGCATTCTTTCTTATGTGTGTGTGAGACATTTGAACTTGCTTACATTTACTCACCTACTCACACACATGAGAGATACACTAACCTTAATCTCGAAAGTTCATTTGAGAGCTATATCTGTGAGATTTTGAAGTTGAACCGTTGATTTCGAAAAGACAATATAAGAATTACTCTTATGATAATCGACCCGTTTTGATTGATTCACACCACACAAGTTGATTTCTAAGAAGGATGTGCCTTGAGTATTTGCTTAACTAAACTTTTTACACATTCTAGCTTGTATTTCTCAAAAAACATTCTCTTGTGATGGATTGTTCGATTATTCTACGCCTAATAAGAGATTGACTGTCTTTTAATAAATTTTTGTAAATAAATAATTTTGTGGGTATATTCTCTGTAAACCCTCACGAGACACAACTCGTACTGTAGGGCAACCTATAGGTTTAACGGCTTGTTGCACATGCTAAGTGAAATCACAAGTACCCGCGAAAGTGGTACACTTTTGGCTTCTTATCTCTATTTCTATCTATATTTTTCTCTAGGACTAGTAATGTTCTGTTTGGGGGTGGTGTGACAAGCACCCAAAAGTGTTATATTTATACCCCAAATAGATGGTTTTTAGTTGCTAATTCTCAACAATTTGGGTCTTATGCGCGTAAATGCTTAATATGCAGGCTTGATTGCAGTTGCCGTGTCAGAAGTGTTATTTCAAGGCAAATTGCATCAAGAATGAAGCTAATACCTTTGCCCCGAACCTCACCCGAGCCTAAACCTACCCCGAAGCCCATGTATGTTTAATTTGTGCCTTTTTAATTTTTTTTAGATTTTTAGTTTGAGTCGTTTTTATTTTTAGGGTTTATTTTAGATTTGTTTAGAATTTCTAGGTTTTATTTTCTATTTTATTTTTATTAGTATAATTTTATTTTATTTTGATTTTGATTTGCTTTTAGTTTTTTTTATTAGGATTAGATTTTTTAGGATTTCATTTATTTTTTTAGTTTTATTTGATTTTACTTTTTTTAGGATTTTAGTTTTTAGTCTAATAGATTTTTATTTTTTATTTTTTATTTTTATTTCCTTTTAGTTTCATTTTTAATTGAGTCTTTATTTTATTTTTAAAGTAGGAATTTAATTTTTAGATTTTTAGTTTTATGAGTTTTATTTTTAGTTAGATTTTTTTTATTTTTTTTATTTTATGTTTTTGGTCTTAATTTTATACAAACTAATACACACACACGAAAACTTATCCACACTATCCTACATCCTCATCCTCACCATATTCCCATATACCCTCATCACACACAAACCCTCCCCCCTCCATCTTCAACCTCACACCCACTCTTTCTCCTCTACTCCCCCATAACCAAACTCTCCACCAATTAAACCTACCACTCACAAACCACAAACCAAATACCCATTAACCTAACTCCACCCCAACTCCAGCCTTAGACGCCCAAATCCAGTTGACCCACCTGCTCAACCCGAATCTGGATGCCAAACCCCCAACCCGCGAGACCAACCCGGCTGGAACTCTGGCCTACCCGCGACCTGCACTGCCCAACCCTTCCGATGAAAGCCGTTGGCGAACCATCTGCACCTATTTTGGCATACCAATCCAACCTGTAGACCTGCCCCGGCCTAAACCCTCTATTCAAACTGGATGCGACTCGATTTAACCGCTGATCTAACCCATCATCGGCCAGCCAAATTCGGCAGCCCCGAACCCGCGACCCAACTGCGGTGACCCAAACCCTAAAACCCGTCGACCATATCACCCCTCCAAAATCGAATCCACCTACCCTTTGTCGATTTTCTCCTGCCAAATACAAAACAAAAACCAAAGAATAAAATAAAATTCCATCTGTTTAAAAACCCACCCAACTCCCTTTCCAAATATATCCCTAAAAAGCCCCGATTTTTTAAATCAAAAATTCTTTTTACTTCGAAAGATAATAATTTCTCTTTAGATGCGGAAGCGTAGGATGATGGTTCAAATATAAAAACAACTTAACAAAATTTAATTTTTCTCAAATTAAATTTACAAAAAGTGAAATTAACTTAAACACACACACAACTTAAAATTTCACTTAAACCAATTTATTAACCCAAGTCTTAGAAATTTTTCCTAAGTCATATTTTTCAATATTAATCAAATTAGGCCAAACCAAATTTTAACAAGTTAAATCAAAGACTTGAATTAGATTAACTAAACATTACCCAATATTTAATTAGCACCAAATTAAACTTGGAGTGATTAAAACCAAATTTTATCTTGAATTACCTAAGAATACGTTCTAGGTGAGTATAACAAGATAAAATAAATAATAAATCACTACGCCGCGATGTACGAGGAGAAATCCACAACGGGAAAAAACCTTGGATGGCCCTAGCCTCATATCCACTAAGTTTGGAATTTACAAATACAAGCAAGATGACTTACAACACTCGACTCGATCCCTCTTATTCCCCGACGCGTCTTATTGTATAAACTTCTGCCTAGAGAATAACCACGGAGCTCCACTGCGGTCTCGGAATCCACCGATCGGACTTTATATGGTCACCGTCACCCGAACTAGGAGCCTTTCTCCAAGTGGGTAAATCAACGTAAACCTCTTTTTCTTTGTGGGATTTAGAAGCAAACTCAAACGTCTCTTGAAAACGGTAGAGATGAAAAACCGGTGCCAAAACTCCAAGCCAAGTATATATATATGGAACTTAGATTAAACAAACAATTGGGTGTAAACTAGAGTGTCAAATGAATTTTTCTTTGAAAGATGAACACTCAAAAACATGAACTTTTCTTGGAAGAATTTTCTCTCAAAAACTCTCTCTGGGAGTTGTAATGGAATGAAAAGTTATGTTAGAAAAGTTCATTTCCGCACTTAAGAAGTTCTGTTAAAAGATAGTGGGAAAAACAAGTGGGAAAGTGGGTCAAAACTGCTTAAAACTGCCAAATAACTGTTCCCATCAAATTTCGTTCGAACGACATTTTCGTTCGAACGAAATCTCGTTCGAACGAGGCTTCCAACGAAGTTCCAGTGTGAACTCGTTAGAAATGTCGTTCGAACAACCATCTTGTTCGAACGACATTTCGAATGAAGTTCCAGTGGCCAATATGGGAACTCGTTGGCAAATTCGTTCGAACGACTTTTGGTTCGAACGAAAAACTCGTTCGAACGACATATCGAACGAACTTCCAGAAAGTTGGAAATTTTCATTTTTAGCCCAGAAACTTTATAAACTTGATTTTAAAGTTTTAATAAAATCTTTCTTAAATTAAACAACAGTTTTAAATAAACGTACAACCATTATACTGTTCCAAGCTCCTATATATATATATATATATATATATATATATATATAATGCATTCATACCTTGGGAGCATGGAACCACTGTTGATGACATAGACTTAAACTCGACATTTTGGTGAAGCTTTATACACTTGGCCGCTACGTCTTCAAAAAACTTGTCATAGGCTTGAAATAGGATCTATAACTCTATCCTCGGACTCAAACATTTTTGTCCGGAATTGAGCCAAAACTATAAAGGACTCAATTGGAAATTTGTGTCCTTACAAATCTCCCCCTTTGGCTATTCCGGGACAAAAACCAAACGAAAATCCTAAAGGGCCATCAAGCTCTACTAGACTGATAAAAAGTCCCACCCAAAATAGAAAAACAATGTTTGACTCAAACAACCCAAGGATCACAATCTTTGCCGGTGAAAGTTGCCACTTATAATATAATTCCTGCACACTTAAGCAAACACATTACATGCATAGGGAATATCAAATCAAAATATTTAATGCAAGTAAAGTAAGTACTCCCCCTAAATTAATTCTCTCCCTTTATCAACTATGATCAACTTAGAAAGACGTCTCCCCCTAAGATAAATCTTCCTCAACTAAGATACGATAATAATAGGATTAGATATCATTTCTCCCCCTATCATTCTCCCCCTTTTTGTTCAGGAATAGACAAAGGCTAAAGAATCAAAAATTAACTTATCTCCCCCAAATAAAGCATATACACCAAATAACTTATCTAAAATAAGCAAGGGATATATAGAATGGGATAACAAGCTAAAATATGTAATTGTGCATAAAGTGATGAGAACGTTAAAGCACATGGGCAATAAAATCATAACTAATCCAACAAATAAGAATGGATACCAACTAAGATGCAAGAAACAGATACCAATATGATACATAAGTATTAAGCATGTGATATCAACAAAGAATGCAATAAGATGGATACCAATTATAAATTAGAGCATATATGGACTAGAAAGCAAGACAAAGACTAAACAAAAATATCAAATATATGTATACATAATATATACCTAATAGACTAAAGTACACATATATAGATATAAACACACAAATGACACAAAATAAGATAAGCTTTTCACACTCGTATGGCAAAAATGTGTCAAATGGAAACGGAAGTGTTGGAGTGTGAACTAGCAACAATTAAATTTAGACCCAATCACTTAAAACATGTTCACGGAGTTCTAAATTGATTGCAAACTTCATCACATTTGAATATAACCTCATATGACAATATAGATTGAACTTAATGAACAAGAATACACAATCCATACAAGCCTAGCATGTTGATGATTCTACAAACCAATAGAGCCATGACATTGAAAATGCAACTAGGATAAACGGACATTGAGCAAACCATTGATATACAATTCAATCTCCCTTAATAAGCATTTATATTAATTTTGAATGAATAAATCAATCAAACATAGGCCTTGGCACATATTTTTTCTTTTTAATGCCATATTTTCTTTTAGGCCTTTGGACCACGTATTTGTTTTAGGTCCAAACAAACAGCGGCTTACTATTCGCAATGGACAATAAATCCTTTCGGATCCCTTCCCCGTGGACATTTATATTTATCATTTGTTTTATTTCTCACAAATCTCACGTGCAACGAATTTTGACATGCACTAGTCCTCCTAGGTCACAAATATGTAGATGACAAGATTGGTAGGAGAACACCTCACAAAGCTCAATTATACATATGAAGTTAAAATTTCAAAAGACCTCGTGCATGTGTGAGTAGAGGCATATAAAAATAGAATTCATTTAATCAACACAAAATCCAACTACTCCATGTAAGCATGATAAAGATTATAATAGGGATTGACAATCTAAACCAAAAGTTCTAGCCACATGAGTACGTAAAAGATGTGATTCAAACACAAGAATATGCCACATAAAGTGTGTCAGACTAAAATACACACAAAATAAAAAATCTTTTTGAGTCTTTTTTTTTTTAAATTTTTAACCAAAAATAAAAATATATACTCAAAAGACAAACAAAAATCATTTGAATTTTTTTTCATTAAGCTTAAATTATCAAGAGATAAAAACCAAATGATAAACAAAAAGATTTTTGTATTTTTCATTTAATGAAAACAAAAATGAAAGAAATATAATAAAAATATAAACAAGAATAATAATTCTAGCATGTGATTAAGCATGGAGCATAAACTAGAAAATGATTAAAGAAGCATACATTTAGCATGAAGAACAAAAGCTAAATTATGCAAATAAAACTAACACATTCAACCTTTAGATTTTACAAGGGAGGAAGCATGTGAAAGTAAATGAGAATCAAATACCCTATTTGTAAATCTACCAAGTCGGATCTCCTAACCCAAACTAATGATGAGTGACTATCTCGGGGTGTAGGAATCTTGGCTACCTTGGTTTCCTTACATTGGGATTTTCTAGAAAATCTTTTAAGATCAAAACAACATTTCTTAGGATGACCTTTTCGACCACAATGTGAACACTTGAACTCACGACTAAAAGATTTACCTAAGGAGTGATCTCGAAAGGCTTTCCTAGGCGATACTCCTAAAAAATTGGTTTTGGCTTTGTGAGTTGATTCACTACAAGTATCGAAGCCTAAACCACAAGTGTTATTTTTTATTTGGACCATGCCTAAGATTTTATCATATTTTTTGGACCTACACTCCAAATAAAATTTTACATTACTAGAGTCTTTTAATTGTTCTTTTAATGGTAAAATTCTAGACTCTAACAAACCATTTCTCTCTTCAAACTCGAGAAGCTCCTTTTTTAAGGATTCCATTAAACCTCTAAGGCTACCTCGCTCGTCTTCTACATATTCTAGCTTCTCTTGAAGATCTCTCTCTCGTGTCCTAAGGTCTTCAACCTATACACTATTATCAACGACCTTGACACGTTCTCTCAAACTAGATTCTAACTTCAAATTAACTATTTTTAATTTAATTGATTCTTCATATAATTCAAGAAAAGCATTTTGAAGTTCACTCACATTAACCACTTCTTCATTTTCACTCTCTCTTTCTTCTCCACTCTCACTATCATAAAAAATAAGGGAATCATAAACTATAACCTTGGAAGTGTCATGTGATAAATTTTCATCTATAGATGAGTTCTCACTATCACTCACATGACTAGCCAAAAAAGCCACAAAGTTGGGCTTAGTGGGGGAATCAGGTCCCTCTTCCTTATCACTATCACTAAGGGTCGCATTATATGAAATAGATCGCTTACCATCTCTCCTTAGTTTAGTGGGGCACTCAGAAGCCCTATGGCCATAACCCTCACAACCGAAACACCTATTTGACTCTTTCCTATTTAAATTTTCATTAATAGTTTTAGGGATCCTCTCGGCTTTGTCATGCTTAGAGGTTTCAAATTTCTCAAAGTCATTTTTAAATTTATCTTTGTTAATTTTAAGAAACTTTCGAAATTTCCTAGAAAACAAGGCCATATCTTCCGAGTCACTATCACTTTCGCTTTCCACTACTTGTTTATCCTCTTTTAGGGATTTTAAAGTAATGCCCTTTTCAATTTTTTTTCCGATTTTAGAGGGAAACATGTCCAGTTCATAGGTTTGTAAATCACCTGCGAGCTCTTCTAATTTCATAGAGGCTAAAGATGGTAAAGAATTTAAAATGGTCACTTTTGGAATAAATCTATCAGGTAGGGACCTTAAAATTTTCTTTACTATTCGGTTGTTGGGTATTTTCTCTCCCAAGTTAAAAGATGAATTAACAATATCAGAAAGTCTAGCATAAAATTCATCAAAAATTTCTTTATCATTTATTTTGATGGTTTCAAATTGAGTGGTGAGGTTTTGGAGTTTCGAAGCTTTAACGACACTAGTACCTTCATGAGTGAGTTGTAAAATACCCCACGCTTCTTTAGTGGTCTCACACGTCATAATGCGTCTGAATTCATTCGGTGTGACAGCGCTAGACAAGGCGTTTAAACCTCGAGAATTAAAATTAGAAAGTTTAAACTCATTCTCACTCCATCTATCGGCCGATTTGGGAACACGTTCATTATCTACTAAATGAGTTGGTGGAGACCACCCGTTAACTATCGATAACCAAACCCTCTCGTCGATGGATTTAAGTGCCGATTTCATTCGCGCTTTTCACTACGCGTAATTAGAACCATCGAAAATAGGAAATTTTGAAAATGGGAAAAATTCCATTTTAGCCAAAAATATTTAAAGGATCTTAACTAAGTAAATTATCGCTTTGGCTCTGATACCTGTTTGAAAAGTCCCGATTTTTTAAATCAAAAATTCTTTTTACTTCAAAAGATAATTATTTCCTTTTAGATGCGGAAGCGTAGGATGATGGTTCAAATATAAAAACAACTTAACAAAATTTAATTTTTCTCAAATTAAATTTACACAAAGAGAAATTAACTTAAACACACACACAACTTAAAATTTCACTTAAACCAATTTATGAACCCAATTCCTAGAAATTTTGCCTAAGTTATATTTTTTAATATTAATCAAATTAGGCCAAACCAAATTTTAACAAGTTAAATTAAAGACTTGAATTAGATTAACTAAACATTACCCAATATTTAATTAGCACCAAATTAAACTTGTAGTGATTAAAATCAAATTTTATCTTGAATTACCTAAGCATGCATTCTAGGTGAGTATAGCAAGATAAAATAAATAATAAATTATTACGCCGTGATGTACAAGGAAAAACCCACAACGGGAAAAAATCTCGGACGACCCTAGCCTCAAATCCACTAAGTACGGAATTTACAAATACAAGCAAGATGACTTACAACATTCGACTCGATCCCTCTCAAGTCCCGACGCGTCTTCTTGTATCAACCTCTGCCTAGAAAATAACCACACAGTCCACCGCGGTCTCGGAATCCAGCGATCGGACTTTATATGGTCACCGTCACCCGAACTAGGAGCCTTTCTCCAAGTGGGTAAATCAACGCAAACCTCTTCTTTTTTATGGAATTTAGAAGCACACCCAAATGTCTCTTGAAAATGGTAGAGATGAAAAACTGATGCCAAAACTCCAAGAAAAGTATATATATATATATAGAACTTGGATTAAACAAACAATTGGGTGTAAACTAGAGTGTAAAATGAATTTTTCTTTGAAAGATGAACACTCAAAATCATGAACTTTTCTTGGAAGAATTTGCTCTAAAAAAATCTCTCTAGGAGTTAGAATGGAATGAAAAGTTAAGTTAGAAAAGTTCATTTTTGCACTTAAGAAGTTCTTTCAAAAGACAGTGGGAAAAACAAGTGGGAAAGTGGGTCAAAACTGCTTAAAACTGCCAAATAACTGTTTCCGCCAAATCTCGTTCGAACAAAGCTTCTAACGAAGTTCCAGTGTGAACTCGTTAGAAATCTAGTTCGAACAGCCATCTCGTTCGAATGACATTTCTAACGAAGTGCAATGGCCAATATGGGAACTCATTGGCAAACTCGTTCGAACTACATTTGGTTCGAACGAAAAACTCGTTCGAACGACATATCGAATGAACTTCCTGAAAGTTGGAAATTTTCATTTTTAGCCCAACAACTTTATAAACTTGATTTTAAAGTTTTAATAAAATCTTTCTGAAATTAAACAACAGTTTTAAATAAACGTACACCCATTATACTGTTCCAAGCTCCTATATATATATGTAATGCATTCATACCTTGGGAGCATGGAGCCAGTGTTGATGACGTAGAAACGAGGCACTTAAACTCGGCATTTTGATGAAGCTTTATACACTTAGCCGCTACGTCTTCAACAAACTCGTCATAGGCTTGAAATAGGATCAATTAACTCTATCCTATGACTCAAACATTTTTGTCAGGAACTGAGCCAAAACTACAAAGGACTCAATTGGAAATTTGTGTCCTTACAATCCCTCCTTCACCTTTTACCAAATACCCTCAAATCCCATTCCAATCTCCAGACCTCTGACACTTTGGCTCCAAAATCGGCTACACAGTACCTTAAGCCTTGTGCTTCCATGTGATCTCTCTAATTTCAAGGAGACATTTCCTTGATTTTAAAGTGGGAGGACAGACCGAGACAGAATAGTAGAGAGATAGGGAGAGACTAGTGTAGTTTTTTTTAGTGCTCCTTTTTTTGGAGCTCATTTTTAGTTGTAAATTGTATATAAATTTTATTTTTCTTCTTTTATAATTTTTTTAGTGACTTGAGTGAGGCTGAATATTTTGTGAAATACAAATCTTGAGTTGGTATTTAATTTCAGTGTTGTAATACTCAAATTTGTGGGTGCACTTAATTGTTCATGTTTGGGAAATTTTTATTGAGTTCAAGGAGACTTGGTTTAACATATTTTTTTCCCATTCCATTTTATTTTGTAGGCCTCTTTTTGTGTCATTATTACATTTTATATGTAAAAATACCAAAATTAGAGGTTAAATACCCCATTCAAGGGGTGAGATGAAACCCTTAACTTAATTATTTTTATTTTTGGTTTGTTTATTTATTATGCCCATTTGAATATTAATATTAAAATTTTACAATTTATATTTACGCCTAGAGAGAGGGTGAATTATTTTTGAAAGAAATTTGAAAATTTAGATTATAATATATATTTATTAATTAAACTAGAGATATGCAATTTTTAAATAGTATTATAGTTCGAATTTCTCTACTCTAAGATTTTATTTTTTATGATTTAAAATACTTTAGTGAATTTTCCCTAGCGGGTTATTAAAAAATGTTTAAGTCTAATTTTTTGAGAGTATGTGAAATTTAAATATTAATCTTCCCAAAGGACTATATGTACTTCACATTTGCAATGAGAGTTGATTTGTAAATTTATATATGTTTTGGGGTATTTCGAATAGACAAAGTAATTAATGAAAATAAATAGGTTAAGTGGTGAAGTTTAATCCCTTGAATTATCTCATAATTATGTTCTCCTCATATCTAGCTGACTTTATCATCCTCTTTATTTATTAGTGTAGTTTTAATTTTAGTTCATAATTAGTAGTATAAATATCCCTTAAAAATTATTTTAAAAAGCATACTTGTCTTCATTTTGCTCTTGTCCACATTAGAGAGCGCAGATTGACCCCTTACTTGTCAATATACATTTTTAATGTGTTTATAGGTACCAAAATGGATGTTTGATTGACCATCTTTTATCCACAACGACAGATATGCAAAAAGGCGTGTTATCAAATGCCTATTGTGCAAATGTCCAAGTCTTGTCTATTTTAGGTCGCTAGCTGGATGATGAACCAAGGGGGATAATTTCTGGTATTTTTCAAATCTCCGAACATAGATACTTGAATCGTTTTACATGTGTGGACACCAGTAGCCTTCTCTGATTGTCCAAAATGCCAATTATCTTCCCCCTATGCCCACAAATACCATCATGAAGCTCACTAAGAACTTGCTTAGTATCTTACGAGTGCACGCATTGGAGGTAAGGGCCTATGAAGGATATTGTGTAGAGCTTCCCCCGGGTTAAGGTAGAAATGGGTTTGGTTAGCCAATTTCCTGTCATCTAAAATATATCCCTCTTCAGATTGGTAATGATGGGATCCATCCAACTAGGGGCTCTCTACGAGGAAGACCTGCTCGGTGCCCACTATCTGATCAATGCTAGGATACGTGAGGAACTCAACCCGAATAGTCCTTATGAGATCAGAGTCCACTATTGATCTCAGGGCGGTCAATGCATAAGACTGACTATTTTTCCCCCAGCAGAACTGCTGAATATAAACCTTCTTAAATCCTTCCATAAGACCTCTCACTATATCAAGGTAGGCTGCCATTTTAGGCTGCCATCTCCACTTACTTTCTTAGATACCGGCTTGTAATCATCAAACACGTTGAGGCACTTTGCCCCTAGCATTTAGGCCGTGCGCAAGCCAGCTATCAATGCTTCGTATTTAGCTTCTTCATTGGAGTCTTTAAATCCCAACCTGATTCCTTGTTTAATGACTGCGTCTTCAGGTGTGACGGTTAAAATTTTTACTCCCGCCCCTTAAAATTGGAGGATCCATCAAATTATAGGGTCAAGTCTTTGGACTAAGCTTTCTCATTTGTTGATTGCTACATTACTTATTGGTTAGTGGGCTTATCCCTCACAAATTTGACGATGAAATCGACCAAGGCTTGTCCCTTAATTGTTGTTCTTAGCTGAAAGTGAATATCGAACCTTTCGAGCTCGACCGACCACTTTGAGAGTCGTCCAGAGAGGTCTACTTTTTGAATGAATAAATTTAAGGGGGAATGAAGTGATCACCATTATTAAATGATCTTCAAATTATTGTTTTATCTTCCTAGAGGCAACCAGTAGTGTGTTGTCTAGATTTTCCAAGGATAAGTAGCATTGTTTTGCATCCATGAGCATCTTAAAGGCGTAGTAGATTGGGTACTGTTCGCCCTCCTTCTCACATACTAGGGCCGAGCTAATAACATGGTCTGATACTGCAAGGTAAAGGTACAAGGGATCTCCATTGCCAGGGATCACAAGTAGGGGTGGTTTATTGAGGTAGGATTTGATCTCCTCTAAATCTCCTGAGCAATCATCATTCCATGTGAGGCCCTTATCCTTCTTTAGTAGATGTAAAAATGGTTAGTAGCATTTTAAGGACTTGGAGATGAAGCGATTGTGTGTTGTGAGCATCCCACCGAGCTTTTGTATATACCGTAACGTCCTTAGGGGATGGATCTTGTTGATTGTATCAATCTAATCTGGATTAGCCTCAATCTCTCTTTTGCCGAGTACCCAAAAATTTACGTGATGGGACATCGAATGCACACTTACATGCATTGAGTTTCATTCGGTATTTCCTGAGGATTTTGAAGGTCTTGGCTAAATCCGTGAGGTGGTCGTCTCTATTATTGATCTTGACTAACATATCATCTATGTAGACTTCCATGGTGGCTCCCATTTACTGCTTAAATATCTTCATGACCAACCTCTAGTAAGTTGACCCTGCGTTATTTAGGATGAACGACATGATCTTATTGTAGTATAGACCCACTAGGGTTATGAAGGATGTTTTTTCTTTGTCGGGGTCGAACAACGAATATTGATGGTACTCTGAATAGGCGTCCAAAAAACTCATTCTCTCATGATTTTCCATGGTGTCAACTAACTGATCGATCTTGGGTAGTGGAAAACGGTCCTTGGGGAAGTCTTTATTGAGGTTTGTAAATCAATTCATATTTTCCATATGCCATTACTTTTCTTTACTACCACTAAGTTGGATAACCACTTGGAGAACTGAACTTCCCTAATGGATCCTACATCCAAAAGCTTCCCAACTTTGTTCTCCACCACTTTATCCTTTTCAGGGGAGATTCACATTCTTTATAAGTAATCGTCTTGAAGGTTAGGTCAACATGTAGACGGTGGCAAGCTACGTAGGGGTCAATTCTAAGCAGATCATATGGCTCCCAGGAGAAAACATCTAAATTACTTCTTAAGAAGGAAATTGACTCTTTCTTTCTTGTGATTGACAAGTGCAATTCTGATAAAAAACATTTATCTGGTAAGTTGTCATTAGCACTAACTTCCTCCATGCTTTCAATGACCCTATTTGCGGGATGGATCCTGATCTATTCCACACCTAGTCGTCCATACCTTAGATTCTATTTAGAGGGTGTAGCCCCATCTTAGGCTTCCTCTAGGACATCTTTTGGATCTTGTAATACCCCGCATTTTTATCGATATTTATTTATGGGATTAATTAAATTAAATGTGAATTAATTGAGAATTAATCCGGATAAAATACTAACGAGATGTGAGTTGGTATTTTATTATAATGTCTACATATGGAAATATATGAATATTGAGAATATTAAAATTATCGCGAGATAGAAATATGGCAATTTGGAAATTTTGTTGGGACGCGTGTAACAGTCGCGTCAGGAAAATATTTAATTTAATTAAAAAATGAATTTTATTTTTATTAACCGTATGGTCATTTTGAGTGCACCAACGTGTCCGGAAGGGTCGAAATAGTCAGAAAACACTAGTCGGGGGTTTAGTTTGGGTCCCGGGGCATTTTTAGGCGATACCGGTAACCCAAAAGGGTAGTTTGGTAATTTCGAAATTTTGGGAATTAAAACCCACGAAAATTAAAAGTTAAAATCTGATTTAGTCTTTACCCACTAAATCCACTAACAACACTAAATGACTTAATGGGCTACGGGAGTTATTGGAAGAAATTTTAAGAGGTTCCTAAGGCAACCTCTAAACCACCATTGTCATCTTGGAGAAGAACTTGTAGAGAGAGAAAGAGAGAGGAGAATTCTGCAGAGAGAGAGAAAGCAATTCAACCTTCTTCAACCAACAACAAAAATCTGGAACATAAGGCAAGTGATTTAATTACAATTGATTCAATGTTATGTTCTTCCATGTTTAGGGTAATTATCGAATTTGTCTTGGAAGATTAATACAAACCCATGAATTTGAGGATTAAAACTATAAACCATGTTAGGATTTGCATGTAGACATATTCTGGACGAATTATGAATTCAAAATATAACCCTTGATGATCTAAAAACGGATTTAAGAAGAGAATTATTAGTGTTCTTGAAAGAAATAGAAAACTAGGGTTCTTAATGAAGTTTTGATCCAAATAAAGCCCTTGGTTGATGATTTATTAGTTTTAGAACGTTAACAATGTTGTAGGATGGTTGTATGATGATATTATAACGTTAGATTAGAGTTTCATTCATTATAATAGAGTTTTGGGACGATTTGAGGACTGCAAAGCGATGCAGTCCGTAGCCTATCTGGTGCAGTCGATCGATCGACATTCATCAGTCGATCGATCGACCACCATCGATCGATCGATGTCCAAGGTCGATCGATCGACCTTCCCAGAATGAGTAAAATTTTCCCTAGTTAAATTTTAATGATGTTAACCCTTAGAAAACTATTATTGGAGACTTTATGAATATCCTTATACTTAAGGAAGACCAGTAGGTATGGTTATAAAATTTGGACCTTAATTAGAATTCAATTTGAGGAATTATTCTAAAATCTAATGAAATTCGATGAGTGAGATAATATTAGGGTTAAAAGAGTAAATTTGAATGATGTGATGAAATGAGGTTTGGGGCAGAAGTAAGGACCTTAAGAATAATGATGTTATATATGGGAATAATAGAAAACTTAATAATCCCTGTGAGATAGGTCTTAAGTACAAGAAACTATGACGTGAGATGTGTCGATAGTCTACACTACGTATTATCGAAAGACTTAAAATGTATAAAATTGGAATAATGGTATAAGGATGTAGAATATACCTTTATTAATATTGAGACATCTAAGATGTGTGAATGCTTAGTATGTAACTTATGTGTATGACATACCTACCATACTTGTTATCATGGGAGGTTTACTTTCGCTTAGGGCCATCTAATCTTTGTGTGCCCGGATTTAGATTGGTACCTCGAGAACATAGGTCAGAGAAGGACTTATTGAGATGTTAATAAGTTTGCTGATCGTGGGAGCGTAGGTATGTGCGTGACCCATGTGATGTGACTGTGTTCGCCTCCATTGTTTGTGATTTGCTATTATCTGAGAACGATTCCTGAGAGATTCGAAATGCGTGATCCGTATGTATGTGATGTACCGGTATGGATAGCAGAGTATGTGTGCACCGTAGCTTACTCTCGGGGTGCTAATATTGTATATTTATGATGTGAATAATATACGGTTAGATGAAAAGACTTATCACGTTTATATAGTGAAATATAATTATTGTGTTGCACGATTAAAGATAAACAAAGATAACCTATAGTACTTTGTATTTCTAATAATTGAGAATCCAGGAATTTAATGTAAAACTCTCTATTCAATTGATGATGTTGAAATTAAATTGCGAATCGAGTAGAAAGGTTAATAATTGCTTTGGTCTAGATATATATGAGAATCACTTGTATGGGTACGTTTCGTTAGGAGTGCACAAGTAGTCGAGAGGTGAGTATTTCATGTGAGAGCACATCCTAACATGTACCTTGCATTCATTGTTTTAAATGTTGATAAAACACTTTATGTTTTTAAATTATTCTCCACATTCGGGCTCTGACGCTTTTGCTTTCAAATCTATCTTTTTGTTAAAAACATTTTAGGTGCCCAGCCACAAGGACACCATGCATAGGAATTCTATACATGTGACGAGATGTAGCTGTTATGGAAGTTACAGGGCCTTGACAGTAAACGCCTCCTTTTCTTGTCTTGATTCCATATTCAGTTTCGTCATTTGTAGGGCATGTCGCCCATTTCTTTTAGAGACACTTTACATTTCAGTTATTCAGACTTTGGTTTGTAATTAATTCAGGATACATGCTATTGTTCTTATTTCAGTTCCGTATTTGGATTGTTGTGAGGAGTATTTCCTCCAGACTTATTATTATTTGATGATTACTATAGTTGGACTTTATTGTGAATGGTTATGTTATCCTTTATATTTCACTTATGGCATGTTAATAAGAGTTAACTTAAAATTTGGCAACTCACTTTTTAAATACTAGGTGGTTAGTAATTATTAAAATATTTTCGACAGTGATGCTATTAACTGAACCAACTTGGCATTTTGTATTAATTTAATAAAGGAGTAGCTACCCGGTATTTAATTAGTCGGGGTGTCACAGGTGGTATGAGAGCATCAGGTTCTAGTGTCCTTTAGGATCTGTACGACTTATTATGTTTCCGCTGAGTTTTCTTTGATGTAGAGCCCTATATTTTAGGACTGTTGTATTCTTTTATGTATGCTTCGCTCTTCAGCTATTTTGGGTTTATAACTGCGAACTTATAGACCTTACTCTTATTTCAGATGCCTCCACGATGTGCACCACTGGTTCCTAGGGATGCACAGCCAGAGCCCCAGCCAGCACCAGTACAGGGCACCATGAATGCCGTCGAGGTTGCATCTATTGTAGCCCAAGCGGTAAATGCCTCCCTAGCCGTTGTACAGCAGGCACCACCCCAGGCACCGGTAGCCGCGCCAGTTTAGGCACATGCATTCCCGTCTTCTTGGGAATGTGTTCGTGATGCTTTTCAGAAAGCACACCCTCCGGAGTTCGCAGGTAGCTCCGATGTTGTGGTATCTAGTCAGTGGAGGAAAGATATTCAGAGGCACTTGAGGATGTATGAGTGCACCGATGTTCAGAGGCAAACACTAGCTACTTTCAAGCTAGTGGGATCTGCATTGCAGTGGTGGGAGTCTATTACCACCGCAGAGGAGAGAGATACTCTCACCATACAGGAGTTCTGGGTGCGGTTTGACCGCAAATATTTTCCGTCAGCTGTTCACACAGAAATGAGGAGGAAGTTGATGAACCTTAGATAGGAAGGAAAAACTGTGGCCGAGTATGAGGCCGAATTCACTAATTTATAGAATATTGTCCCGGATGAGATACCGACAGAAGAGAAAAAGATTCAGAAGTTTACAGATGGATTGACTTGGAGGATCCGTCAGCACTTGTTGGGGAATCTATCGTTGGCCACTTACTCTGATGTGGTTAACGCTGCACTGCTCCATTGCCAGGATCACCGCTCTCACTTGACAGAGGGGAAGCGATCAGGAGAGTCTAGCCATCAGGGCAGGACATGGGGAAATGGTGCCAGTGGGGCACAATCTACTCAGGGGCAGAGGCAGGGTGACCAGGGTTCCCAGCAGGGGGATCATAAGAGGTTCAGATCGGGGAATTTCAGACACAAACAGGGAGGTTTTAGGCAGGGCCATCAGGGTCCGAACGGCCATCAGGGCCAGCAGGGGCAGAATGCTCAACGACAGTTTCAGCAGGGCCAGCAAGGCCAGGGAAGAAATGGTAACGGTCACCAGGGCCGTGGTCAGCAGGGACAGCGGGGGGAAACTTCCATTGGAAGTGTTTCATTTGTGGTAAGATTTTCCACAAACGTCAGGATTGTCCTGATAGGGGCAGGGCCCCGCAGCAGCAGCAGGGTGCTCGACAGGAGCCGCAGAGGCCTATGTTTCCCGCCGCCCTCCCGGCACCACCACAGATGGCAACATTACCACCCATTCCAGCGGTCCCAGTTTAGTAGGGGAAGCTTCAGTATGGGAGAGTATATCTTCTTCAGCAGGTCGCAGCTCCACAGGATCCACCGGCCATTGAGGGTATGTTCTCTATTCAGGGGACTATGGGGCGCATTTTATTTGACACGGGGGCTACACACTGTTTCATTGCTATAAGATTTGCACGCACCATTGGGTTGTTAGACACCGCCGAGAGTACGGTTACTTGAGTAGATTCGCCGTTGAGTAGGGGTTCCGTGATTTCCCTTATATGTAGAGGAGTGGGTATAGAGATCGGGAGATTTACTCTACCCGCGGATATGTTAGTGTTAGAGATGACCGAGTATGACGCCATTATTGGTATGGATTGTCTAGTTGTTTACCGAGCCATGATTGACTGTTTTAGTAGGAGTATTATCTTTGCCATTCCCGGGCAGGAGATGTTTTTGGTGGCGATGCCTCGTCCTGAGGGAGGATCGTCCACTCACTTGTACTATATAGAGGAGGAGACCTCTAAGTAAGTGGTGATACCACTTGATTCGATTCCGGTTGTTCGAGAGTTTGTCGATGTATTTCAGGATATACCTGGATTACCTCCGAGTAGAGAGATAGATTTTATGATCGACTTGACGCCGGGCACTAGGCCTATTGCCCGCGCACCTTACCGTATGGCTCCAGCTGAGATGAGAGAGTTACGGGATCAGATTGAACAGTTGTTGGGTCAGGGGTTTATTCGGAGGAGTACTTCGCCGTGGGGTGCCCCTGTGTTGTTCGTTAAGAAGAGGGATGGATCGTTGAGGTTGTGTGTGGATTACCGTGAGTTGAATAAGGTCACGATACGGAGTAAGTATCCGTTACCCCGAATCGATGACTTATTCGACCAGTTGAGAGGAGATTCTTTCTTCTCAAAGATTGATTTGCGATCGGGATACCATCAGTTGCGTATCAGGGAAGAGGACGTCTCGAAGACTGCTTTCTTAACGAGATATGGTTCCTACGAGTTTCGGGTTATGCCTTTTGGTTTGACCAACGCTCCATCCGTGTTTATGGACTTGATGAATAGGGTGTTCAGAGAGTTCCTAGACCAGTTCGTCATTGTTTTCATTAATGACATTCTGGTTTACTCCCAGACAGAGGAGGAGCACGCAGAGCATTTGAGGCAGGTTTTGCAGACGCTATGTCAGAACGAGCTGTATGCAAAGTATGAGAAGTGTGGGTTTTGGCTGAAGGAGGTTCAATTTTTGGGGCATATTATTTCGGACCGGGGGATATCTGTTGATCCGGGGAAGGTATCCGCGGTGAGGGAGTGGGGACAACCCACGACATCGACTGAGATCGGTAGTTTCTTGGGCCTAGCAGGATACTATAGGAGGTTCATTCTGAGTTTCTCAAAGATAGCGGGCCCTTTGACACATCTGACTCTTAAGGGTGTGCCATTCATTTGGAGTGATGCCTGTCAGTTGGCATTTTATGAGTTGAAGGACAAGTTGACCTTAGCACCTGTGTTAGCTTTGCCGAGACCGGGAGTTGAGTATCTAGTTTACACCGATGCGTCTTTACAAGGACTTGGAGGTGTATTGCAGCAGGAGAGTTAGGCCATAGCTTATGCTTCCCGTAAGCTTAAGCCTCACGAGAAGAATTACCCCACCCATGACTTGGAGTTAGCGGCAGTGGTATCGAATTTGGAGACATTATCTTTTGGGGGAGAAGTTTCGATTGTTCACGGACCACAAGTCCCTACAGTACCTATTCACGCAGAAGGAGTTGAATACGAGGCAGCGAAGGTGGCTTGAGTTTGTGAAGGATTATCAGTTCGATATCCAATATCACCCGGGGAAAGCTAACGTGGTAGTAGACGCGTTGAACCGTAGGCCAGTAGATGAGGTGGCAGGGGTGTGGAAGGCAAAGTGGAAAGAGTTGGGACACCAGGATGCAGTGGCCCGATCATTCATGTCTGTGATGACTGTTACACCGCAGATTGTCACGAAGGTGGTACAGGCACAGGCAAAAGACTCGTTCTGTCAGGAACAGATAGTTCAATTACTAGTAGAGGGAGCCGAGTCCTATACCGTTAGCTCAGACGGGGGATTACGCTTCAATGGGAGACTGGTAGTTCCGAAAGGGGAGGAATTGCTACACGAAGTAATGGCAGAGTCGCACGGCTCACGGTTCGCGGTACATCCCGGTGGGGACAAAATGTACCAAGACATGAGACGACAGTATTGGTGGAGCGGGATGGAGAAGGATATTGCCGTGTTTGTTTCTAAATGCGCCACTTGTCAGCTGGTAAAACTGGATCATCAGAGACCGGCAGGACTTCTACATCCATTAGAAGTCCCGATGTGGATGTGGGAGAGCATATCCATGGACTTTATCACGGGGTTGCCTACGTCACAGAGAGGTCACGACTCCATTTGGGTAATTGTGGACAGGTTGACCAAAGTCGCTCATTTTCTACCCGTAAGGACAGATAACACTACGGGAGCTCTTTATGGCAGAAACAGTGAGACTTCACGGTTTGCCCCTAAATATCGTGTCTGATAGAGACAAGATATTCGTTTCACGATTTTGGGAGAGTTTTCAGGAGGCCATGGGCACGGAATTGCGGTTGAGTACGGCGTATCACCCGCAGACCGACGGGCAAACCGAGCATACAAACCAGATGTTGGAGGACATGTTGCATATGTGCACCATTGATTTTGGGGGTGGATGGGAGCAGTATCTTCCACTGGTGGAGTTTGCTTACAACAACTCCTACTAGTTCACCATTGGCATGGCTCCATTTGAGGCGTTGTATGGTAGACCTTGTCGTTCTCCAGCATGTTGGGTGGAGGTAGGGGACAACAAACTACTTGGGCCGGAAGTCATTCAGGATACTTCGGCAAGGATAGAATTGATACGGAGTCGCATTCGGGTAGCTCAGGATCGGTAGAAGAGCTACACTGATGCGAAGAAGTTCTTCAGGGAGTTCCAAGTGGGGGACCACGTTTTACTCAGAGTATCTCCTATGAAGGGGATTATGCGATTTGGGAAGAAGGGGAAGTTAGCACCGAGATACGTGGGACCATTTCCTATCATCGAGCGGATTGGGTCTGTTGCGTATAGACTTAGGTTACCGGAGCATTTACACAGGATTTATGATGTGTTTCATATTTCCTCGCTAAGGAAATATCTTAGAGATGATTTGGCTCATTCTCACATTACTTTGGAGGACATCGATCTCCAGCCCGATAGCTCTTACGAGGAGGGGCCGATTGTTATTTTGGATCGAAGTGAGCGAAAACTGCGGTCAAAGATAGTTCCGTTAGTACGTGTTCAGTGGCGGCATCATAATGCCGAGGAGTCCACATGGGAGAGCGAGGATGAGATGCGCGAACGTTATCCAGAGTTGTCTTTACCAGGTACTTTTTAGTTCCGAAATTCGGGATGAAATTCTGTTATTAGGAGGGAAGTATGTAATACCCCGCATTTTTATCGATATTTATTTATAGGATTAATTAAATTAAATGTGAATTAATTGAGAATTAATCTGGATAAAATACTAATGAGATGTGAGTTGTTATTTGATTATAATGTGTATATATGGCAATATATGAATATTGAGAATATTAAAATTGTCGCGAGATAGAAATACGACAATTTGGAAATTTTGTTGGGACGCGTGTAACAGTCGCCTCAGGAAAATATTTAATTTAATTAAAAAATGAATTTTATTTTTATTAACCGTATGGTCATTTTGAGTGTGCCAACGTGTTCGGAAGGGTCGAAATAGTCAGAAAACACTAGTCGGGGGTTTAGTTTGGGTCCCGGGGCATTTTTAGGCCATACCGGCAACCCAAAAGGGTAGTTTGGTAATTTCGAAATTTTGGGAATTAAAACCCACGAAAATTAAAAGTTAAAATCTGATTTAGTCTTCACCCACTAAACCCACTAACAACACTAAATGACTTAATGGGCTACGGGAGTTATTGGAAGAAATTTTAAGAGGTTCCTAAGGCAACCTCTAAACCACCATTGTCATCTTGGAGAAGAACTTGTAGAGAGAGAAAGAGAGAGGAGAATTCTGCAGAGAGAGAGAAAGCAATTCAACCTTCTTCAACCAACAACAAAAATCTGGAACATAAGGCAAGTGATTTAATTACAATTGATTCAATGTTATATTCTTCCATGTTTAGGGTAATTATCGAATTTGTCTTGGAAGATTGATACAAACCCATGAATTTGAGGATTAAAACTATAAACCATGTTAGGATTTGCATGTAGACATATTCTGGACAAATTATGAATTCAAAATATAACCCTTGATGATCTAAAAACGGATTTAAGAAGAGAATTATTAGTGTTCTTGAAAGAAATAGAAAACTAGGGTTCTTGATGAAGTTTTGATCCAAATAAAGCCCTTGGTTGATGATTTATTTGCTTTAGAACGTTAACAATGTTGTAGGATGGTTGTATGATGATATTATAACGTTAGATTAGAGTTTCATTCATTATAATGGAGTTTTGGGATGATTTGAGGACTGCAAAGCGAAGCAGTCCGTAGCCTATCTGGTGCAGTCGATCGATCGACATTCATCAGTCGATCGATCGACACCATCGATCGATCGATGTCCAAGGTCGATCGATCGACCTTCCCAGAATGAGTAAAATTTTCCCTAGTTAAATTTTAATGATGTTAACCCTTAGCAAACTATTATTGGAGACTTAATGAATATTCTTAGACTTAAGGAAGACCAGTAGGTATGGTTATAAAATTTGGACCTTAATTAGAATTCAATTTGAGGAATTATTCTAAAATCTAATGAAATTCGATGAGTGAGATAATATTAGGGTTAAAAGAGTAAATTTGAATGATGTGATGAAATGAGGTTTGGGGCAGAAGTAAGGACCTTAAGAATAATGATGTTATATGTGGGAATAATAGGAAACTTAATAATCCCTGTGAGATAGGTCTTAAGTACAAGAAACTATGACGTGAGATGTGTCGACAGTCTACATTACGTATTATCGAAAGACTTAAAATGTATAAAATTGGAATAAAGGTATAAGGATGTAGAATATACCTTTATTAATATTGAGACATCTAAGATGTGTGAATGCCTAGTATATAACTTATGTGTATGACATACCTACCATACTTGCTATCACGGGAGGTTTATGTTCGCTTAGGGCCATCTAATCTTTGTGTGCCCGGATTTAGATTGGTACCTCGAGAACATAGGTCAGAGAAGGACTTATTGAGATGTTAATAAGTTTGTTGATCGTGGGAGCGTAGGTATGTGCGTGACCCATGTGATGTGACTGTGTTCGCCTCCATTGTTTGTGATTTTCTATTATCTGAGAACGATTCCTGAGAGATTCGGAATGCGTGATCCTTATGTACGTGATGTACCGGGATGGATAGCAGAGTATGTGTGCACCTTAGCTTAGTCTCGGGGTGCTAGTATTGTATATTTATGATGTGAATAATATACGGTTAGATGAAAAGACTTATCACGTTTATATAGTAAAATATAATTATTGTGTTTCACAATTAAAGATAAACAGAGATAACCTATAGTACTTTGTATTTATAATAATTGAGAATCCAGGAATTTAATGTAAAACTCTCTATTCAATTGATGATGTTGAAATTAAATTGCGACTCGAGTAGAAGGGTTAATAATTGCTTTGGTCTAGATAGATATGAGAATAACTTGTATGGGTACGTTTCGTTAGTAGTGCACAAGTAGTCGAGAGGTGAGTATTTCATGTGAGAGCACGTCCTAACATGTACTTTGCATTCATTGTTTTAAATGTTGTTAAAACACTTGCTGTTTTTAAAATATTCTCCACATTCGGGCTCTGACCCGTTTGCTTTCAAATCTATCTTTTTGTAAAAACCATTTTAGGTGCCCAGCCACAAGGACACCATGCATAGGAATTCTATACAGGTGATGAGCTGTAGCTGTTGTGGAAGTTACAGGGCCTTGACAGTAGACGCCTCCTTTTCTTGTCTTGATTCCATATTCAGTTTCGTCATTTGTAGGGCATGTCGCCCATTTCTTTTAGAGACACTTTACATTTTAGTTATTCAGACTTTGGTTTGTAATTAATTCAGGATACATGCTATTGTTCTTATTTCAGTTCCGTATTTGGATTGTTGTGAGGAGTATTTCCTCCAGACTTATTATTATTTGATGATTACTATAGTTGGACTTTATTGTGAATGGTTATGTTATCCTTTATATTTCACTTATTGCATGTTAATCAGAGTTAACTTAAAATTTGGCAACTCACTTTTTAAATACTAGGTGGTTAGTAATTATTAAAATATTTTCGACAGTGATGCTATTAACTGAACCAACTGGGCATTTTATATTAATTTAATAAAGGAGTAGCTACCCGGTATTTAATTAATCGGGGTGTCACAGGTGGTATGAGAGCATCAGGTTCTAGTGTCCTTTAGGATCTGTACGGCTTATTATGTTTTCGCTGAGCTTTCTTTGATGTAGAGCCCTATATTTTAGGACTGTTGTATTCTTTTATGTATACTTCGCTCTTCAGCTATTTTGGGTTTATAACTGCGAACTTATAGACCTTACTCTTATTTCAGATGCCTCCACGACGTGCACCACGGGTTCCTAGGGATGCACAGCCAGAGCCCCAGCCAACACCAGTACAGCACCATGAATGCCGCCGAGGTTGCATCTATTGTAGCCCAAGCGGTAAATGCCGCCCTAGCCGTTGTACAGCAGGCACCACCCCAGGCGCCGGTAGCCGCGCCAGTTTAGGCACATGCATTCCCGTCTGCTTGGGAATGCGTTCGCGATGCTTTTCAGAAATCACACCCTCCGGAGTTCGCAGGTAGCTCCGATGTTGTGGTATCTAGTCAGTGGAGGAAAGATATTCAGAGGCATTTGAGGCTGTATGAGTGCATCGATGTTCAGAGGCATATACTAGCTACTTTCAAGCTAGTGGGATCTGCATTGCAGTGGTGGGAGTATATTACCACCGCAGAGGAGAGAGATACTCTCACGATACAGGAGTTCTGGGTGCGGTTTGACCGCAAATATTTTTCGTCAGCTACTCACACGGAAATGAGGAGGAAGTTGATGAACCTTAGACAAGAAGGAAATACTGTGGCCGAGTATGAGGCCGAATTCACTAATTTATAGAATATTGTCCCGGATGAGATACCGACAGAAGAGAAAATGATTCAGAAGTTTACAGATGGATTGACTTGGAGGATCCGTCAGCACTTGTTGGGGAATCTATCGTTGGCCACTTACTCTGATGTGGTTAACGCTGCACTGCTCCATTTCCAGGACCACCGCTTTCACTTGACAGAGGGGAAGCGATCAGGAGAGTCCAGCCATCAGGGCAGGACAGGGGGAAATGGTGCCAGTGGGGCACAATCTACTCAGGGGCAGAGGCAGGGTGACCAGGGTTCCCAGCAGGGGGATCATAAGAGATTCAGATCGGGGAATTTCAGACACGGACAGGGAGGTTTTAGGCAGGGCCATCAGGGTCCGAATGGCCATCAGGGCCAACAGGGGCCGAATGGTCAACAGCAGTTTCAGCAGGGCCAGGGCAGAAATGGTAACGGTCACCAGGGCCGTGGTCAGCAGGGACAGCGGGGGGAAACTTCCATTGGAAGTGTTTCATTTGTGGTAAGATTTTCCACAAACGTCAGGATTGTCCTGATAGGGGCAGGGCCCCACAGCAGCAGCAGGGTGCTCGACAGGAGCCGCAGAGGCCTATGTTTCCCGTCGCCCTCCCGGCACCACCACAGATGGCAGCATTACCACCCATTCCAGCGGTCCCAGTTCAGTAGGGGCAACTTCAGTATGGGAGAGTATATCAGCTTCAGCAGGCCGCAGCCCCACAGGATCCACCGTCCATTGAGGGTATGTTCTCTATTCAGGGGACTATTGGGCGCATTTTATTTGACTCGGGGGCTACACACTGTTTCATTGCTATAATATTTGCACGCACCATTGGGTTGTTAGACACCGTCGAAAGTACGGTTACTTGTGTAGATTCGCCGTTGAGTATGGGTTCCGTGATTTCCCTTGTATGTAGAGGCGTGGGTATAGAGATCGGGAGATTTACTCTACCCGTGGATATGTTAGTGTTAGAGATGACTGAGTATGATGCCATTATTGGTATGGATTGGCTAGTTGTGTACCGAGCCATGATTGACTATTTTAGTAGGAGTATTATCTTTGCCATTCCCGGGCAGGAGATGTTTTTAGTGGCGATGCCTCGTCCTGAGGGAGGATCGTCCACTCACTTGTAGTATATAGAGGAGGAGACCTCTAAGGAAGTGGAGATACCACTTGATTCGATTCCGGTTGTTCGAGAGTTTGTCGATGTATTTCAGGATATACCTGGATTACCTCCGAGTAGAGAGATAGATTTTATGATCGACTTGATGCCGGGAACTAGGCCGCCTATTTCCCGCGCACCTTATCGTATGGCTCCAGCTGAGATGAGAGAGTTACGGGATCATATTGAACAGTTGTTGGGTCAGGGGTTTATTCGGAGGAGTACTTCGCCGTGGGGTGCCCCTGTGTTGTTCGTTAAGAAGAGGGATGGATCGTTGAGGTTGTGTGTGGATTACCGTGAGTTGAATAAGGTCACGATATGGAATAAGTATCCGTTACCCCAAATCGATGACTTATTCGACCAGTTGAGAGGAGATCTTTCTTCTCAAAGATTAATTTGCGATCGGGATACCATCAGTTGCGATCGGGATATTGGACCAGTGGATTACCGTGAGTTGAATAAGGTCGAACGCTCCATGGATCACCGCGAGCTCCTGTCCTATGTTGTCATCAAGGGCATTATCCAATTTATGGTCTCCATTGGTTGCGACCTTATCGACTTTCATCCAAATTCGACTTCAAGGCCTTGTAATTTTTCTGTCCTGTGGCTTCCCTATTTATGGAATGCACATCTCAACGCATTATTCCTCTTCGTTGGGTCATCACCCATCTTCGTAGGCCATTTGACAAATGGTTGATCCTTGGTTTTGCTCAATATCTTATAGATTGGTTCATTAAAGACTGTGTTAACAACTTGGAATGCCTTTAAAGGGTCAATCTTCCTCCCTTTTTTAAAACCGTTCTTTCCTCGTTTTTTTTACCTTTCTTGGGAGTTTCACTTTTTTCTCCTCCTTTACTTGCTTTTGTTCGATCGTTATCCCCCGGGGTAGAGTGAACCACGTCCTCAACCTTGGCATATTTTTCAATACGTGTTATGAGGTCGTCGATGGTGTTAGCCTCTTTCTTCATCAGGGATTGGTGCAGTAGAGATGTGGACGCCAGAGTAATCTTGAAGGATGCAATAGTAACGTGCTGTGAGAATTCCTCCACTTTATTGAAGACCTCCAGTCTTGGCATAATCACGAAGGCTCTCTTATGGGTTTTTCTTCATCCTGAGTAGGGAATCCATCTTCTTGGGGTGGGAACTACTAGATATAAAATGACTAGTGAAAGCCTCTGGTAGGGCCTTGAAGCTCTTAATCGACCTGTGGGGAAACTTCTCAAACCACTTTTATTCTACATTATGTAGGCTAGAAGGGAATAATCAACTAATCAAGGAATTGTTATGGCTCTATAGGGTCATCGCCTATTTATACTGCTAAACATGGTCTATGGGATCTATTTTCCTGTCATAGATTTTGAATCTGGGAACAACAAACTTCTTTGGGGGTTCCTATTCTTAAATTGACCTTGAGAAATTAATTTTATTTGGGTGCTGAGAGATCTTCTATCTAGTTCCCTAGTAAACTTGACCCCTCGATGGACTGAATGCTGGTCCATCTCTCTATAAACCAAAATTCTGATACTCTTATCCCGACAATCATTACTTTTATGTCACCTCTCTTATCGCCCACACTCTAATCGATTCTTGTCATGCTTGGAGCTCTTCCCTTGGCTACGAGTTTTGCTCATCTGAGGACCAGGAGACCTATCACGATGTTTCGTGGTATCTTTATGGAGATCTTTCTCCATTATTTCAAGTCTCCTTTGTAAGAAAGAATTCTCTTCCATCTGGAGTCGTGTTGCCTCGTCCTGTTCTTGAAGCCTAGCTTCATAAGCGTCGACCAACCTGGGGATCTGAGTAGACCTGGGTGGTCCTTGACTTTCCTCAGAAGGTTGCCTTTCTTGGCAAAACCTGGGATTTAGTGGTTGGCGAATCTTTGACCTGACCATAGGTGGGACTGGATCATTCTGCACATCGGCAACTTGAGGAAGATGCTACTATGGTGAGACATCACCGACTTTCTTTGGATAAATGCTTTCGAAGGAAAAATAATCGTTTCCCACAAACAATGTCAATTTCGAGTGAAATTATCATCACAATAAGAAATCTAAAAATAAATATTGAGATTATAAAGTAAATGATCACACACAACACCAAAGATACGTGGTTCGACAACTTACCTACGTCCATAAAGAGAGGTTGCTGTATTATTATTAGTCTCTCTCAAATAATTGAAGTTACATCCCTTTGCCTCGGGCCAGGGTTTGCATTTAATAGTTGAAAAATAAAGTGATTGAATTGTATAAGTAACTCAACCTACTTGTAGATAACTCGTAGGTGTTCTTAAATATCTCCTATGAGATTATTGGTAACCGATTTGAGTCTATCTCCATGAATTTAAGCACATGTAATATACACAGGGTATAAAATAACTATTTTCAGTTAGATCAGGAAGTCCATTCTACGTACTGGACTGGTCGGTTGAGGAATTAGGCTTGAATTAAATAAGCCCCCACATCACTAAACTCACTCGAGTGGCCTAAGGACTAATAAATATGAAAGACAGTTCCTCGTACTCTTACTTCATGGGCATTAAATATGAAAATGTGCCATCATGACCCTACGTCATAAGCATTTAATGCCAATAGATATCTTTTGATGATGTACCATATGTAAGGTGATTGTCATTACAGTGTTAATCCACCAAACTACCTGACAGCTCGTAAACCACTATTGTTTACTCGTGTTTGGATTGGACAGTAGGTAAGTCACGCGTGACATCACTCAAGGCATATGTTACTTTTGGTATAGGTTTGTTTGGCACTAGGCCCAATATGAAATGGAACGCATGGTTGCTATGGATGTACGCTCTTGGACTATGGTCCATCGGTGTTTTACCAAGTTTATTTAGAGTGATTGAGTCTAATCTTAACGTTTTCTTACTCTTCAATCCTCCAAACTAGTTACCTTAAAGGTCCAAGCCCTTCCAGACTTGGTCCCACTCAAATACCGATTGACCCCACTCTCATATTACAAAGCATTACGAGTTATAATATGACTTTACAAACACACAATTTAAACAAGTAAAAACCAAAGAATATAGAGCTCCCTCGAAGAGCTCCTTTGGGAAGATTCCTCGCTCATGAACCTACTCGCCTGGTTCTGTAACTTCCTCTTTTAAGAGGGGGATTTATATCTAATTATAAATTTACCTTTAGGCTCCCCTTACTTTTGCCCCTTTGGGTAGATATTTGTTGCGTGAGAAATTTCTGCATGAAACATCTCAGGCTAAGAAACCTTCATTCTGTCAAATCTTCTCTTGTGTGCCTAAGATCAGTTAGGACCGAATGGAATTCTAGTGAGGGAGCTTAATTAATTTGATTATTTTTAATTTCCAATGAACATTCCTCCCACGAAAGAACGAGCGCAAAAACTCTTTCTTCACCCAAAAGTTGCTTTTTATTTCCTTCACTCGTGCACTCATGAAATGTTAGCTTCCCATCATCTAACGCGGTCGCCGCCGAAGTGCCACATGTCCATTTGGTCTAATTTATGTCAGTTTTGATATCCCAAATGTCACCTTGTCTTTTACACTTCCCACGCTGTAAGCGTAAATATTTTATCTTTGGATTTTTGTATGTTTCTATTTCCACTTTGGCGTATTCGGCATATCTAATTCTAAATCGACACTTACCAACGCGTCGAACCAAACTTCAACATCTACAATTTCAAGACTCCTCTGCATCTCATGAAGGTATAAAACTTTTTAAGAGTTTATAATTATTCATATTTATATTTGGGATGTGTTTTTTAGAAAAAATGGAAACTGGATTTTTATGTTTTAAAAATAAATTTCTTTTTTACCTCGTTCAAACGAGAATGAAATGTCGTTCTAACGCAATTGGATTTTAGTTTTTAGCTCATTAGATCTTTGCTTTAAACGATCTTTGAACGAGAATCCACTGTATAAAATATCTTACTTTGTTAGAAGCTCGTTAGAAGTTAGTTCAAAAGAGAGTTTAGTCTCGCTCGAATGAACTGAGGTTTTTGTTCAAATGAGATGTTATTCACGTTCAAATGATTTTAGTTTTCGTTCGAAAGAGCCACCGCCTCGAAATTCTTATCAGGCTTATAAATACCTATTTTGAAACCTTTTTCATTATGACTTTTGAAAAAACATTTCCTGCATATCTGTTGTAAGAGTTTTTCAAGTTTTGTGTTTCCAAAACACTTTTAATTCACAAATCATCATCCCCAAATATATTTGTGAATCATTTTGAAACCCTATATGTTATGTATCTTGCATACACTTTGTCGAGAGGATTCTCTACGGCTGACCTTATGACCTAAGGGATCAAGGATGAAGGCTAAATCAGTGGATACCAAGGGTGGATCGCCACCTATGAATGACTTTGGACTAAGTCGTTTCCTTTAGAAGGTTTTGAAGGCACTGCGCATTTATTCTAAGTCGGTCAAAGTATTCTGTAAGTCGATAGTCTTGTAAAACATTCTAAAGTGCTAAATATAGGGTTTGCCCTGAAAAGGAATTTTTCCTCATCTCTGTGTGTTTGCATGTTTGGTTTGATATGTTCTATTATATATTTAGAACACATATTTGAATGCATTTAATCAAAGATTAAAATTTGACTAAAATTAGATTTGTGTGTGTTGGGATTTAAATTGTAAAAATATAAAAATAGTCTTTTTTATTGTAACCATCCTTGTAGAGCGTGTTTAACATGCTTACAAAGTGGTATCAAAGCATCCACACCTTAACAAATGGTGTCAGAGCATTCCACTCTAATAGTGGGAAATCCAAATGTCTAAATTGGTTTTTCAAACGACTATCTCACTCTAACACTTAAACGTTTTTGTTTCATTTCTCTTCTTCACCTTTTCATATCTTCTTCCATTGATAACCAGAGCTCTATCTTACCTAGAAAGAGAAAATTTATTTCCACCCTCTAAACACCACTTTCTCCACCATGATCGTCTATATTATCCCCCCTTGTTCCTTCTCTCTATTTTTTTCATTCAAACATCTCTCAAGCTCTCATGGATTTTTCCAGCAATATACTAGAGGTTTCCAACCAAGTTTTCGGCCAAAGTGCGCCTAATGATGTGGTGGTGCGATAGACGCAACTATAGACTTCTCCCTTTTTTTCTAAAGAGGACAAATTTAAAAATGAATTCAAGGCCTTCTCTTTCCAACTAAGAGTCAAATATTCTCCATTGACCTTGGGTGATGAGGCTGAGGACAGGGAGGTTAGCGAATTTTTAATGCCACAAGGGACTCTGCGCATTCACTTGGATCGTGAGGATTTTTCCCATTCCCACTTAGATTTTGATGGCCCTGGAGGTCTCCTAAACAACTTTCCTACTTATTCTCACTATATTCAAGACACCTACGCAGACTTCCTCACTAAGGTAGGCCTCCATCGTGCTTTTGGGTTTAGGAACTTTGCTTCGTTCAAAGACAATAATTCCCTCCAAGTTTTGGTATATCACTAGAATGTGGTGTCTCACACCTTCGTTGCTACTTGGGGTGAATTCACAGTCACCCTAGAGGATGTATGTGGTACCTCCATGTATATTGATAAAGGTCTTGATACCAAAGAAACGTCTGCTCACACTACCTTCAATTAAATTTACCGTGGCTGCATTGGGGAATCAAACAAGGCTACCTTCACCCATCTTATCAGTCAATAATTTAATGTTCCTTACAAACCCATTCAGGTTGAAGAGACCCAAGGTTCCACATCTGAGATCACTTTTGGGAAAGGAAAATATTCCCCTTTATAGCTAGTTTCTTACATACTACGTGTTCTCTCTCATTTCCTTCTATCTGGAAAATCGTATGATCAGCCCCAAAGGGACCTGATCAACATCTCAGTGCGGCTTGCTTGTGGAGTCATATTTCCTCTTGTTGATCTCACCCTGGGGTCACTCTATACTTAGCTTGACATAGCTCACTTTAATATATAGCATTCCTTTGACAAATATAATGTTGCCAATTTTGCCAACACTATCATATTGGCTAGTTTCCTCTACACGAGATTTCCAAACGTTGCTCCTTCTGAGGCTCTTATTACTATTTCTACACTTAAACCACATAGCTTTCTTCGTTAGAACAAGAAGAAAATTAGAAAAGATCTAATCAATTTTATTGATAGGTATTCTTCCTTTGTTCCAAGGCCTTATATCGAGGAAACAAAAGCTCATTCTTGGTTCTTCTTTTCCTAGGCATCTCGTACCGTTGAATTTTCCACAAAATAGATGACCTCATAAGGGCATGGACTTGTAATTATGATTGATCTAACCCCTGGTTATCTCTCTTCATTCATAAATTGGAGAATATCCATGTAAACCTACATCCCCAACCATTATTCTCACCATTTTAGGTATGATCAGAGTGCCCCCTTCCTATTTTCCAAAGCACAAATGGTGAGGAGACGTTTTCCCAAGCTTATTCGGATTACACAATGGTTGTTGCCTATGTACTTTATGAGGAGTTGGACGACAAACTTACCATCTCTGGCATAGATAGGAAGGGCGGTGTGACTTAAAATTAACTCATGAAATTTTGGACAATGCAACTTGCCCAATTTGATGATTAGCTTTCCACTTCACCAAATCTGGCAACTGGTCACGGAACTTGTCCCTGGACAGGATAGTGGGTCGCGTCCAAGGGCCGTGATCATCTGGGGCGTGACCATTTTTATGGGTCATAACCTAAATCCCTTACCAATCTGACTATCATGGACTTGAGGGTCACGGTTGATGGTCACAAACTTTGTTCCTGACCCATACACAATGCTGGTCACAAATTTGGGCCATGGATCATTCCATGACATCCCAAAAATGGTCAAGACTTTAGGCCGTGACCCTTCTTATGCCTGTAAAAAAAAATAAAAAATGGTCACGGCTTTAGGCCGTGACCCTATTTATGCATGAAGAATAATGGTCATGGACTTTGTCCATGAACATTTTAAACTATACTAAAAACAAATTGGGCGTAATTTCCTCTGGTTTCTGGATATTCTAAAACTTGCATAATGTAAAGCCCACACGGTTATAAAATTTAATAATAAAATTATAAAAAGCCCGCACAACCATAAAACTAAACAATAAAATTATAAAATCCCGCACGACCGTAAAATTAAACAATAAAATTATAAAAGCCCGCATGGTCGTAATACATAAAGAAAAGAATCGTGAATGTCAACAACATTATATAAAAAATCTTCTTGTTGTAAACAATTTCCTTTTTCGTGTGCTTCACATGGATAAAAGCAAACGATACAATGTCATCCTCTAAAAAATAGGATATAAAAGAGAGATGATGTTAGTAACCAAGTAATTTAAAAAAAATCGTATTCAAGTTGAAAAGTTGCATATACGACTTATAATTGTAGTCATATTCTAAAACTCATAATCCCAAACCACGCGATCAGTTCTTGTAAGTTACATTGGTCCCATGCGAGGTGTTCGTGACTCTCACGGGGCCGTGTAGGGGTGTTTTGGGTTTTTGCCCTACAATGATAATTTTTTAATCCTAAGTCTAGATATTTTCAAATTATCATCATATTCTTAAACTAGGTGTCCCGTTACCATGCAGTAAGTTCCTGCAAGTTATATTAGTCCCGTACGAGGTGTTCGTGCCTCTCACGGGGCCGTTTGGAGGGTGTTTTGGCTTTTTGACCTCCAATGACATGTTTTTAAGACTAAGTGTAGATACTATCAGATTATCATCATATTCTCAAATCGAGAGTCCCTTGACCACGCAGGTCATATCCTACGAGTTACATTGGTCCCGTGCGAGGTGCTCGTGCCTCTCTTGGGGGTGTTTTGTATTTTTATCATTTAACGATATGATTTTAAGCCTAAGTCTAGATATATTCGAATCATATTTATATTCTCAAATCGAGAGTCCCGTCACCACGTAGTCATTTCTTATGAGTTACATTGGTCTCGTGCGAGGTATCTGTGCATCTCACGGTGTCGTGTAGGGGGTATTTTTGGTTTTCGCTCTCTAACGATATGCTTTTAATCTTAAATCTATATATTTTCAAATTATCATCGTATTCTCAAACCGGGAGTCCCGTGACAATGCGATCAATTCCCGCGAGTAACATTGTCCCGAGTGAGTTGTTCGTGCCTCTCACGGGTCCATTTAGGGGTGTTTTGGGTTTTTGCCCTCTAACGGCATGTTTTTAAGCCAAAGTGTAGATATTTTTAGATTATCATCGTATTCTCAAACCAGGAGTCTCGTGACCACGTGCTCAGTTCCTGCAAGTTACATTGGTCTCATGCGAGGTATCCGTGCCTTTTATGGGGCTGTTTGGGGGTGTTTTGGGTTTTTACCCATGACGGCATGTGTTTTAAGCCTAAGTGTAGACATTTTTAGATTATTGTCATATTTTCAAATCGAAAGTCCCGTGAGCACGCAGTCAGTTCCTCCGAATCACCTCCATTTCGGGTGTGTTTAGGTTTTTCGACCTCTAACAACATGTTTTGAAGCCTAAGTGTAGATATTTTCATATTATCATTATATTCTCAAATCAGGGGTCCCGTGACCATGCGATCTGTTCATGTGAGGAACATTAGTCCCGTGCGAGGTGTTTGTGCCTCTCACGAGATCGTTTGGGAGGTGTTTTGGTTTTTTTCTCTATTAGAAAGTTTTTAAGCCTAAGTTTAGATATTTTGAAATTTTCATCATATTCTCAAATCAAGGATCCCTTGACCATGCGGTCAGTTCCTCCAAGTTACACTAGTTCCGTGCGAGGTGTTCGTGCCTCTCACGGGGCCGTTTGGTGGGTGTTTTAGGTTTTCGCCCTCTAACAATATGTTTTAAAGCCAAAGTGTAGATATTTTCAAATTATCATAAGATTCTCAATCCGAGAGTCTCGTGATCACGTCGTCAGTTCCTGTAAATTAGATGGGTCCTGTGCGAGGTGTTCGTGCCTCTCATAGGGCCTCTTGGGGGGAGTTATGGGTTTTTGACCTCTAACGATATGTTTTGAAGCTTAAGTGTAGATAGATTCAAATTATCATCATATTCTCATGCCGAGAGTCCTCTTACCACGCGGTCAATTCCTGTGAGTTTACAGTGGTCCCGTACGACTGTCACGAGGCCGTTTGGGGGGTGTTTTGGGTTTTCTCCCTCTAACAGAATTTTAAGCCTAAGTCGAGACATTTTCAAAATATCATCATATTTTCAAGTCGGGGGTTCCCTGACCATGCAGTCAGTTCCTACGAGTTACATTAGTCCCGCGTCAGGTGTTCGTGCCTCTTACGGGGCCATTTGGGAGGTGTCTTGGATTTTTTCCCTCTAACGACATGTTTTAAACCTAAGTGTAGATATCTTCAAATTATTGTCTTAGTCTCAAACCAGGGATTCTGTGACCACGTGATCAATTACTATAAGTTACATTGGTTCCCGTGCGAGGTGTTCTGCCTCTCACGGGGCCGTTTGGGGAGCGTTTTAGGTTGGTGCCCTCTAACGACATGTTTTTATGCCTATGGGTGTATATTTTTAGATTATCATAATATTCTTAAATGGGGGTCCCCTTGACCACACGATCAGTGGTCCCGTGCGAGGTATTGGTGCATCTCACGGGGCCGTTTGGAGGTGTTTTGGATATTTGCCCTCTAACGTTGTGTTTTTAAGTCCAAGTTAATATATTTTCAGATTATCATCTTATTCTCAAACCGGGGGTTCCATGAGCACGCAGTCAATTCCTGCGAGTAGCATTAGTCCCATGTGAGGTGCTCGTGCCTCTCATGAGGCCGTTTGGGGGGGGGGGGGGGGAGGGGGGTGTTTTGGGTTTTCACTCTCTAACGGCATGTTTTGGAGCCTAAGTATAGATATTTCAAATTATTGTCCTGTTCTCGAACCGGGGGTCTCGTGACCACGCGATCAGTTCCTGCGAGTTACATCGGTCCCGTACAAGATTTTCGTGCCTCTTACGAGGCCATTTAATGGGTGTTTTGGGTTTTTGCCCTCTAACGACATGTTTGAACACCAAGTCTAAATATTCTCAAATTATTATCATATTCCTGATCTGGTTGTTCCATGACCACGCAATCAGTTCTGGAAAATTACATTGGACCCATGCGAAGTGTTGGTGCATCTCACGGGACCGTTTGGGGGGTTGGGTTTTCGCCCTTTAACGGCATGTTTTTAATCCCGAGTGTAGATATTTCAAATTATCATCTTATTCATAAACCAGGGGTTCCGTGACCACGCGCTTAGTTTTTGCGAGTTACATTGGTACCCTGCGAGGTCTTCGTCCCTCTCGTGGGGCCGTTTATGGGGTGTTTTGAGTTTTTGACCTCTAACGGTATGTTTTGAAGCCTAAGCGTTGATATTTTTATATTATCATCATATATTAAACGAGGGGTCCCATTATAAGGTGATTAGTTCCTGCAAGTTACATTGGTCCCGTGCGACTCGCGGGATCGTTTGGGGGGTGTCTTGGGTATTCTCTCTCTAATGACATGTTTTTAAGCCTAAGTGTAGACATTTTCAAATTATCATCTTATTCATAAACTGGGGGTTCCGTGACCACGCGTTCAGTTCCTAGGAGTTACATTGGTCTCGTACGAGGTGTTCTGCCTCTCACAGGGCCGTTTGGGGAGCGTTTTGGGTTAGCAACCTCTAACTACATGTTTTTAATCCAAATTGTAGATATTTTCATATTATCGTCATATTCTTAAATCGGGGGTCCCGTGACCACACTTTCAGTTCTTGTGAGTTACATTGGTCCCATGCGAGGTATTAGTGCGTCTCACGGGGCCCTTTGGGAGGTGTTTTGGATATTCGCCCTTTAACGGAATGTTTTTAAGCCTAAATTAAGATATTTTCAAATTTTCATCTTGTTCTCAAACCATGGGTGTCGTGACCGCGCGATCAGTTCATGTGAGTTAATTTGGTCCGATGCAAGGTGTTTGTGCCTCTAATGAGGCCGTTTGGGGTGTGTTTCAGGTTTTCGTTTTCTAACGGCATGTTTTGAAACCTAAGTCTAGATATTTTCAAATCATCGTTATATTCTTAAACCGGGGGTCTCATAACCACGCGGTCAGTTCCTGTGAGTTATATTGGTCCTATGTGAGGTGTTCGTGCCTCTCATGAGACCGTTTAGGGGGTGTTTTGGATTTTCGCCCTCTAACGACATGTTTGGAACCCTAAGTCTAGGTATTTTCGAATTATCATCATATTCTCGATCAAAGGGTCCCATGACCATGCGATCAGTTCTTACAAGTTACAGTAGTCCCATGCGCGGTGTTGGTGCATCTCATGGGACCGTTTGGGGTGTGTTTTTAGTTTTCACCCTCAAGTGGCATGTTTTAAAGCCCAAGTCTAGATATTTTAAAATTATCATCATATTCTTAAATCGGGGTCTCGTGACCATGCAGTAAGTTCCTGCGAGTTACATTGTTCCGGCGCAACGTGTTCGTACCACCGATGGGACCGTTTGAGGGTGTTTTGGGTTTCATCCACTAACGTCATGTTATTAAGCCCAAGTCTAGATATTTTCAAATTATCATTGTATTCTCAAACGGGGAGTCTCGTGACCACGCTGTCAGTTTCGACGACTTACATTGGTCATGTGTGCGGTGTTCGACCCTCTCACGGTGTCGTTTGTGAGATGTTTTTGATTTTTTCCTCTAACGACATGTTTTTAATATTAAGTTTATATATTAAAGGATTATCGTCATATTTTAAAATCGGGTGTCTCGTGAGTACGCGATCAACTCCTGTGAGTTACATTGTTCCCATGTGAGGTGTTTGTGCCTCTCACGAGGCCGTTTGGGGGTTGTTTTAGGTTTTCACTCTCTAACATCATGTTTTAAAGACTAAGTCTAGATATTTTAAAATTATCATCCTAGTCTCGAACCGGGGGACTCGTGGTCGGGGTCCCGTGCGAGGTGTTTGTGCCTCTCACAGGGCCTTTTGGGGGGTGTTTTCAGTTTTCGCCCTCTAACGACAAGTTTTAAGCCTAAGTGTAGATATTTTTAAATTATGGTTATATTCTCAAATCGGGGGTCCCCGTACCACATGGTCAGTTCTTGCGAGTCATATTGGTCCCGTACGAGGTGTTCGTGCCTCTCACTAGGACATTTAGGGGATGTTTTGGGTTTTTTCCATCTAACGACATATTTTTAAGCTAAAGTCTAGAAATTTTCAAATTATTATCATATTCTCAAATTGGGGGTCCCATGACCATGCGATCAGTTCCTACAAGTTACATAGGTCCCGTGCAAGGTGGTCGTGCCACTCACGGGATTGATTGGGGGTGTTTTTGGTTTTCGTCCACTAATGGCTTATTGTTAAGCCTACGTCTAGATATTTTCAAATTATCATTATATTCTCAAACCGAGAGTCCAGTGACCACGTAGTCAGTTCCTACAAGTTACATTCATTCTGTGTGAGGTGTCTGTGCGTCTCACGGTGCCGTTTGGGGGATGTTTTCGATTTTTGCTCTCTAACGGTATGTTTTTTAAGATTAAGTGTAGATATTATAATATTATCTTCATATTATCAATTTGGGAGTCCTGTGACCACGTGGTCTGTTCTTGCGAGTTACATTGGTCTCGTGCGAGGTGTTTATGCCTCTCATGGGGCCGTTAGGGGGGTGTTTTGGGTTTTCGCCCTCTAACGACCTGCTTTTAAGCCTAAGTGTATACATTTTTAGATTATCATCAGTTTCCTAAACTGAGATCCCCCTGACCATGGGACCAATTTCTACGAGTTACATGGGTCCCCTGCGAGGTGTTCGTGTCTCTCACGGGACCGTTTGGGAGGTATTTTGGGATTTCGACCTCTAATAACATGTTTTAAAGCCTAAGTAAAGGTATTATTATATTATCATCATATTCTAAAATAGGGGGTCCCGTGACCACGCGGTCATTTCTTGCTAGTTACATTGGTCCCATCCGAGGTGTTCGCGCCGCTCACGAGGTCGTTACGGTGGTTATTTTGGGTTATCAGTCTCTAACGGCATGTTTTGAAGTTTAAGTATTGATATTTTAAAACTATCTTCCTATTCTCGAATCGGGGGACCTGTGGTCCCGTGCGAGGTGTTTATGTATCTCACAAGGCCGTTTGGGGGGTGTTTTGGATTTTTGCCCTCTAACTTCAAGTTTTAAGCCTAAACATTGAACGGAATTAACACATAAAAATTCTTTCTATTTTAAAAAATGACCTTAAACAAATTTATAAAATGACACCCAAAATAAATCCAGGGTTGTACATAAATATTTATTCATAGGTTTATCGATATCCCTTAGATGATGAAGAATAAAACTCATCATGTAACCCAATATATTCTCAATATCGCTTTAGCTTTGCCGCATGCTCTACAATCACACATCATAGTCTTGGAGGAAACACAACTCAAGTCCTAACCTATGACTCAAACAAGTTTTGTCCAAACATGAAATAAAGTAAACATATAAAAATTGTCTTGATTCATGTCCTTACAAATCTCTCATTTGCCTATTTTGGGACAAAACTCAAAATGAAAAACTATTAGGCCGTCAAGATCACTAAGACTCAATTCCCAACCCCAAAAGTAAAAAAGTTATAGATGCTTGACCGACACAAACTTGAGTAGCTTTGATCTTGTGTACACCTTTGTCGCATGGATTCTAACTTGCACACTTAAACACACCTTCAAATGCAAAGTGATTATAACAGTATATAAATCGCATATGAAAAACCCTTCCCTTTTGCCTAACTATCTCCTCTTATGAAAGGACTTCTCCCTCAAAGGTACAGATCTCCCCCATATGAAAATAGTTAAATACCATTTCTCCCCTTTTTGTTCAGGAATTGACAACGGATAAGGTACAAAATAATAAAACATTTTATACCAATAAAACAAATTCTTTCCCTAAATGAAGATTGGGTAATCATAAAGGAAAAACACTATATTATGCAGTTGTGTGAAGCATGTCATGCAACGACAAATAATTCAATAACACAAGAACAAATAATCCAAACTATGAACAAAATATATCAACTATAATGCAAGCATTTAAGTATAAGATACCAAGATAATCACAAAACATACTAATATAAATCAAAGATTAAGCATAAGGAACACATAAATTAAATGAAAATCTAAATACTCAAAACATAAAACATACCATATATATAACCACACATATACCAATGAAGCACAAATATAAATAGGTATTAATGACAACAAAAGAAAAAAATACATATGCTTTACACACTCACATATTATCAATGTGTCTAAACAAAATGGTATGGAGTAAAGGGGCATTAACTAGAAACAAGAGAAAATGACCAAATCACAAAAAAATGTCCATGTAGATCTATTTGAATACAATAATTTGTGAACATTCGATTTGGCCTCATATGTCAAATAAAGAAATCAAAAGGATAAACAAGCATACTGCACACTTGCCTAGAAATTTTGATGATTCTCAAGTCAATAACGTCAAAACAATTTGGACTCACTATGCAAACCCATTGATATTCAACCAAACACCCTCAAAAAAACATATATAATTTTCTCTATCTTTTTCTTTTGAAGATATCAAATTTTTAAAGCATCAATGCAAAATTTTGGCCTTGGCAATTTTTCTATTTTTACTGCCTTTAAGTTTTTGGCTCTCGCCAATGGTGGCCTTTCATGCAACAAAGATTTATCCTTTCCCAACCCTTTCCTTTGCTCACTCATATTTTTGAAAAATATTAGACAAACTCATGGACAATGGTTTTTACATACACAAATCCCTTATAGTCAATTTTTTTTTTATGAATATGACAATATTATCGAGAGAACACCTCACTTAGCTCACATGACACATGAAGTTAAAATCCAAAAGAGCTCGTGCAAAGTGTGTGTCGATCCATATTGAATGTGAATCCATCATGCAAATTAATTTAAAACTACTTCATGTAACATGATTAAGAACAATCCAATCATTGAAAATTGAAATCAAATTTCCTAGTGACATGGATACATGGAAGGAATGGGATTAAAAGACATTGATATGTCACACAATATGTTCAAAACCAAAGTACACAAAACAAAAATCTTTTTCAGATTTTAAATTTTTTTCAAAATGATACAAATTTAGAAATAACAACTCAAAAGGCACAAAATCCTTTTGTATTTTCTCATAACGACCCCAAAAATGGAAAATTGAAACACAAAAGATAAAGATGTCATAACACAAGAAATAACATATAACATAACGTACAAAACTAGCTTATGAGAAACATGCAATCAATTACTCATAAGATATAACACGTGATGAATCGTTTTAAAGCATGCAAGAGTCAACAAGCCTAACATTAAGTGTCTCCAAATCGGATCTCCTAACCCACATAGGTGTAACTTGACGAACTCAATCTTGTGAAACCTTGGTGACACTAGCCTTAGTCTTTTTAGGAGCTTTTCAAAGATAATAATAAAAATGCCTAAGGTGACCTTTCATATCATAGTGTATGAAATTGTAGACACGAGGAATGTTACCTTTAGGTTGACCTTTTCTAACGTCCCTAACTTTGGCTGGTTCTCTCAAAAGCATGTTCTTGGCTTTAGCAGCAAAAGAATTTATATCGTTGAAGCTAATCCCACACTTGTCATATTTGATTCGGATGGTCCCCAACATTTTATCCAACCTCTATGACCTAGATTTTAAATTAAATTTGACATTACTTGAGTCTCTCAACTTCTCTTCGAACTCAACAATCAAAGACTAAAGTAAATGCTAGACTCTTTAAACTCATGAAGATAATTCTTCAATGCCTCCATTAAACCACAAAGACTATCTCTATCTCTCTCAATGTACTCGATCTTATCTTTAAGAGTCCTCTTACCTGCCCTAATTTCCTTAATTAATTTAGAATTATAAACTCCTATTGAACGTTCCTTTCAACTTTAACGACTCTGTATATAACTCCAGAAAGGCCACTCAAGCTCACCCTCCTCCTTGCCATCCTCTTCTTCTTCTTCTTCTTCTTCTTCTTCTTCTTCTTCTTCTTCTTCTTCTTCTTCTTCTTCTTCTTCTTCTTTATTGCTCCTCTCCTCATTAGCTCAGGAACCTAAAGATCGAGCCTTGAAATCACTGGTGTAATTGCTATCAAAGAGGGAATTAACTTCCTCTTTCGAATCACTATAAATAAGGGTGACCTTCGGTTTCTTACCCTCATTCCATAGTCTAGTGGGACACTCGTGAGAATAATTACCTAAACCTTGGCATTCAAAACACTTGTATCTATCATCCACTATCTTAGGACAATCCCCGTTATTCCTATCATGGTCGACAAAGTTCTTAGGATTCTTTTTAAAACTCTCTTAAAATCTCTTCTCATTTTCAAGATTAAGAAACTAATTAAACTCTATAGAAAACCTAGATATCTGTTCAGCATCAATCTCATCGTCACTATTAGAGTCCGACACATCCTCTTTTCAGGATTTCAGGAAATACCCTTATCTTTATTTTTTAGAGGACACATGTCCATCTCAAAGTTTTTAAGATCACCTATAATTTCTTGGAATCTCATAGCGTCGACACTACCCAAGAAATCTAGGATCGTGACTTTGGCATTAAATCTTTCAAGCAATGACCTTAATATTTTTTTCACCACTCTAGACTCAGGGATCGACTCACTTAAGATAAATGAGGAGTTGACATTATCCGACAAATTGGCGTAAAACTCATCTAAAGACTTTTCCTCCAACGTCTTAATTATCTCAAATAGTAATTAGATTTTGTATGTTGAAAACCCTAATAGTATCTATTCTCTCATGTGTGGATCGTAAAACGTCCCAATCATCCTTTGTTCTCTTACAAGTCAAAACATGCCTAAAATATTTTTCAGTCACAGTGCAAAAAATAACAATCACACCCCTCGAATTAACATTTGAGGCATTGTTTCCAACTATTGTCCAAGAGGCATGCTCTTTAGTAGAACCACCTACAGTGGGAGGAGTCCACCTAAAATCAATCGAGTTCCAAATGTTCTCATCTATCGATTTCAAGAAAAATCGGATCTGAGCCATCCGATAGGGATAGTTTGACCCATCAAACAATGGAGGGAGGCCAATGGAGCTACCCTCTCAGTTAAAATCCATTTACACCCTAAACAAGCTCAAAAAAGGAATCTAACACAACAAACTAGTGTAACACGCTTTGATAATAATTTGAGAGAGCTAGGGCTCCCTAATGTTTATATAGAAACACCACCAAAATTTAATTTTTCATAATTTATTAAACTTTTCATCGAATAAAACCAGAAAAGTTGTGTGAAATAATTTTACCAATTTTATTATTGACCTAAGAAAGCATCTTGGTGAGTATAAGAAAGTATAAAATAATCAAACCATAACACGACGATGTATGAGGAAAACCCACAATGGGAAAAAATTCAAATGACCCAACCATACAAGTCCACTACGATATAGGTATATTTACAAGAACAACTTAGATTTACACGCAGCCTCAATGCACATTCTCATTCCTTGTAATATTATTTGTCTCCATTGTTAGATGCCTTCCAACAGCCACACAACACAGGTAAGTTCACATGCCTCAATATTCCATCGATATTACTTGTCTCATGACTAGTCCATCCACTACTCAATAAAAACACGTTCTTTATCGCTCGAAATGATCACAATATGAAGAGCAAGCCAGTATGGTGCAACACAGAAGAGATGTCAAAAAAACATCTGTAGGATTCTTGATTCTCAAACTTGGCTCTAAACTGGGGTTTGGGAGGCATAAGATATACCTTGGAAATAATTTTCACTGAACCACCTTGAAAAAATGATGTTAGACTTGAGTATTTACAAAAAACATGAATTTTGAGCTGTCACATTTTTTTAGGCAGTTCTTTTGAATGATAATCAAACACACAAGTAAGGGTTACAAGTCTATTTTCTAAATACTATCTTGCTTACCTCCTAGTTGAGTAATTAGATTCACATAATTATAAGTCAGAGATTAACATCTTACTATAGTCTAAGTACCAAAGTCCATCCCCATTCCCTTTTCACTAATTTAAAGAAAATTACCAAATCTGCTCTGAATTGCATTTTTATCATCCAACAACAACTATCACAGTCCCAAAATGTAGAACTCCATTCATCGGTCATACTAAGGTCCCAATACCTCCACTTTTACCATATATGGTGATATTAACTTCACAAAATCTATTACCTAGAAATCTTATAATCTTTTGTTGATTCTAATATCATTTATGAGTTATATTGTGAGATCTAAAAGCTTAGAAACCTGAATTAGAAATTTATCTCCAAAATCCCACATAAAATAATTAATTCACGCGTATACGATTTGGGGTTTAACCCCAAAAGTATTTACTTAATTAACTTCTATTAATTAAGATAATTACTCAAACCAGAACTCTCCCTACTGATTTACACTACATAATGAGAGACTTATCACAAACTAGGTTCGTTACCACAGTTCAAGCCTAATGGAAATAGGGGAGTCGATCGATTTCCAATAAATTACTAAAAATTTTAGCCCTTCGCGATGTTAGAAAATATTTATAAGATATTAATCAAAGCTCCAAAAATTACAAAACTATCTCCTACACTTTTTAACGCATTTTAATTAGGTCTTTCTTTTTTCAAAAGGACAAATTTATAGATATACTATGACGAAAATAGCCTCAATTTAGCAGATTCGCTAAAGAAAATTTTAGCAATGTGTGGTTTTGAGAAAATATTGATAATATATTCACCACAACTTTAAAATTACAAAAATAAGTCCCGCGTGTTCTTGTCTCCATTTATCTAAGACATTCTTTTAAAAAAAAGTCATTTTCATAGGTATACCACCCTAAAAACATCCTGAAAGTGAGTGACTTTCTTAAGAAATTTTTTGCATGATCTAAACCTCCATTAAGGCCCCTTAAGCTCCCAAATTACCCAACCAAACTACTATATTCCTGCATAGATATTCCTAAGCCAATTCCATTATATAATTACAATTTTTCTTTACTTAAAACATGAATTCAAAGGGAAATTATAGAATTTGATTAAAATACTAAATTTTTAATCCCTAATCATTTGAGTTACAATTCTTTATCAATTCTTCCAATAATAAAGTTTTTTCATTCAATTACACCGATCTAATATCATTCAATCATCAGTCTATGCATATAATCCAATTTCATATTAAAAATCATCAATTATCCTATGAAAATGGAGTTTAACACTAATTCCCAATTTATTAATTCTCAAAGTTATAAAGTATCATCTAATCAAAGTTTTAGTAATTTAGTTTTAGAATTCAATGAGCAATCACATCATAACACAACCTCAATTATACAATTGTACTTAATAAGCTCGCCTTTAATCGCAATTTAGTTGAATTCTCCAAGGTAAAAGCCCCAATTCTTCTTCTTCTTCTTTCCTTATTCTCTTCTCCTTGGCTTAAGGGTTACGTGCGAAGTGTAAAAGTGATTTATCTTAACAATAACCCTCATTTTATAATGTTCAACCACGAAATTAGGATTAGTCCCCATATGGGCCCAGGCCCATTAAGCCAAAAACTAATTCGAATTTGTCTAAAGTCGAGCACAAGGCCTATAGTAACCTATGTGTCTTAAAATCCAATTTTGTAAGGTGTAACTAGACCTTCTACGCATCCCAAAGTCTCTCAATTTATTTTACAAACATTACTATTTTTATTCATTACAAATTTATTAATTCATTACCATATTTTAAATTTAATTCAATTTTAAATAGTAACATAAATCTAGTCACATCATTAGTCATTACATATAAATACAAACATATATATTTAATTTAATTTAATTTAAATTAAGGAGTATTAAACATGGCCAATGAGAGAAAACCCAATGTGGCAAGATTTAGCAATGACGACTATAGCGGTACTTATAGAGCCATCGTTTCAATAGTTCCTTTAGAGAAAACTGTTACACTTGTGGCGAGTGAATCAACTTAGTTAGTTAAAGTCATGGAACGACCTATGTTAATGAGAATTCCACCGAGTTATGGGTACGATTATATTTATCTCTTACGTGCATGAGTCTGATTTAGATATTAGTATTGTGTTTAATACGATTAAGGAGTTTATAAAGGTTATCATCGGGATTCATTTCTATATGGATACCCATCGGGAGGGGTCTATTTTACATCGTGATTGTAAAGAAATGATAGTTTGTTGGTCATTTTGGGAGTTCAGCTGGTTTTTTAATTTAGACATGTGGTCTTATGATTCGTCTTATGATTTGTGTTATTTATCGTTGAGTAGTAGCTACATGTATTATGCTTATATCGACTACAGGGGGTAGGTTTCTACGATTTCCATTTTTGGCCAAGGGATCTTTCTTATAGTTTTTCTCAAGTCGTGGGAGAATCTAACACATGCTTGTATTACGTATATGCAACTTTTTCTAAGGGATCATCGTATCATTGGACTCGATATCGATTGTCCAAGACTTACGGACATATTTGATGAGGTAGTTGGAGAGATAAATTTTTACATATATTTGTCACCAAATACTAGGACCATTGTGAGGGAACAATACTGTATGATTTCGACAGAAATATGATAGCCAAGTGAGCAAGTTTAGCAGTTTTGATCCAGGGTTCGTTCGGAGGAGAATGTCTCTATAGTGAGCCCGAGTTTTAATTATAAAGGAGAATGATGGTTCGTCCTAATTATGCGTGGGCTATTGGGATCTGAAAATGGGCATGATACTAAACAAGTATTTGTTGTCACGTCTCGATAACCTATTCGACTAGTGAAGTGTGCATTATTCTTTCCCAAGATTGACTTGCACTCAGGGTATCACCAGTTACGTATTCGGGAGGAGGACATTTTAAAGACAAATTTTCAAACGTGATATGGTTCATATGAGTTTCGAGTCATGCTATTTGTCTAACCAACAACCCAACAGTTTTAATGGTTATGATGAATATGGTATTTTGGCCATTTTTGGACATGTTCGCCATTATGTTTATCGAAGGAATTTTGATTTACTCTCGGCCAAAAGAAGATCGTGAAAATAATTTTAGGTGGGTATTAAAGACACCATGAGAACATAATTTGTACACTAAGTTATTTAAGTGTGAGTTTTAGGCTTCAAGAGTTACATTTCTTGGACCATGTCATACCTGAGGTTAGGATTTCAATGAATCATAGTAAGGTATCTACAGTTATGAATTGGGTGAGAAACCATAACAACTATTGAGTGTAGTAGTTCCTTGGGTTAAGTAGAGTGTTATATAAGGTTCATTCAATGATTCTTGAATATGGATGGGAAATTGACTCATGTCAATCGAAAGGAGGTATCATTATTTGGTAAGTAGATTGTCAGAGAGCATTTCAGGAGCTCAAGGAGAAGCCCGCCGCTAAGCCCGTCCTTGATTTATCACGAGGCGGAGTGGAGTACTTAGTACATACATATGAATCAGTCCAAGGAATAGGAGGCGTGTTGATGCAGGAGGATAGGCTATATCTTATACGTTTAAAAATCTTAATCCTCATACGGATATTTATCCCACTCATGATCAGGAGTTAGCAGTGGTCATCTTGGTACTTCTACAAGATAGGGTTTGGGCATGTGTCGTTAACCTCAAAGCGAGTTGATTAGGTCATGATGAGGAACAAGTTCTCATTACTCCGTGTATATGACTTGTTTGATCTTTTCAAGAAAGTGTCATATTGTGACGAGTTCATCATTGGTTTTAATGATGACCTTCTAATAAAGTGAAAGAATGTGTAAAAATGGTGACTGTTACACCCGAATTTAGGGTTAAAGTAGGTTACAACTCAAGTGGGGAACTATATCAAGGGAAGGAATGGAGGTTCTAATATGGAAGAGTACCTTTCTATGTTAAAGTATATAAAAGGTTACATTTTCAGGTTAATTTGGTTGTGCCATAAGGTTTCAAGCTACATGCGTTAGTTTTTGACAAGTTGAATGTTTCGTGGGTTGCTTTACATTCTAGAAGTAAGGGGTGTACAGTTATTTGAGGAATTTATATGGTTAATTTAATGAAACAGTTATTAGTATAGTTGTATCGAGAAGGGATTACTTATAGTACAAAAAATAGAGCACCAAAGACATTCAAAGAGTTACAGTGTTTGATATTCCAGTATATAAGTGAGCAAGTAGAACCTTTAAATTTCATTTGGGTGCAAGAGTACTAATGAGGATGAGTAATCAGTAATGATCGTTTGAGTCATATTTTCCAAGTAGATAAACAGCCAAGAGTTAATAAGTTTTTGTATGAGAATGTATTCAGGACACCTCAAAAGAAGTGGAATTCATAATAGGGTATATGAAGATTTTCAGAGTAGTAAAAAGATATTTTCTGACAAATGAGATCATGGTTTACAATTCCAAAGAGGTAGGCCACGTACTTTTGAAGACCTCATCGAGTATAGAGATTGTGACGTCGGATTCCAAAAGGAATTGACATCCTGATGGTTGATTCCTTTTCCATATTAGGGGATAGGGTGGGGATGATATAATTTGATCTCACCTTTGTAACACCCCGCTCAAAATAATAACGAGTGGCCAGCCCTATACTACATTAAATCATGAGTTTCAGATGCCTCAGTCTCAACACCAACTGTCGGTACAAAAAATATATGACTAACTACCCGATATCATATAAGCGAGATGTTAAAATTTAAATAAAACATACAACAGACAACAAACCAACACTATAAGCTACAAACAAAGGAAAGAAAAAAAAGTTTCACACAAGCGCTATGATAAATGAAGTGCGAGAATAATATGAAATGAGTAACTACAAATGAATAAACCCGAATAAGCTGTCGGGTCACAGACAATACAATAACTAAAATGGAATAAATATAAACATATATAAATATCCCATGGGTACAAACCCGATATACAACATGAATCCTACCTAGATTTTTAAAGAAGTAGGAAGTGACTACATTCTACATCCCGCAATAGTCTGCACATGTCACGACTCCTAAGATTCTGGATAGAAGGCCATCCGGTATCCATGCGGTAGGACACCTGTAATAGTATATATAAATATATACATGCAGGAGAGAAAAGTAAACGGATCAGAGCCCAAGTGTAGAAATATTTATCAAGTGTGTTAACCGTGCATAATAAATATCGATGCACTTATTTCATAATTAAAGTGGAATCGCAATCTCGTGAAAACCCCAACTCACCTCTCATCTAACGGCGCGCACCTATTCGCGTCCTGAAATTTTAGTTAAGTTACCCCACCTATAAGGAAAACCTAACTTACCATAGGCATTGCCTATACCCCCAATAAATGCCTTCCTAGCATACCCAAGAATCCAACCCTTTCTAATAATACTTGATTATTTTCAAACATATATGCCATACTAGGCTTAATGGATTCCGGTTTATAATTTAATCAATTATAATTCTTAATACGTTACCCATATACATTTGGGTTAAAACATAGGATTTAATTTCTAAATAACATGCATACAAATTATTATTGACAAAGCTTCTCTCCAATCTCAACATTGCACTACGTTTCGTGCGTGGGGCGTCTCGCAAAGCGAAATCCAAACCAGGAACCACCCCGTTACACTACTCCTTAACAATGTTGATCCTAGAGATCCATTATGCCATACATACAATTCTACTATTACAACTGCTAAATTTAGGTTACCATATAAAATCCACTTAAAATCTCCAATAGTATCCTTGGGATGATATAATCGAAATATTCCTTAAATGCGATACATCAACCCCCAATAATCCAGTACACCATTATCATCCAAGATGTACTCTATAAAGATTCCATATCCTTTCACCTATAGGATATGTAAATATATATATATATATATATATATATATATATATATATATATATATATATATATATATATATAGGTATTTATTCTTACCATATATATATCATCATCCATTCCCATGACCAAATGTACATACCACATATGATGTACAATGACCATGCAAATAATATACCCGGCTATATATATCGCCGATAAACTTCACCATGCTATCATCGTCCTAGTGACCGGCTCACGTAGCAATACTGGGGACCACCTGGTGGGGCTAAAAGACACCCACCTCGTGATAAACTCACGCACACGACGTCTCGGGAAGCGATCATATCTCCTAACAGGCAATGAGACGAAACATACCCACCATGTCTCATCCCAAAAATGTAAATCACATAATAACACACAGGACGACTATGACCTGGGGAATATCCACACCCTGCTCCTCGAGCCAGGATTCTCACCCTCTGCGCGAAAACTTCCCAATGATAGTATGAGCGGGTATTCTTAACCACATAAGTATATATATCATTCACATGCACAATATATATACATCCATATGATTACATCATATGATCAAACCATCACATACGGTTTTTAGATAACCACAACATAAATATATCCACATATTCATATCTGTACATATATATATATATATATGTATATTTCTATTCACATATCCATACATATATATATATATATATATATATACAAACTATTTCTTGTTCATATGTATAAGATATATAAACTCGGCTATAGGTATACATAATCCTCAATATACTAGCCGTCACCCCAAACTCATTTAATTTACCTCGATATGTGAATACAATCCTTCACTTGCAGCATATTCATCCATTTTTCCTATGATGAATAGTCTCCCAAAGATATATGTTTATATCCAACATTAGGGTTATCACCCAAAGTTTAGTGTATGAAACCAACACTATACATCCCATCTATATCCCAGAGCACATCGATGAATCTAGTAATAATTTTGACTATTGGTATACACATAACTAATAGTCTATAAGCCTCAAGATCAATCTTACATTCATCACATGATCCCATTACTTAGGGAAAATACCCGTTGTAAATCACACACCGATAAACAACAACTACCCCAACTAGATTTACACACTCTACTCTAGTTAGTAATATGATCCCATCGCTCTCGATTTTGACTACGGTTCAATCACTCTTATGAATCCCCTAGTCTAACGCCTCTCTGATTTATTCCTTAAATTTTATCATTACTAGGGATATGTGAACACTCTCTTTCATTGGACCCCAAAATTGTATCTTAATAATATCCTACCTTTATAAGGATTCGATATAAATGTCGGCCCTAAATTTCACAACAAACCCTCGCAACTCTCTCTAAGAGTTCTTAGTCCCTCCCAAATCTATACTTACTTTTGATCTATAATTAGGATTCTTAATCCCGATGAGGTTTCCCCATAATATCTATACGCAACTCCAATGCATATATGGATATATTTTTTCCCAAATTGTTCCAAGAAGCCCCAAAATCATAATATGTTAGAAACCCCTTATATATCTCCAAATCATTTCTCTTATATCATAAGAGAAAGCCCCCAAATCAATAAACCCAACCAAAAAGGGTTAGAAATCATTCTAGAGAAAATTCCTCAACATGCCCTGTTTTCGAATCGATTCAGCCCAGCGAATCGATTCGGCCTCAAAGGCGAATCGATTCAGGTCCAAAGACCTGGGCTTCTGTCTCAGGCCGAATCAATTCGCCTAGGGTCCAAATCAATTCGGTCAATGCAGACCTGCCAATTTGCCTAAGCCGAATCGATTCGAGTCTACAGAATTTGAAGGGTTCTTCTTCATTGAACCGACGAATTTAAAACCCTAAAATTTCTATTCTAACCCCCAAATGTTCATCACAACACGATTCTAAGCCAATAAATCAACCCAAAGTTGATCCCAACCATTTCTATACCATTAAACCCATATATAAACATTGATTTCAAGATTAAACCCAAAAATTTAGGTTTTGATATTAATACCCAAAAACCATTTCTTTAACCCACAAATTATGAAATGAAATACACAAATGGCTTATTTAGCAAGATTAAACACTTGCCTCAGATTTGTAGAGGTTGAATCGTCCTCGATGTCGCGTTTGGGCCAGAATCTCCAAGCTTTTCTTCCTCTCTCTCTTCTTTTTTTCTTCTTTCTCTCTTCTTTTCTCCCTTCTTTCTCTTTCTCTCTTTCTTTAAATGAGATGGCTTGATCCATAAGCCTCTTAAGCCTTTAAAACAATAAACCCAGTTTTAAATGTTAATACACACTTTAAATGACTCGTTTACTCCAATTCGAGTCAAACTGACTTAAAAACATTATGGAGCCGAAATAAAACCCAATGACAATCATTTTGACTATCTCGACCCTTCCGGGATCGATGGTACACTCAAAATCATCATCCGGAATACTTTAAAACGTTTTCTATTTTTGGACCTCAATTCCCAAATTTTAAAATTCACCAATTTAATTAAATTTTATTTTCCCGAAAATTTAATTTCTTAGTCTCCAAAATCGAGGGTTGTTGCAACCTTATCACCATTAGTGGGGGCACGATGATAATAAGGCTATACAACAGAGGGAGTATTATGATACAAGTTGATATTTCGCTATAACACCCCCATACCAAATTAAATCAGAATATACAGTTGGATCATTCTTAGCATCACTATCAAAAACATTTTATAATCACCTAATACTTAATTAAATAGGTGTGAAAAACTTTCAAATTTTAATTTATTAAAAGTTCACTTTTTAAAATACAAACCATTTAATACAATCCATTTACACATTGAGTAATAACTGAGTAAATATCACAACTGAATTAAATGCAACTGGAATAAAACTTTCCAGTAAAATATCTAAATACAATAATCCCAATGATAAAAAATGTATCATAATGACATACGAATATAATCCTGACTCTGATAGAAAGCAAATATTTAAAATCCTCGGGGTGACATGCCCTAAATGAAAGATCACTATAGAGTATGAATTAATGAAAGTGAAGGCGTCTAAATAAATCTCAAAACTCCATATCTTCCATAAATCGTCACTTGTCATAATACTCTATGGTTGGCGTCCCTGCGACTGGACACCTGATATAGGAGATACAAGAGATAAAAGAGAATATCCAAGGAAATGGGTTAGAGCCCAATGTAAAAATTGTCTATAAAATAGTAAGTGAATAAATGTTATAATTAGAAATTATTATATACATGTTAGATTATTTGACTCTCTCTTGAGATTCTCACCTATCATCTAGAGTGCACACCTAACGTATCTTTAAGTCATACAAGTTATAGTTCCCAAACTAGATCAACCCAATGTATCCACTATTAATAGCCCAAATCCATTCCCACGTATTTCTCTCTTAATACTTGTAATAATAATAATAATAATAATAATATGTATATCCATTTAGATTCAAAATGGATAAGCCCCTTTTTAATTCAGTTCAATTAACTGTTTTCATACTTAATTAATTCCAGATATCATTATCCTTGAATTCTACTTTAGTCACACAGTAGATATCATCATATGTGTGTGTGTATATATATGTATATACATTCACTCTATTATATACATACAATACTACACCCCGAGACACAGCTGCGGTGCTGCATTACTCTGCTATCATGTCCCAATACATCTCATAACTGTATGGGGTACTATAGGTTCGGTAAAGATTCCTCGAACCACAAATATCAAACACAAACATTCGAGGAGAACATTGTCCTAAGCCTTTGGGCTATGCACATACCTACACACCCAAATGATCGATCACACCCAAAAGTGGTGATCAATCCCTAAGTTCTATGTTCTCGAGTGACAAGTCAAAAATCCCATTAGATTCATCAATATATGATTTCCCTCAGGCGCAAACCTCCCCCGATACCAAGTAAGCTAGGTATGTCATACACATAAACCATCAATAATTCAAATAGGCATTATCATCTACCTATTAAGTATTCGGTGCATACATTACCTATATCATATTAGGAATTTATCCTATCCCAAGTACCTGTCGTATTTCTCGAATACTACCTGTACTTGTAATCACGATTATCATCGTACATATATTATGTAATTATTTCTCCCATAATCTTTTATTTAACCCAAGTACCCCATATGTATGTCCTCGATGTTACTCGTACTTGTCATAATGATTATTCTCCTCTAAATCGTATAATAAATATGTAGATATCTCTCACATAATGTTAATCCTTAATAGATTATAATTTTCCAACATTAATCCCAAGATTCTCACTATATTAATGTGCCAAAATTATTTAAACCTCATTCTGGGCTAAATTACAATTTCCCAAACTTTTCTAGGCTAAACTGGAGATTTTAGGAAATATCTTTTGAAGTCGGAAATCTCATTAGAACGAGTTTGACTCTCGTTTGAATGAAGCCCAATCTCGTTCTAACGAAGTTAACATTTTTCATGTTCGTCTTGAGTTCCAGTTTTCTACGTTTTTCCTCAATTTCTAACACCCAAACCTTACTGGTTTCTATCCTAACAAAATCCAGAAGTCCGAATTACTGTTTTAACATCATTTCAAGATATTCATGGGTGATTTCTAAATAAAAACATCAATTCCACATGTTCATAAGGGATTATCATTAAACCCATTAAAACCTCAAGATTTCAATAATTTGAATTCTCCATTTTTATCCAACTTGAAAACTCAAAATTTAGAATCATTGTTTCATACCTAAATCATCAAATTTCATTTTTAACATGGTAGGATTTTTCTACATGCAATTCCTATCATCCTTTTTTCTACGTGCAATTCCTATCTATATTTTTCTACATGCGATTCCTATATATATTTTTCTCTACATGTAAAATCCTTAATTTTCATCATGATCATAGTCTCTACATGTTATGTATTCAACTACATGAATTTGACTAACCATTATCTTGATTTACTAATCATTATAAATTCCAAATTCATAAGTTCATGAATCCTACAATAAAATCATATTGTAACATGGATATGCTAATCACTAAAATAAAGCTAGAATCACTTGCCTTAAAAGTCGGTCCGGACCTTTGATGAAGACAAATGTTAGGACTTCTCCTTCCCTTTTTATGGTGGATTTTTCAGTGACTATGGTGGTGGTTCAAGGTGAAGAGATGGTGGTTTTCCCCTTGGTTTGCCCTAGGTGACTCATCCTTTCTAAAAAATCTCCCTCTCCTCAAGTTATCCTTTCACTTTCTCTCTAAGACTTTTCTATTTTTCTCCCAAACTTTCTCACTTCTTTTTGGATGAAATGAATCTTACATAGAGTCTAGTCTTATTTAAATAATAATTCTTGAAGGTTAGCTAAAATACAAAAAAATGTAGTTACTATTCATCTTCCAAGCAAAATGACTAAAATGCCCCTTTAGGGTGTCCTTTAATCTTCTAATTGACCCGAGACCCAATTCCAACACCCAGATAGACTTTCCTGACTATTTTGACCCTTCCAATGCAACGGCGCACTCGAAATGACCATAAGGTTGATATAAAAGAATCTTTCCTTTTTATTTATTTAAATTAGTCCCAACACGTCCCATAACCGCATCCTGACTCAATTTCATTTATTTCCGTATTAGTAACTCATGACAATATAAATAACATCATATTCCTATATTACTTATATATCACTAAGTAATATTTAGAATCATATATTACTTTAATATCTAGTAATATTAAATCCGGATTAATCCCAATTAATTTTTCATAATTAATTCCAATTAATCCCCGTTAACTTTTAATTTCTCTATTTTAAAAGCTATTAAAAATTATGGGATATTACATTCACCCGGCGGACTAGTTGGATGAGGATTAGACGAATGCGATTTACAATGGGGGACCTTAGTGTGCATTAGGTCATAGGATGAGTAAATTCGGTATATAATATTGGGATGATATGAGTAAGATATTCTTAAATTTTTGAGTAGGAATATAATAAATTCAAATTTCGAGGACAAAGTCCATTATTTTAGAGTGGAAAATGTAATCCCCCACAATTTTAATGCATTAATTAAATGGTAAAATTTATTATTTATGATTATATATGCCCGCAGTGACATGTGATGTCACTAACTATATTTTCATATGTGCTGAATTATATGTATTTTATTTGAAATTGAAAATGCTCAAAAATGAATTAATAATTGCTTAATAAATAAATAATTTAATAATAATTTTTGGGACTTGTACAAATTAGAATATTAAGAAGTTGGTTTAATACTTTGGGTTGATGTTTGGGACATTTATAATGTTGGATTAGGACTTAAAATAATGGGTTTTAAGCCACATAGGCTAGTGTATGGTTTGGGCTAGACTTTAAACTAATTAGAAAAGATTTTGAACTTAATGGGTCAAGTTCCATATGGGTAATAACCTAAATTTCTTGGTTAATTCTATAAAAAGGGAGAATAGGGTTATTATGGATAATTTTAACAAGTGATAAAGGAAACCCTATACAAAGGGGCGATTTGAAGAAGAATAAAATAGGGCAATTGGGCATTGGAGAAGAGAAAAATTAGGGGTTTTCAATTAGATTTTATCCTATTTGAAATTGGAGGCAAGTTTACTTAGTATATTAATATGATTATTTTTTGTGTTAGAATATAGTTATCTATTGAGTTATAAATCTAAACATAGAAATAATTTACTTAGATAGTTAAACAACAAAGTTTAGATTCAACCTAATGAGATAAATTAAGTTTCCATACATGAATTGAAATTAATACAATTCCACATAAAAGTGAAGTATATGGACAAATTAATATTCAAATTATACTAATTTTACATAATAGTGGAAAATCCTATTTATGAATTCATTAATTATGTGGAAATTGAGATTTTTGGATGAAATGAAATTATGGGGTTCTAAGTCTTTAAATCTGAGATATAGCTCTAAATGTTACATAAATTGACTAACCTTATAATGAATAGTATATAGTTTAGTTGTGACACCCCGCCCAATTAAATATCGGGTGATCAGTCCTTTATAAAATTTATAACAGAATATTCGGTTGGTTCATTCTTAGCATCAATGCTGAAAACTTAAATCCAATTAATTACCTAACATTTAATTAAGCTAGTGTCAAAACATTTTCCAATTTAATTTGAAACCAATTCATTTAATAAATTTCTGAACATGTAATTATAAACCATACACAAGAATTTAATGTTGATTGAATCAATTACTGAATAATTAAGACTGGATAAAACCTCCAGTTCAAAGTCACAAACCAAACCATAATAAATACTCAATCCAACCGAAAAGAACTACAAAGGAAACTGAGTACAACTCCGCTAATGAGAATGAGCAACACATGCCCGAACAGAGATATATGAACTAGGAACTAAATGAACTGAGAGAAGTGTCTAATCTCAATAACCCGCAACTTCCATAACAACTGTAGCTCGACAAACCATCCAAGTATATAGAACCGGTGTTCCTGTGGCTGGGCACTTGTACTAATATATATATATATATATATATATATATATATATATATATATATATATATATATATAGCAAAAGAGAGAATAAATGCAAGAGACGGGTCAGAGCCCGATGTTTTTAAAAATATTTATTAGCAAGTATTTAAAACTGCATTAAAGCAAGTATCATATGAATGTTAGTTCTAACTCTCACATGAGATTCTCACCTCTCGACTAGTGTGCACGCCTAACGTACATCTAATCCAACCTAGCCATCTGAAACACTCTTAACTAGGAAAAGGATTATCCTACTAGTTACCCCTTGTAGTAGTATCCCGTATTTGATCTGGACTCATCTTAAATAAGTGTTATCACAATAAAGTCAAGTATTTACTATTTACGTTACTGAAGATTTCACTATCTTAATAATCAGATATTATCTTATCTTAGGTGTACCAAAAGCATATATATATATATATATATATATATATATATATATATATATATATTTCACTATTATATATGTATTACCCAATCTTAATAGTCTACAAATATCACATTATAAGTATAACACAAGTATATATAAGTATCCACCACTATTATATATATACTAACACAACACCCCAAGGCTATACCTGTAGTGCATTGCATACTCTGCTATCATGTCCCGGTACACCTCGTACTCAAACAAGGACTAACAGTTCAAAAATCTCCCACGAACCATATAAACATATCACAAATATTGGCGGCGAACATAGTCACATACCTATGGGTGACGCACATACCTATGCTCCCATAGTCAATGACTTATCAACTCACAAATAAGTCTTCACAGTACTATGTTCTGCGATACAAGTCAAATATCTCCCTGAAGGTCACTCAGGATAAGACCGTCTCTACAAACCCCCCCTGCGATAGCAAGTAGCTAGGTATGTCATACACATAATATCAAATATAGGTATACACGTATTCCATCAATCAAACGGTATACACACAACCAAATGTCATATTTCATATGTGGTATTTTTATCACTAAATACTATCAACGTGTTTTTAAATCACGATATTCCCTCTCTCGTAATATATATAAGGATAATATGTCACCCAAAAATCCTTAATATAAAATCATAAGGAGTCCGATAAGTACCCACTAATTTTTATTCTTATAAGTTCAATATCTTCAGAACTAATATCATAAATATTTATCACTTAATACTCTCAACGCATTTTCAATTATTATTATCTCTCTCCCACAATCTTCAAGGTAAATTCATTGTTCCAAATATTTGAATCATGTAATACCCCGTAGTTTTATGACTTTTAAATTTGAAGATTTATAAAATTTAATTCGAGATATTAATTTAATATTAATCCAAAAATTATTTAAATGTTTACTAGCGTGATGAGAGTTAGTAATTATTGGAATCTTGTTTTAAATTACTTGATGGGTGAAGTAAGATGTGTCATTAAATTTATTAAAATTATCACGAAAATCTAATTTGATAATTTTAGAAATTTTATCGAGACGCGCCTGTGTTGTGTCGGGATTAAATTCGCATTATTAAAAGTGAATAAATTATAAGTCACCCGTATGGTCATTTTGAGTGCGTCAATATGTCCGAAAGTATCGATATAGTCAAAATCATGTACCCGGGGGTTTAGTTTGGGTCTCAGAGCGTTTTTAGGCCTAATTAGCATCCCGGGACGACGATTTAGACATTTTGTATTTTTGGGCATGGAAACCCACGAATTTTTTAAGGATATATAAGATTTTAGGGGTTTCCTTCTAGGGTTAACATAATAAAAAATAAAGAACGGCCATTGGAGAAGAAGTGCAGAAGCTTTCCAAGGAGTTCTAGGCCAAAAATTCCGTCATTCGTACCGCCGTCACCGCCATATTTTAGATCGCATGACGAGGAACACAACCACACCAATTTCTTCCGCAAATCGGAAACAAAGATTTTTGACAAAGTATCTATCTTGCTTTATTTTAGTTAACGCTTCAATTATATTAGTGTAGGGTTGATTAGAACCAATTTCATGAAAGAAAACATATATTAGAGACTAGAATTCACATGTTACAGAAGTAATAATCATGATCTGGAATTCTATTTCACATGTAGAGGTTAAACCATGAATTTTCATTGAGTTAGGAGTAGAAAATATGCAAAAATAATGGGAAGAACTAAGTTAAAGAAAAGATTAGGGTTCTTGAGGTTTATATAGATTTTGCCCTTGTCAATTGTTATACTCGATGAAAACTCACATGTTTTACGTAGGAAATTTTTATTTGGGTATATAATCCGTGTATTATCATTTGTTGGGAGTTTGAGAGTGAAATATGATTATTTGGTTGAGTTTGGAGAAGGATTTCCATAGCTGAATTTTCTGCAGTTTCGTCATAACTGCTTGATCGATCGATCGACCAAAGAGCATTGATCGACCCCCTTCCATCGATCGATCGACCCCTCCTGGAAAACTCATATTCCTCCTTTAAATAGTTATTTCGATTAAAATGAGTAGTAACCTTTGAACCTTATTGCTAGAAAATTTTGGGACATAAAGAGGACGAGTAGGACTTAGTAAAAAATGAGCATTTAAAGTATGGCAAATTTAAGGTTAACGGGGTGCAATTTATACATAGGAAATTATGGAAACGTGTAATTAAAGGAGTAAGACGCGTAAGAAAGTTACGTTAGAAAATAAGAGAGTACTTACTGAATTTATACATTGGGGAATAGAATATTACGAGTGAAATGAGGTAAGTATGAAATAACCTATAATTAAGAATAAAAGAGATGAGCCGTTATACGGGGTAATCTAGTAATATGTATTAAGAACGAGTATCATAAGTATGGGTCGTGGGTGTACCTAATTTAGAAATGGGAATGGTAGTATACATATATATGACTGTGTTTGTGCATATACTATATACGTGTAAAAATCATGCCCGCGCTACTTGCTATCACTGAGGTTACCGCTCCGGGACAGTCTCATCTTGATGGGACCTTTATGGGGGATATTGACTTGTACCCTAGAACATAGCAATCCTTAGTACAGGCTATTTGATTGATAGTCAGACGGTCCTCAGAGACGTGAGGGTATGTGCTGACCTCTTAGTGACTTGGAACTATGCTTCGCCTCAATTTTTATGTGTTTTGTGTTAATACAGTTCGAGAGTGATTCTGAACTAGTACTTCCTTTAGTATGAGTGATACGGGGACTTGATAGCAGAGTATGCCAGCACCATAAATTTTATGTGGGGTACCGATAGTATATATATATATATAGAATTGGGAACTTTCTATTGTGACTAAAAGTAGTTAAGTAATGAATAAATATTCCAACTTTATTGTAAGTGTTTGAAAAGTTTGAGGAAATACTAAAAGGCTTTATAAGGAAATGAGATTTATGTAGAAACCTTACTTTCAAAAATTAATTATCTTAGCCCTAGTATTTGTCGGCATGAAACCTTATGAGGAATTTAAGATAAGCTAAACTTGTGGGGATTAATAGTGAGGTAGGTGTGCACATTATATGAGAGGTGAGAATTTCTCAAGAGAGTGCCGCATACTAATATGATTGTTGCATTAGCCGGTAAGCATTTTAAATACGTGCTAAACTAACTTTTTAAATGTTTTACAATCGGGCTCTGACCAGTTTCCTGTTATCTCTTCTCTCTTATATATATATGTATATATTACAGGTGTCCAGCCATAGGGGCGTCATGCATAGGATTCTTTTGAAGGAACGTGTTGCAGCTTAGGTGGGAGTTGCAGGCCTTTTGGTTAAAAGACCTCATTATTGACTCCACTCTTAGTTCTGTTTTATCCAGTTGGGCATATGTCGCCCTTTTACCTTATTCAGTTGGTTTATCAGAGATTATGATTCATTTACTTTTAGTATTTTACTTTGGGATTTGTTACTTTCAGGATATTTTTCCTTCTTTGTTTTAAAGTTGGAATTAGTTATTTGAATGCTTAAATTGCTTGGATGATCTTTTCCAGTCTAGTTATTTGTGTGACTCTTAAACTGTGAATTATGAAAGGTTTTTATAATTGGACTTAAATTAAAAATGGAAATAATGTTTTAAATGGTTTTGACACTTAGCTTAGTTACTTAGGGTGTTTAAATTGAAAAGTGTTTTTTTTTCGACAGTGATGCTATGAATGAACCAACCGTTCACCTTGGTTATAATTTAATAAATGACTGATCATCCGGTATTTAATTAGGCGGGGTGTTACAGGTGGTATCAGAGCATCATGTTCTAGTGTCCTTTAGGATCTGTACGGCTTATTTCGCTTTCAGTTTAATGTCTTTGATTTAGAGCCCTAATATTAGGAATGTTGTATTCATCTTTATCCGTTGGAAATTCGTACTTCTGCGATTTATCGATGTGAATGTTGAACTTATCCAGAGTATTTTAAACTTTTAGATGGACCGTAAAGACAAACAAGCTAATGTCGTTGGGGAAGTTAGTGAGCAAGAATAACTCACACCTCAGGTGTCTCCGAAGAAGGTATTAATTTCCGAATTTGCAGGCATTGTGGCACAAGAAGTTACCACCGTAGTCTTACAGTACCACGATCGCAGTAAGAAACTCATATGAGGCAAAAGACCTAGAGAGATTAGTCAATTTCATATGACTAGAATTGACAATTGTGCTAAGACACCGAAATTGAGGCTATAAGCCCCTCAAGACCAAGACGGCCCCAGAGGTAACAAAATTTACGTAGAGGCCCAAAAGCATCAGGGCCAACAAAGTCGGGGTCAGAATGAAGTCACAAAGAGGTGTTTCAAATGTGGAATGGACGGTCATAAACATCAATCTTATCCAAATCAGACTGGAGAGAAACTACAACCCGACCAGTGAGAAATTTCAGGACTCTGCTATAAATGTGTGCAACCGGGTCACAAGTGGAGGGATTGTCCTCAACCTGACATCGTTTTTCTATAAATTTCTCAACAAGGCCAGCAAGACCAAGGAAAAAGCGATACTGGTCAACAACGTAGTGAAGTGAGACAGTTTTGAGGGAGGTGCTTCCAATGTGGCAGGAATGGCCATAGATGTCAAGATTACCCAGAGAGGAATAGGACCCCACGGCAGCAGGGCGCCCATAATAAACCACAGAAGCCAGCTCTACCAGCCATCCCAGCAGCCTCAGTTTAATAGAGTCAATTACAGTATGGATGTGTCTATAACGTCCACCAAGTAGTAGCACCTCAGGCCCCAACCGAGATAAAAGGTATGTTCCCTATACCTGGTGCTATGGGTCGAGTTTTAATTGGTACTAGGGCACCGCACTATTTTATAGCTATTCATTTTTTCACGAGCCTTAGGGCTATTAGTCACGACTACGAGTACAGTGCTGTGAGTCGACTCACCATTTGGGGGAAAGAGTCTTTATTTTTTTTCTTTATTTGAAGGGGTGTAGATATATAAATTAGTAACTTCATTTTTACCTGTGGTCAATACTAATGTTAGATATGCATGAGTATAAGGTCGTTATTGGCATGCTAGGGTTTCAGTAGGAGTATTATCCTCGCCATTTCGGGGTAGGAAAGGTGTTTGGTGACAATGCCTCGCCCAGAGGAAGGATTTTCCAATGCGATTGGAAAGGTAGAAGTATGACTGAGGCATGTTTTATGTGACACGAGCAAATACCCATATTTTGTTCATCGCTAAATTAACATGTGAGACGATTTAGTGCGTATAACTATAAACGTTAATATTATGTTGGTATATTTTTCCCTAGTGTAGTGGAATTATCTTTAGTGCTATCCACGGAGGATGAATGTGAGTATTAATAATGTTACACACTTTATTGAGAGTACTCGTGTAAGGACATAAATTTCCAATTGAGTCCTTTGTAGTTTTGGCTCAATTCTGGACAAAAACATTTGAGTCATAGGATAGAGTTCAAGTTTATCCATTCAAGCCTATAACGTGTTTGTTGAAGACGTAGTGGACAAGATATAAAAGCTTCATCAAATATCGTGTGTGTTGTGCCTCGTTTCTACGTCATCAACATGGTTCCACTGCTCCTAAGGTATGAATACATTTTAATATATATATATATATATATATATATATATATATAGGAGCTTGGAACATTATTTATTGGGTGTATTTTATAAATTTATTTTGGGTGTTAGTATTTTTTTGTTAAACTTTTTTTGAATTCATAGTTCTAAATATTTTGTTCTCGGACACCTTTCAGTAGAAAAATCATATCAAATCCAAAAAATTCAGATACGAAACTGGCGGCCATGCGTTCGTATCGAAATTATCTAGAACCATGGCCTAAGATCTCGTTCGAATGAGAATTCGTTCGAATGAGTTTTCAAACGAGATTTTTTTTTTCGTTCTGTCTCTTCGTTAGAAGTCTCATTCGAACGAGATTTCTACGAAAAAACAGCGGGAACAATTTTAAGCGAGTTTTTCCACTTTTCCACTACTTTGCTCCACTTCCTTTTTGACATACTTCTTAAGTGCAGGAACTAACTTTTTGAAGACAACTTTTTTCACATTTCCAAGTGTAATTTGAGAAAAATTCTTTGAAGAAAAAGTTCCTTTTTTTGTGTTAAGTTTTATGGAGTAAATTCCTTTCAAAACACATATACACCCACATGTTTGTTTATATCCAAGTTTCAACATATATATATATATATATATTTCTTGGACTGTTTGGCACCGGTTTTCTCTACACCATTGAAGAAGAGAGTTTGAGTTTTCTTTTCAACTCATAAAGGAGAAGAGCTTTGTTTGATGTGACATTCCCACTCGAAGAAAGGCTTCATTGAGGGTTGACGGTTGTCCAAAAGTCTCATTGGTGGATTCCAAAATTTCGGTGGAGTTTTGGGGTTGTCGACTAGGCAGAGGTGTTTACAAGAAGACGCGTCAAGGCTTGAAGGGAGTCGAGTCGAGAATGTAAGTCATCTGTCTTGTAATTGTAAAACCGTACTTAGTGGACTTAAGGTTAGGGTCATCGGAGGTTTTTCCCATTTGGGTTTTTCTCGTACATCCGTCGTAGTGCGATTGAAATTTATTTTATCTTGCTATATCACCTAGATGCATGCTTAGGACTAAAATATAAAATTAGTTCAAAATCACAATCTATTTAATTTGGTGCAATTTTAATGTTTGGGTATGTTCAATTTAATTCAAGTGCAAAATTACTTTATCTTTATAACATGAAAGTTTAACTTGAATTAGATTAATGTGTGTTTAAGTCGAAATGAAAATTGTGTGTGTAGTTTTAATTTCACTTTTAGTTTAATTTTATTTTTTTTCATAAGTTGGTTTGTTCTCTTTAAGAAAAGAAATTTTAAATAACTTTTGGAAAATTAGAATTTGAACCATTTCATTATATTTGGATTTAAAAATTGGGGGCTTCCGCACTTTCAAATTGGTATCAGAGCCAAAAACGATAAATTACTTCGTTAAGATCCTTTAAATTTTTTTGGCTAAAAGGAAATTTTCCCCATTTTCTAAATTTCCTATTTTCGATGGTTCTAACTAAGCGTATTGGAAAGCGCAAATGAAATCGGCACTAAAATCTATCGACGAGAGAGTTTGGTTGTCTGTCGTTAACGGGTGGTCCCCACCTACACATTTAGTAGACAATGAATGTGTTACCAAACCCGTCGATAGATGGAGTGAGAATGAATTTAAACTTTCAAATTTTAATTCCCGTGGTTTAAATGCCTTGTTTAACGCAGTCATACCGGATGAATTCCGACGCATTATGACGTGTGAAATCGCTAAAGAAGCTTGGGATATTTTACAACTCACTCATGAAGGTACTAGTGTCGTTAAAGCTTCGAAACTCCAAAACCTCACCACTCAATTTGAAACCATCAAAATGAACGAAAAACAAACATTTGATGAATTTTATTCTAGACTTTCCGATATTGTTATTTCATCGTTTAATTTGGGAGAGAAAATACCCGACAACCGAGTTGTAAAGAAAATTTTAAGGTCCCTGCCCGATAGATTTATTCAAAAAGTGACCGTTTTAAATTATTTACCAACTTTAGCCTTTACGAAATTAGAAGAGCTCGTAGGTGATTTACAAACATATGAACTAGGCATGTTTCCCTCTAAAACTGAAAAGAAAATAGAAAAGGGCATTGCTTTATAAGCTCGAAAAGAGAAAAAATAAGTAGTAGAGAGCGAGAGTGATAGTGACTCAGAAGATATGGCTTTGTTTGATAGGAAATTTTGAAATTTTCTTAAATTTAACAAAGATAAATTTGAAATTAATTTTAAGAAATTTAAAACTTCTAAGCATGACAAAGCCGAAAAGATCCCTAAAATTCTTAAAAAAAATTTAAATAGGGACGAGTCAAATAGGTGTTTTGGTTGTGAGGGTTATGGCCATAGGGCTTTTGAGTGGCCCACTAAACTAAGGAGAGAGGGTAAGCAACCTATTTCATATAACGCAACCCTTAGTGATAGTGATAAGGAAGAGGGACACGATTCCCCCACCGAACCCAACTTTGTGGCTTTTATGGCTAGTCATGTGAGTGATAGTGAGCAATCTTATATTGATGAAATTTTAACACATGACACTTCCAAGGTCAAGGTTTATGATTCCCTTATTTTTTATGGTAGTGAAAGTGAAGAAGAAAGAGAGAGTGAAAGTGAGAATGAGGTTGATGTGAGTGAACTTCAAAATGCTTTTCAAGAACTTTATGAAGAATCTATTAAATGAAAAAGAGTTAATTTGAAGTTAGAAACAAGTTTAAAAGAGCGTGTCAAGGTCGTTGATGATAGTGCGTTAGTTGAAGACCTTAGGGCACGTGAGAGAGCTATTCGTGAGAATATTGAATATTTAGAAGGCGAGAGAGATAACCTTAAAGGTTTAATGGAATCCTTGAAAAAGGAGCTTCTCGCATTTGAAGGGCGCAATATTTTATTAGAGCCTAACATTTTAGAATTACAAAATAAATTAAAAGACTCTAGTAAAGTCAAATTTGATTTCAAGTGTCGTTCGGAGAAATTAGATAAAATATTAGGAACGGTCCAAATTAAAAATGACACTTGTGGTTTAGGCTTCGATACTTGTAATGAATCTACCCATAAAGCCAAAACCCATGTTTTTGGAGAATCACCTAGGAAAGCCTTTAGAGATCAATCCTTAGGTACCAATTTTTGATGTGTTTTTACTTGTGTACATTGTGGTCGAAATGGCCATCTTAGGAAATTTTGTTTTGATCTTAAACGAGTTCCTAAAAAATCCCAACATAAGGCAATCGAGGTAGCCAAGATTCCTACACCTCGAGATAGTCATTCGTCATTAGTTTGGGTTAGGAGATTCGATTTGGTAGCTTTACAGGGTAGGATTTTTTATTCTCATTTACTTTCACATGCTTCCTCCTTTGCAAAATCAAAAGGTTGAATGTGTCAGTTTTATTTGCATACTTTAGATTTTGTGCTTCATGCTATATCACCCATGCTAATTGTATGCTTATTTTCGTCATTTTCTAGTCTATGCTCCATACTTAAACTCATGCTAGAATAATGATTTTTGTTTATCTTTTGTATTATACTTCTTTCATTTTTGTTTGCATTAAATGAAAAATACAAAAAGATTTTTGTTTATCATTTGCATTTTATCTTTTTAGCAATTTAAGATTAATGAAAAATACAAACGATTTTTGTGTGTCTTTTGAGTATATATTTTTTATATTTGGTTAAAAATTTCAAAAACTAAAAAAGATTTTATTATGTGTGTATTTTAGTTTGACACACTTTATGTGACATATAGTTGTGTTTGAATCCCATCTTTTACGCTCCCATGTGTCTAGAACTTTTGGTTTAGATTGTCAATCCTTATTATGTTCTTTACCATGCTTACATTAAGTAGTTGGATTTTGTGTTGATTTAAATGGATTCTATTTTTATATGCCTCAATTCACACATGCAGGAGCTCATTTAAAATTTTAACTTCATAAGTATATTTGAGATTTGTGAGGTGTTCTCCTACAAATTTTGTCATCTACATGTTATGTGACCTAGGAGGACTAGTGCATGTCAAAATCCATTGCACGTGAAATTTGTGAGATATAAAAAATGTGCACAGGGAAGGGCTCCAAAAGGATTTATTATCCTTTGCGAATAGTAAGCCACTGTTTGTTTGGACCTAAAATAAATATGTGGTCCAAAGGCCTAAAAGAAAATATGGCATTAAAAAGAAAAATAATTGCCAAGGCCCATGTTTAGTTGATTTATTCATTCAATAGAATAATATATATGCTTATTGAGGGAGTTTGGATGATATATCAACGGTTTACACAATGTCCATTTATCCTAGCTGCGTTTTTAATGTCATGACTCTATTGGTTTTTTCGAATCATCAAAAGTCTAGGCTTGTATGCATTGTGTATGTTTGTTCATTGAGTTCAATCTATATTGTCACATGACGTTATATTCAAATGTGATGAAGTTTGCAATCAATTGAGAATTCCGTGAACATGTTTTAAGTGATTGGGTCTAAATTTAATTATTTCTAGTTCACACCCCAACACTTCTGTTTCCATATGACACATTTTTTCCATACGAGTGTGAAAACTTATTGTGTTTTGTGTCATTTTGGTGTTTATATCTATATGTGTGTACTTATGCTTAGTTTGAATATATTGTGTATACATATATATGATATTGTGTTTGTTTTTGCCCTCTGCCTTGCTTTTCTAGTCCATCTATGATTTAATTCATAATTGGTATCCATCTTGTTGCATTCTTTGTTGATATCACATGCTTAATACTTTATATATCATATTGGTATCATTTTATTGCATCCTAGTTGGTATCCGATGTTATTTTTTGGATTAGTTGAATTTTAGTTGCCTATGTGCTTAAATGTTCTCATCACTTTATGAACCAATGCATGTTTAGCTTGTTATCCCATTTTATTTATCCCTTGTTTAGTTTAAGGGGGTGTATATTCTTTAATAGGGGGAGATAAGTTAAGTTTTGATTCTTTAGCTTTTGTCTATTCCTGAACAAAAAGGGGGAGAATGATAGGGGGAGAAATGGTATCCAAACCTATCGTATCTTAGTTTAGGGAGATTTATCTTAGGGGGAGACGTCTTTCTAAGTAGGTCATTTGTTTGATAAAAGGGGAGAATTCATTTAGGGGGATTATTTATTTTTGCATTTAATATATTGATATTCCCTATGCGTTTAATAGTTTGCTTAAGTGTGCAGGAGTTCTTCTAAATGGAAACGTTCATCATCAGGAAAAGATATTGATCCTTGGGTTGTTTGAGTCAAGCATTGTATTTTTATTTTGGGTGGGATACTTTTTAGTTTAGTAGAGCTTGGGAGCCCTTTAGAATTTTTGTTTGGTTTTTGTCCCGGAATAGCACAAGGGGGAGATTTGTAAGGACACAAACTTCCAATTGAGTCATTTGTAGTTTTGGCTCAATTTCGGACAAAAACATTTGAGTCATAGGATAGAGTTCAAGTTTATCCATTCAATCTTATGACGTGTTTGTTGAAGACGTAGCGGACAAGATATTAAAGCTTCATCAAATGTCATGTGTGTTGTGCCTCGTTTCTACGTCATCAATATGGTTCCATTGCTCCTAAGGTATGAATGAATTTTAATATATATATATATATATATATATATATATATATGAGCTTAGAACATTATTTATTGGGTGTATTTTATAAATTTATTTTGGGTGTTAGTATTTTTTTGTTAAACTTTTTTTGAATTCATAGTTCTAAATATTTTGTTCTCGGACACCTTTCAGTAGAAAAATCGTATCAAATCCAAAAAAATTAGAAAATACGAAACTGGCGGCCACGCGTTCGTATCGAAATTATCTAGAACCATGGCCTAAGATCTCGTTAGATAGGTCGTCCGAACGACCTCATTCGAATGAGAAGTCGTTCGAACGAGTTTTCAAATGAGAATTTTTTTCGTTCTGTCTCTTCGTTAGAAGTCTCGTTCGAACGAGATTTCTAACGAAAAAATAGCGGGAATAGTTTTAAGCCAGTTTTTCCACTTTTCCACTACTTTGCTCCACTTCCTTTTTGACATACTTCTTAAGTGCGGGAACTAACTTTTTGAAGACAACTTTTTCACATTTCCAAGTGTCATTAGAGAAAAATTCTTTGAAGAAAAAGTTTCTTTTTTTGTGTTAAGTTTTATGGAGTAAATTCCTTTCAAAACACATATACACCCATATGTTTGTTTATATCCAAGTTTCAACATATATATATATATATATATATATATATATATATATATATATATATATATATATATATATATATATATATATATTGCTTGGAGTGTTTGGCACCGGTTTTCTCTACACCATTGAAGAAGAGAGTTTGAGTTTTCTTTTCAACTCATAAAGGATAAGAGCTTTGTTTGATGTGACATTCCCACTCGAAGAAAGACTTAATTGAGGGTTGACGGTTGTCCAAAAGTCTCATTGGTGGATTCCAAAATTCCGGTGGAGTTTCGAGGTTGTTGACTAGGCATAGGTGTTGTAAGAAGACGCGTCAAGGCTTGAAGGGAGTCGAGTCGAGAAATTAAGTCATCTATCTTGTAATTGTAAAACCGTACTTAGTGGACTTAAGGCTAGGGCCGTCCGAGGTTTTTCCCATTTAGGTTTTCCTCGTATATCCGGCGTAGTGCGATTGAGATTTATTTTATCTTGCTATATCACCTAGATGCATGCTTAGGACTAAAAGATAAAATTAGTTCAAAATCACAATCTATTTAATTTGGTGCAATTTTAATGTTTGGGTATGTTCAATTTAATTCAAGTGCAAAATTACTTTATCTTGATAACATGCAAGTTTAACTTGAATTAGATTAATGTGTGTTTAAGTCGAAATGAAAATTGTGTGCGTAGTTTTAATTTCACTTTTAGTTTAGTTTTATTTTTATTTATTTTTTTCATAAGTTAGGTTTGTTCTTTTTAAGAAAAGAAAATTTTAAATAACTTTTGGAAAATTAAAATTTGAACCATTTCATTATATTTGAATTTAAAAATTGGGGGCTTCCGCACTTTCATCTCGTTTTAGTAAGTGTGATATATGAGTATGGTATTTCCTTGGTTACAATTTTATAGAAATGGGTAATACAATAGTAGGTAGTTATTTCAAAGCTATTGGAGTGGCTACCTTAGTGCAATCTGATTTATTCTGGCAAGGCCTCACCTGTGAGAGACTCGGGCTCCCATTTATATTATATATTTAGAGACTCTAAGGGTTATATTGGCCCGAAGAGTTTAAATCCCGGGATATTTAGGAACCTTATTTTCATGGTTCTGTGCGCACTGGGTTTACCGTCGAGCAAGAATGTTTGACTCAGTATTATGTTTAGAGCTCAAGACTGAGTGATTGGTAAAGAGCATCGATGTATCTACCCTTTAGAGATGTGATAGTTAACAATTAGACTCATATGTTTGGGATCAGGATTTTGAGAGTCTTGATTGTATGTGTAGGAGGTTTGCGAATAGGGATTACCACCAATACTGGACGATAGAGGATTGGCAAAATGTTCTTTGTGTAGGTGTAATTACCGGAGGTGATGTAACTTTTGTCAAGAGAAGGAATAAAGGGGTACATGTTATGGACGGAGGGCCTAATAAATTTTGATAATCGACAATGCTAGGTAGTAGTGTATCGGGTAGGTTCCTTATTTGGATTTCGCTTTGCGAGGCATACCACGCATGAAACTTAGCATAAGGTTGGAAGTAGGAAGATGTTTGGTCATTAGTCTATAAGTTTAGTACCTCTGTCGTCATAGGATCAGGTAATTATATCTATAATTCAGAACCTGAATTATGATTTAAGACCAGTGGAGCCTGTTGGGTGGTAAGAAAACATTGAAAGTTTTGTTCTATCACCACGAGTTGAGGGGTGGAAAGATGATAAGGAGAATTTAAAAAATTTCGATTTCTAGGGGAATTGAGGGTACCCAAGTGTTGTAACCACATTCTGAACACAAAGAAAATAAAGAGTTGGGATGATTTTTAGTGTGGATTATCTTGGAAAGACTTTTAAAACAAGAGAGAAGACTTGTATTTTTATTTTGATGTATAGAGCATTGGAGATTTATTTTAGTTGTTGTATTTATTCGAGAGACTTGTTCTATTTTTATTTGAAGAGATTTGAGATTAGTTGTTTTGTTTTTTTGTGGGAAATAAATGCTCTATACCTTGTTGTTTTGGATGGATTTTGGTAGTTTTATCGAATAGAAGCGCACCGTTCGCTCTCCCCGGGCGGGCAAGGTGTTACAGAATGTGAGCATCTTGGTTGGATGATGTCAGAATAGTTCGAGTTGAAGGGAAGTGGGAATAGACGTGTGTAATATGTGTTTATGGGACTATATAACGAGGTGGAAGTAGTAGAGTGGATTAAGCGTCGCATCAAGGACGATAATCCGTACATACGTGTGCGATTAGAATAGCACACCCGAATTTGGTTAGATGGCTATAGGAAGCCATTTAAAAGGGGTATTCCTTGGGAATAATATAATTTAATTATTATGGAAAACACTAAGAGCATAGTTATAAGTAGTTAAATGTGAATACTACTTGCGCATACAAAGATTGATGATGTTAATAGGGTGTTCAAGGTCCAGAAGTGCACATCGTAGAGAAAGGTACACAGGTCGAAACTTTCGTTGTACGCCAAGGAAAGAAGGGGAAGATTAAGTGTCACATAATATGAGTTATTTCTAGGAAAATTTGATGTTTAGCGGGACATGGTGAGTAGTTTCTACATGTGCCACTAATAGATAAGAGATCGATTGGGATAAGAGGATCAACCAGAGAATTTTGTGGCTATCGAAAATTCCTATAATGGAAGAGGCTGATAAAGTCGGTAAAGTTTCATGGAGGGGCTGCCATCTTCAAGACAAGATCAAGGGTTCATCCGAACATGTGGGACAAGTTGCCCAAGAAGTACATGATTGATATTCCTTTGAAAGGAAGGATCGTGATGGTACACAGTATTATTTTCTGAATCAGGAGGAGATTTTTGAATCCCACCTTCGATATGGGATTTCAGGAAGCAGCAAGGATAACGCTTCATTTTGAGTAGGATGTATCACCCCTCGCCTGGGACAGGCGAACGTTGATTAACGATTAGTGAAGCCGCGTGAAAGTAATTGTGAAATCTTGGTGATCATTTCGTTTCCACAACGGATATAACTAGCAAGGTAAGTATAGTATGGTAGATTTTCGTGGTCAAGTTAGAGTCTGATGACGATAGTGGAATTACCACAACTTTTTTTAGCAATAAGAGTGTTCAGATATTAGTATGGTTTCTCTCAGAATGGAAATTTTATTGTTTGATAAATACAAGTAACTGTCATGTAGTGAGGTGCGGCCTACCAATGATATGGAAATAATGGGAGTCAATGATGTATAAGCTCGCCTTATGCGAATGTTGTCGGATAAGGAGCATAATGAGAGGTAGGGGTGTGCAAAAAAACCGATCGAACCGAACCGACCCGAACCGAACCGAAACCGACGGTTTTTTTTAGCCCGATTTGGTTTGCGGTTTAAGGAGTTAAAAAACCGATAATATCGGTTCGGTTGTCGGTTTAGACAAAGAAAAAACCGATTCGAACCGAACCGAACCGATATCAATATTATATATTAAAAAACCCTTAAATATCTTTTATTTTTATATCCAAACATCATTAACCAACCTCCAAAACCGACCAAAATCGAAAACCGACCTATAAAAAACCGACCAAAACTGAAAATCGGTTAAAACCGAACCGAAACCGATGTGAACCGAAACCGATGTGAACCGAAACCGGCGGTTTTTTTCATCATCGGTTCGGTTTCGGTCTGATTTTTTCCAAAACCGAACCGATCGATTCGGTCTGAATTACGGTCCAAAACCGAACCGAACCGACCCGTGCACACCCCTAATGAGAGGTATCGTTGAGGAGAGTGTTATTCAAGTTCACCGTGATACGGGGGCTATAGTGATAGAATGCCTTACTTTATAGATAATTTGCATACTAATAAGATACTCAGATTTATTCTTACCAGGTACGCCTTAGTTTCTGAATTTTGGGATGAAATTCCGTTATTAGGGGGAAGTATGTAATACCCCGTATTTTTATGACTTTTAAATTTGGGGATTTTAAAATTTAATTCGAGATATTAATTTAATATTAATCCGAAAATTATTTAAATGTTTACTAACGTGATGAGAGTTAGTAATTATTGGAATCTTGTTGTAAATTACTTGATGGGTGAAGTAAGATGTGTCATTAAATTTATTAAAATTATCATGAAAATCTAATTTGATAATTTTGGAAATTTTATCGGGACGCGCCTGTGTCGTGTCGGGATTAAATTCGCATTATTAAAAGTGAATAAATTATAAGTCACCCATATGGTCATTTTGAGTGCGTCAATGTGTCCGGAAGGGTCGAGATAGTCAAAATAATGTACCCGGGGGTTTAGTTTGGGTCTCGGGATGTTTTTAGGCCTAATTAGCATCCTTGGAAGGCGTTTTAAACATTTTGTACTTTTGGGCATGGAAACCCACGAATTTTCTAAGGATATATCAGATGTTAGGGATTGCCTTCTAGGGTTAACATAATCAAAAACAAAGAACGTCCATTAGAGAAGAAGTGTAGAAGCTTTCCAAGGAGTTTTAGGCCAAAAACTCCATCATTCGTACCGCCGTCACCGCCATATTGTAGATCGCGTGACGTGGAACACAACCACACCAATTTCTTCCACAAATCATAAACAAAGATTTCCATGCAAGTATCTATCTTGCTTTATTTTAGTTAATGCTTCAATTATATTAGTCTAGGGTTTATTAGAACCAATTTCATGAAAGAAAGTATATATTGGAGACTAGAATTCACATGTTATAGAGGTAATAATCATTTTCTGGAAATCTATTTCACATGTAGAGGTTAAACCACGAATTTTCATTGAGTTAGAAGTAGAAAATCTGGAAAAAGAATGGGAAGAACTAAGTTAAAGAAAAGATTAGGGTTCTTGAGGTTTATATAGATTTTTCCCTTGTCAATTGTTATACTTGATGAAAACTCACATGTTTTACGTAGGAAATTATTTATTTAGGTATATAATCCATGTAGTATCATTTGTGGGAGTTTGGGAGTGAAATATGATGATTTGGATGTGTTTGGAGAAGGATTTGGGTAGCTGAATTTTCTGCAGTTTCGTCATAACTGCTTGATCGATCGATCGACCAAAGAGCATCGATCGATCGACCCCCTTCCATCGATCGATCGACCCCTTCTGGAAAACTCGTATTCCTCCTTTAAATAGTTATTTCGATTAAAATGAGTAGTAACCTTGGAACCTTATTGCTAGAACATTTTGCGACATAAAGAGGACCAGTAGGACTTAGTAAAAAGGGAGCATTTAAAGTATGGCAAATTTAAGGTTAACGGGGAGTAATTTATACATAGGAAATTATGGAAACGTGTAATTAAAGGAGTAAGACGCGTAAGAAAGTTACGTTAGAAAATAAGAGAGTACCTACTGAATTTATACATTGGGGAATAGAATATTACGAGTGAAATGAGGTAAGTATGGAATAGCCTATAATTAAGAATAAAAGAGACGAGCCGTTATATGGAGTAATCTAGTAATGTTTACTAAGAACGAGTATCATAAGTATGGGTCGTGGGCGTACCTAATTTAGAAATGGGAATTGTAGTATACATATATATGACTGTGTTTGTGCATATACTATATACGTGTAAAAATCATGCCCGCGCTACTTGCTATCACTGAGGTTATCTCACCGGGACAGTCTTATCTCGATGGGACCTTTATGGGGGATATTTACTTGTACCCTAGAACATAGGAATCCTTGGTACAGGCTATCTGATTGATAGTCAGATGGTCCTAAGAGACATGAGGGTATGTGCTGACCTCTTAGTGACTTATAACTATGCTTCGCTTCAATTTGTATGTGTTCTCTGTTAATACAGTTCGAGAGTGATTCTGAACTAGTATTTCCCTTAGTACGGAGTACGCCATCACCATAAATTTTACATGGGGTGCCAATAGTATATATATATATATATATATATATATATATATATATATATTATATGAGTGATTAATATATATATAGACTTGAAATTGGGAACTTTCTATTGTGACTAAAATTAGTTAAGTAATTGTGGAGGAAATTATTATGCAACACAAATAAAATATGAAAGAGGTAACAACCAAGAAAAAGCCGATAAAAGACCAATCACAACAACGGGGATACGTGGTTCAGCAAAGAAGTGCCTACGTCCACGGTGGTTCAGTCAGTGTTATTCCTCTATATTCTGAAGAGTAAGTACAGAGAATACAACTTGTCCTTTGCCCCGGACTTGGGGTTTAATTTATACATGTATGTCTTAGAGTAGTGGGGGTGATAGGTTCCTCTTTATTAGCCATCTCCCTTTCATGGGATCGTGTACCCCCACAACTCCTCTTCATGGCATCGTGGAGTAAATGGATGAATACCAGAAGTGATGGGCCTGGGTTTTGGGCCGCTGAGGATGGGCTACTCGTCCAGGCCTTATGGTGATAAAATCGGGGTACCCACAATTGCCCCTGAATTTTTCGGGCCGTTCTTTATGGGTCCGATGAATTTAGATGATCAGCAATGATGGTTGATTTCTTTGAAAATTGTGAAGTTGCTTTGGCGGCACCCGCTTCGCTATCCGTGCGTTATGATTAGTTTTGAAGGCTTGTTGGAATAAAACATATTTTTTCTTCGTCGTTCCAGTTCTTCCAGCAATCTTCTATCTTTTGAGAACTTTTGAGTTTTGTACCTTCTGTTTTCGGTCTCCACTCTCGTCGCTTCTTCGCCTTTTGATCTGATCTTCTGTCCTGTAAGTCTTTCGTGCCCTTTTTCTTGGGTTTATAGTTTTTCTTGCATTTTTCCAATGGCAAAGATTGGAAATAGGTCGGTAACTGAGTTTAGAAAATTCTATGGTATTCCTGAATGGGTAGAGATTGAGTGTTGTGTCTCGCCGCCTAGGAATGTTAGGGACATAGAGGATGCACATTGGATTCACGTCCTGTTGCTTTCTCAGGGGGGTCTCACCTTTCCCCCTAATGGTTTGTTTCTGCACTTTTTTAGTTATTTTGGTATTGTGCCTGCACAATGTTCGCCCAACGTGTGGAAAATAGTGAATGGCGTGCACAGGATAAATCAGTTGTACGGCACGAGGTTAGGGCTTGCCGAGGTCTATTTTTGTTATTCTTTTTCTCGAACGAGTTCAGGGGTCTTGTACCTTAAGGCCAGGAGCCCTGATAGGGTATTGGTAGTAAATTTACCTGATTCCCATAAGGACTACTGGCAAGAAGGTTTTCTCGCTAGGAACTGGCAATACTCCCCTCAATTTGAAGGGTCGAGGTCCGAGAGGTTCACTATCCCCTTTTATGGGGAAGAATATATAGGTAGATGTTGTATTGTTGTTTCAACCTTTGCTAACTTTGTGATTTTTCTAACTCCTCCTTGCTCTTTCCTTTTCAGCGAAGATAAAGAACTTGGAGCCAGCTCTCAGCGAGGTTCGTATCTCGGAATTGGTGAAAGCTTGGAACATCAGGGAACCTTTGGGTGACGGCGAGCACCCTAGGTCTGCTGCTTTTCTGCTTGAATACAAGAACACAGGCTCCAGCTTCATAGCCCGACCTGTGGAATCTGTTCCGGATTTTGATTCTTCCGAAGAGATTTCAGCTGAGCCCATCCAAGTGGACGAGGAGGAGAGCAGCTCGAAGAGCGAGCCTGCAGGTGTTGTGAGTAACTTGGGTGGAGGCAGTGCTGATAGTAGTAGTTCATCGAGTACTACCAGCAGTCCAGGTGAAGAAATGCCTCCCAGGAAGAATCTGATCCGGGATGATGATGATGATGATGATGTGCTTCTTGCACAGAGGTCCAAGAAGTCGAAGACTGTCTCCGGGGCCATACCTACTAGTTCTCGGACTTCCTCTCAAGAGCAAGAGAAGAAGAAGAGAGAGGAGGAGCAGGCGAGGGAGAGGGAGAAGAAAAAGGAGGAGGAGAGGAAGAAGGTGGAAGAGAGGAAGAGGAGGGAGAAAGAGAAAGAGGAGGAGAGGAGGAAGATGGAGCTGAGGACTAAGACCGTTCAAGCCTTGGTCCCAGTATCTGCTTTGCCTGAGGGGGCTTCGGTGGCCACCTCTCCTCAACTCGCCCCTGCGCTGCTTGAGAGGGCAGTCCTCCCTGCAGATCGCGAGAGGGCGTTAGGGTCTGATCAACTGGCCTTGCAAGCTAGCCAGAGGCTTGCCTTAGTAAGGTTTCTCTTCTATTTCTCAACTTCTTTTCGTCTGTTTTGATGGTTTCCTCTTTCTGATCTTTCCCTTGTTTTCTGCAGTTTGTGACTGACTTCGCTGTGCTCTATCTCTCTCGCGACGAGCTGTTGAGAAGGAACAGCGAGCTGGAGCAGTAGAATTCTACTCTGATGGCCAGGGGTTCTCAGCTGGAGGCCGATCTGAAGGCTGCTGACACGGCTCGAGCTTCTTCTGCCTTGGCCCTTGCTAATTCTGCTCGCGAGAGAGATAATGCTGTCAAGGAGCTTGGCGAGCTGAGGGAGTCGTATGAACAGGTCTGCTCGAGCAAACTGGATTTTGTGGAGAAGAACAGGGTTCTTGCTGAGCAGCTGGAGATGGAGAAAGCCCAGGCAGCCACTGTTAAAGAAGATTCATACAATTCTGGCTGGGCTGCTGCGTATGAAGACGCCGAGGTTCAGATAGGCTATATTAGCCGTCTGAACTTCAAGAAGGGGTGGAACATGGCCCTTGTGGCTGCAGGGGTGGATGTTGCATCTCCACTCTTCGATGAGCATGATCCAGGGCCAAAGCCGGTAGTGGATGAGGACCCAGCCCCAACTGCTGAAGGCACCTGTCTTGTTTCTCGGGCGACCTCTTCTGATGCTCCCTTGGTCGAGGAGGCAGTGGATACCCCTGCGGAGGGTAGTGCCCCTGCTGATGCTAATAAAGACAAGGATCCATCCACCGAGGTTGCTAAGTGATAGGGTTTCTTTGTAATTTTTTCTTTCTTGTTCTGATGTAACCTCGCTTGGTATAAATAAAAAGGCTTCGTTTTTACTTGTGCTGATTTCATTCTTTTCTCTTCTTTTCTCTGTAGTTGGTTGATGTGGATGATTATATTCCTGTTACCTCTCAATTGGGTAGAACTCTGGGTCCTAATGTAAGCCCTGCAGTTCGCCAGGCTTTTGCTAGGCTTTGTAGGTTTGCTAAATCAATGAACCAGAAGTATAAGGATCAGTCCGAGCTGGTGGCTAAATTGAAGGACAGGCTCCAGGAAATGGGGGAGATCGGAGCTTCAGTGCAAGAAGAAATCAGCGAGCTGAGAGTAAAGTTACTGGAGGCCACCGAGATTAATCAGGTCGTGGAGTTTCTTCAGCGGGAGAATGACGACCTGAGGCTTGAGGTCTTGCAGCTTAAGGAGCATTCTCCGAGCACCGCGTCGGCAGTCCTGCAAGGTTCTTCCTCATCGCGAGTTGCTCGGCCATCCCTCCCGCGAGCTGGTAGGAGTACGCGGGGTAGGAGTAGGGGAGCTGAGGAGCAGCGTGAGAGGGAGATGGAGGAGCTGCGCGGCGATGTTCAGCGAGCTTACGTAACTGCTGCTGGGATTCAGAGGGACGTCACCCGACTGCGGCATTTATTTAAGAAGGGCCCTCACCAAGTGTGGACTGATGGCTATGATCAGGGCTGGCTAGATGCTCCCACAAGGTTATCAGAGTTCGAGGAGCTTTCCTTTATCAGGGGGTGGTTGAGTGCTCTCAAAGAGCTGCAGGTGCCGAGAAATTCGATGTTGTGGTATCGGCATGAGATGTCTCCCTCTATTCTGATGCCCAATCCATTTAGGCGAGATGACCGATGGATTCCTATCGATGCTATTCCTCGGCGGCTACTGGAGTTGGACACAAGTGAAGTTGTTGAGGAATTCGATCCTGCCCCTGATGATGGGAGGAGAGCTAAGGTTGCTGACTACCTTGCTCGGAGGCTAGCCCCTTCTTGATTTTTTTTTTAATAATTGTAAATGCTTTGGGCGAGTCTTTGCCGACTAAACATGTACCATTATTGTTTGTAAATATAAAAGATTAATGGATATATTTGAGTTTTGGGCGTTTTGCCGACTAAACGTGTTTATCCAATCTCTGTTATATTTTTCCAGCTTTACAATCTTTATAGTGTCCGCCCAGTCCAGTATTAAGAATACCATTGTGCTCTCTCTTTACCTTTTAGGTCGTGTCGTCACACTTCCTTAGGTCTAAGAGGGGCAATTGGCGAGGAAACACCTATTTTTGGATGTCTTCATCCGGTCAGGATTTTAACCAAAGTAGGTTTGATGCCTAAGAATGCTCTGTAGGGCTTCATATATTGCCATGGGCAATGCTAAGAGGTCTGTCGTGCTTTCGTGACGATGACCCGAGGAGGGGTGTTCCCCTGCTATGTCAACTATTATACCTGTGATTTGAAAAGGATGTGCAATAAGATATAATTGTTATACTTTTAGAGAGTAATCAACTGAGAGATTTTTATTGGTGAGTCAAGAAATAAACTGTCTTTTCCCAAAATGAGTACAATAAAAGATCTAACAATAGAACTCCTAAAAGTAGAATTTCTTGAGATTAGCTGCGTTCCATGCTCGTGGGATCTCTCTACCCTCCATCGTTTTCAAATGATAGGCACCTTGCAGGTCGTCTCTAATTATTTCATAAGGTCCTTCCCAGTTTGGGCCCAGCTTACCATCTGATGGCTTCACTGTGTTGCCCAGGACCTTTCTTAGGACATAGTCTCCAATTTCGAACTTCCTCGGATTGACCTTTTTGTTGTAGTGCTTCGCGAGCTGTTGCTGATAATTCGCTAGTTTTACTAGGGCAAGTTCCCTGCGCTCGTCGGCCAAGTCGAGTTCAGCGAGCAAAGCCTGATCGTTCTGGTTCTGCTCGACAAGGTCGGATCTCATTGTAGGCAATCCTGCTTCTAATGGGATGACCGCTTCCATACCATATGCTAGTGAGAATGGCGTCTGACCTGTGGCTCGTCTGGGAGTCGTTCTGTATGCCCATAGGACATGTGGTAGCTCGGTAGTCCATGCGCCTTTTGCTCGTTCTAACCGCTTTTTTAATCCAGCGATCACTGTTTTATTAGAAGCCTCAGCTTGTCCGTTTCTCTGAGGATAAGCTACCGAGCTGAAGTGGTGCCTGATTCCGTGTTGGTCGCAGAAGTCCTGAAAGGGGCCACTTTCGAACTGTGTCCCATTGTCAGTGATGATGGTTCTGGGGATCCCGAATCGAGTGATTATATTTTTCCATATGAATTTCATCATGTCAGCATCTCGGATGTTCGCCAGAGGTTCTGCCTCGATCCACTTGGTAAAGTAATCGGTGGCGACCAATAAGTATTTGCGGTTGCCGGCAGCGGTGGGTAGCGGTCCCACGATGTCCATTCCCCACTGGGCAAAAGGCCAGGGGCTGGTCAGGGATTTCAATTCACTGGCAGGCTGGTGGACCATGGGGGCGTGAAGCTGGCATTTTAGGCATCTGCGGACATATACTGCGGAGTCCCTTTGCATATACGGCCACCAGTAACCTTCTTTCATTGCTCGGAAGGCTAGAGATCTTCCTCCGATGTGGCTTCCGCAGATTCCTTCGTGAAGCTCGTGAAGCACTGTCTCGACCTCGCTTGGGTGGACGCATCTAAGGTAGGGGCCGGAGAAAGATCTTTTATACAAGACGCCCCCCGTGGATAAGTGAAAGCGAGCAGCTTTGACTCTTATCTGGTGGGCGGTCCTTTTATCATCTGGGAGCGTTCCGTTCTTCAAATAGCCTCTTAAGGGATCCATCCAGCTAGGGGCTGGTTCCAATTGGAGTATTTGTTTCGCTCTTGTTAGCTCGCAGTTGGGGTGAATGCTCGGGTAGCTAAGGAAATCGATAGGGATGACCCTATTAAGGCTGGAATCAACTGCCGAGCTCAGGGCTGCCAAGGCGTCAGCGTGGCTGTTCTGCCCCCTGGGAAACTGCTGGATGTTGATTTCTTCAAAGTTTGTCATCAAGTTTCTTACCAACGAGAGGTAGGCTTCCATCCTCTCGTCCTTCGCGTTGTAGTCTCCACTTATCTGATTGGAAACTAGTTGCAAGTCTCCGAATACCTATAAATGCTTTGCTCCTAGAGTTTGCGCCCTTTGGAGACCTGCAATTAAGGCTTCGTATTTTGCTTCGTTGTTGGAGGCTGCAAATCCCAGCCTAATTCCTTACTCGAGGACTGCATTTTCGGGAGTGATGAGAACAATTCCTACTCCTGCCCCCTTTGAGTTGGAGGCTCCATCAACGAATAGCTTCCAGTTTTCCCCTGCAGCCTGGTTGTTTTGTTCTGTTGGGTTAGGCTGGTCGAGAGGTTCTTCGCCCGTGAATTCAGCTATGAAGTCAGCGAGGACTTGACCCTTGATAGCTGTCCTTGGTTGAAATTGGATGTCAAACCGGCCGAGCTCGACTGACCATTTAGACAGCCTGCCTGACAAATCCGCCTTCCTTAGGACAGCCTTGAGGGGGTGTGATGTAAGGACAACGATCGTATGAGCTTCGAAGTAATGCTTCAGTTTCCTCGAAGACATTACTAGGGCGAATGCGAGCTTTTCCAATGGCAGGTAGCGCTGCTCGGCGTCTAGTAAGGTTTTGCTCGCGTAATAGACTGGGTGCTGGATCCCTGCGACTTCACACATTAGCGCTGAGCTGATAGTGTGGCTGGATACAGAGATGTAGAGGTACAAGGGGTCCGTTTGCTGTGGTATGACAAGCAGTGGTGGGGAGCTTAGGTAGGATTTGAGCTCGCCTAATGCTTGCGAGCAATCTGGGGTCCATTCTATCGTTTTGCTGCCTTTTAAGAGTTGGAAGAAGGGCTTGCATCTCTCGGAGGATTTAGAGATGAAACGATTCAGAGCAGCGAGCATTCCAGTGAGCTTCTGTACATCGCGGATTGTGCGGGGAGGTTGCACCCGTTTAATTGCCTCAATCTGGTCCGGATTTGCTTCTATGCCACGCTTGCTGACCAAATACCCAAGGAACTTTCCTGACTGGACACCGAAGGAACACTTGCTTGCGTTGAGTTTCATTCGGTATTTCCTGAGGATTTCGAAGGTACTTGCCAGGTCGGAAAGGTGGTTTTCTTTCTCCTTGCTTTTGACGAGCATGTCGTCGATGTAGACCTCCATTGTGTTTCCCATCTGTTGTTTGAACATTTTAGTAACCAGCCGCTGATAAGTTGCCCCTGCATTTTTAAGCCCAAAAGGCATGACCTTGTAACAGTATAGACCAACCATCGTGATAAACGCCGTTTTATCCTGATCTGGGGCATATAAGGGAATCTGGTGATAGCCTGAGTATGCGTCCAGGAAACTCATTCGCTCGTGAGCTGCGGTGGCGTCTACTAGTTGGTCTATTTTTGGAAGAGGGAAGTTATCCTTTGGGCAGGCTTTGTTGAGGTCAGTGAAGTCTATGCAAACTCTCCATTTACCGTTGCTTTTTGGAACTACCACTGGGTTGGATAACCATTTGGGGAACTGCACCTCCCATATGGATCCTGCATCCAGCAGTTTTTCGACCTCCTGTTCTATTGCTTTGGCTTTCTCGGGAGCAGTTCGTCTTGCCTTCTGTGCTATCGGCTTGAATGTGGGATTGACGTGCAACTGATGGCAGACCATATTGGGATCGATTCCTGGCAGCTCGTAGGGTTCCCAAGCGAAAACATCTATGTTGCTCCTGAGTAAGGTTAACAAATCCTTTTGCTCTTCGTTAGTGAGTGAGGTCCCGATCAGGAAGACTCTGCTGTTGTCGCCTTCCCTGGCAATTACTTCTACCAGGTCTTCTACAACTCGTTCGGAGGGGAGGAGCCTGGTCTCTTCCACTCCGGGCCTTCCATATTTTAATTGCTATTTGGAGGGGATTGCACCTTCCTCCATTTTCTCGCTGGTTCGAACGTCTTTTTTATCTGGCTTCGGTCGGATGGCCGCTATGAAGCACTTTCTCGCCATCGCTTGGTCGCCATGTATCTCCATCACTCCCCGCTCGGTGATATATTTGAGTTTCTGGTGGTAGGTCGAGGAGACTGCCTTCATTGCATGAAGCCATCCCCTGCCGAGGATGGCTTGATACGGCGAATCGATGTCGACCACCAAGAATTCGATCATTTTCGAAACACTCCCAGCGAGCACTGGTAGTACTATCTTGCCCAAAGGCATGGTCATTTTTCCAGCGAAGCCGACCAGAGGGACAGTGGTTCCCTTCAGGTCGGCGATGTCCAGCTTCAACTTTCTGAACAGGTCGATGTACATTACTTCGGATGAGCTTCCTTGATCTACGAGCAGCCTGTCGATATCAAAGTTGGCTATCCTGAGTGTAATGACTAAGGCATCGTGATGTGGGGTCCTCACTCCCATAAGATCTTCATCCGTGAAGACGATGTGCTTGTTGTAGTTGATGTCCTCTGCTCGGCGGCGTTTTCCTGCCTGTGATTTCGCTGGATCAATTTGAAAAGCTTGCATTACTGCTGTCAGCTTCTTTACCTCCATCCGAGCTGAGTTGCCCTGGATTTGCTTAACATCGGATACTCCATGGATTACTGCGAATTCGTGTTCGGTGTCGTCTTCGAATACGTTATCGGGTTTTTCCTCCTTGTGGATAGTCACTCTCTCTACCTTCCTTTCCACAAAGTCATTCAAATGTCCGGATTGGGCCAACTCCTCGAGGTGGGACTTAAGAGCCTTGCAGTGCTCGGTCTTATGTCCTCCCTCTTTGTGGAAGGTGCATCTCAGCGCGTTGTTTCTTTTCGATGGGTCTCCTCCCATTTTCCGGGGCCATTTGACGAACGGCTCATCCTTGATCTTAGCGAGAATTTTGTAAATTGGTTCTTTGAAGACGGTGTTGACTGCCTGGAACGACTTTGCAATGTCAGGACTTCCTCCGTTCTTGGGGCCATTCTTGCTCCCATTCCTTCCTCCTTTTTTCTGGTTATCAACTTTCTCACTTCCCTTCGTGGCGAGCTTGGCTCGACCGTTTTCACCTACGTTAAGGCGGGTGACATCTTCCACCTTTGCGTATTTCTCAATCCGGGCCATCAGGTCATCAATGGTGGTTGCTTCCTTCTTTGTCAAGGACTGGTAGAGGAGGGAAGAGCTGGGTAGCCCAATTTTGAATGAAGCCACTGCCACCTCTTCTGCGCAGTCCTCGACTTCGTTGAATAACTCCCAGTACCTTTTTGCGTAGTCTCGGAGTGTTTCCTGAGGAGTTTTCTTCATCGTCAATAGAGCATCCATCCTTTTGGGATGGGAGCTGCTGGTGATGAACCTGGCCGTAAAGAGCTCGGCCAGGGATTTGAAATTTCTGATGGATCGGTGAGGGAGTTTCTCGAACCATTTCTGGGCCACGTCATGAAGGCTCGAGGGGAAAATACGGCACATCAACGCATCTCGGTGATTCCAGAGGGTCATAGCCTGCCGGTACTGCCTGACATGATCAATGGGATCAGTCTTCCCGTCATAAATCTTGAACCTTGGAATAGCAAACTTTTGGGGAGCTTCTTCTTCTTCAATTTCCCTTGTGAAGGGCGATTTCATCTGGGTCTTAAGGGCTCTCCTGGCGAGTTCTCTGGTCGACCTGGTGCCGCGGTGAGCTGGATGTTGGTCCATTTCTCTGCGGACTAGGTTCCGTATGTTGTCGTCGCTGCGAGCAGGGCTATGATAGTGGCGAGCTTTTCTCAGCTGCTCGCAGAAGTCGTCGTTTGAGTCGCCACCTTCGAACCCTTGATGTTGCCGCCTAGGGCTCCTTCCTCGGCTGCGAGATTTGCTCGCCTGAGGGCTAGGAGTGCGATAGGGGCGCCTCCTGGTATCAGGACGTAGTTCTTTTTCCAGTTTTTCCAGTCTTCTTTTCAGGCGAGCATTCTCAGCCTCATACTCGCGAGAAGACTCCCTCTGCTCGTGGAGCCTTGCTTCGTACGCATCGATCAATCTGGATATCTGAGTGGACCTTGCTGGTCCTTGACTTTCTTCTGAGGCTAGCCTTTCTAAGCGAGCCCCTTGATCGGAACGTCGGACTTCAGACCTAATCCTGCGAGGAGCGGGTGGCTCCTGAATGTCTCCTGCTTGAGGAGCATTGCTGCTGTGACCAGACATCTTAGATTTTTTCTTGGTGTGGGCTCTTCTTAAGGAAAGATAAACGTTTCCCACAGACGGCGCCAATTGTGGAGGCAATTATTATGCAACACAAATAAAATATGAAAGAGGTAACAACCAAGAAAAAGCCGATAAAAGACCAATCACAACAACGGGGATACGTGGTTTAGCAAAGAAGTGCCTACGTCCACGGTGGTTCAGTCAGTGTTATTCCTCTATATTCTGAAGAGTAAGTACAGAGAATACAACTTGTCCTTTGCCCCGGACTTGGGGTTTAATTTATACATGTATGTCTTAGAGTAGTGGGGGTGATAGGTTCCTCTTTATTAGCCATCTCCCTTTCATGGGATCGTGTACCCCCACAACTCCTCTTCATGGCATCGTGGAGTAAATGGATGAATACCAGAAGTGATGGGCCTGGGTTTTGGGCCGCTGAGGATGGGCTACTCGTCCAGGCCTTATGGTGATAAAATCGGGGTACCCACAGTAATGAATAAATTTTTGACTTTATACTAAGTGTTTAAAAAGTTTGAGGAAATACTGAAAGACTTTATAATGAAATGAGATTTATGTAAAAAACTTAATTTCAAAAATTAATTATCTTTGCGCTAGTAATTGTCGGCATGAAACCTTATGAGGAATTTAAGATAAGTTAAACTTGCGGGGATTAATAGCGCGGTAGATGTGCACATTAGAAGAGAGGTGAGAATTTCTCAAGAGAGTGTCGCGTGCTAATATGATTGTTGCATTAGCTGGTAAGAATTTTAAATACTTGCTAAACTAACTTTTTAAATGTTTTACAATCGGGCTCTGACCCATTTCCTGTTATCTCTTCTCTCTTGTATATATATGTATATATTACAGGTGCCCAGCCACAGGGGAGTCATGTATAGTATTCTTTGTAAGGAACGTGCTGCAGCGTAGGTGGGAGTTGCAGGCCTTTTGCTTAGACGACCTCATTATTGACTCCACTCTTAGTTATGTTTTATTCAGTTGGGCATGTGTCGCCCTTTTTCCTTATTCAGTTGGTTTTGTCAGAGATTATGATTCATTTACTTTTAGTATTTTACTTTGGGATTTGTTACTGTCAGGATGCTTTTCCTTCGTGGTTTTAAAGTTGGAATTAGTTATTTGAATGCTTAAATTGCTTGGATGATCTTTTCCAGTCTAGTTATTTGTGTGACTCTTAAACTGTGAATTGTGAAAGGTTTTTATAATTGGACTTAAATTAAAAATGGAAATAATATTTTAAATGGTTTGACACTTAGCTTAATTATTTAGGGTGTTTAAGTTGAAAAGAGTTTTTTGTGACAGTGATGCTAAGAATGAACCAACCGTTCACCTTGGTTATAATTTAATAAAGGACTGATCACCTGGTATTTAATTAGGCGTGGTGTTACAAATCATTACACCTAAACATCTCCCAATAATTCTGCCATATTTTGGGTTCATTGAACACTAGTTTTTCTCACTCAAATTGACTGTTTACACAAATAGGGGCGAAATAGGAAAATCCCTCAAAATTAGAAATCTCATTCGAACCAGAAAGCCATGTCGTTTGAACGACTTACACATGTCGCTCGAACCAGTCTTCATGCGACATCCTACGTCACTCAAACTACTTCTCGCGAGATACCAATCTCGCTCGAATGATACCCTTCGCGCGACCTGGGATGTTTCGTCTTCAACCTTAGACAACCTTGTTTTTAACCATTTTTCAACCCGAAAACCTCTAAAATATCATCCCAAACTCCAATCAATCAGTCCCAAATCAAATCCTAACATTTGTAAATGAATTCTAACAACCTAGAATCATTAAATCATCCATATAATTTGAAATACCCAATTTATTATTAAGAACCCTAGTTCTTAAATTAATATGCCTAACTTCTAAATTTAAACCCAGATTTGTTCATAAAAATCATCATAATTTCTTAGGCTTCATCTTATCTACATATGGGATTCAACATCTTATCAAATCAGCCCTAGTTTATGATATAGTTCTCCAATTTCACCCAAATTAACTTTCATAACAAGGTTTATTAACCTTGACTAACATGAACATAATTACCGCTAAAGAAAGTAAGCAATAAACACTTGCCTCGATTTCGAAGGTCTGGTCCGTTAATGTTGTTGGTATGGATGCGTTCCTCGCATTCCGATCTACAGGATGGTGGTAGTGGTTGTGCAACGTGGTGAACATAACTTCTCCTCCTTTCCAATTTGCTCTCCCTCACCCACTGTGGCTCTCTCTTGATTTTGGTGTAACCTCACCCTAATTGTCCCCAATTAGCTGGTATATTATTTCTCCAATTTTCATCCATTCAATTCCTCCAAAAATCCTAATTACAAAACTACCCCTACCGGGTGTCGACTTGGCCTAAAAATATCCTGGAGTCTCAATAAAATACCCGGGAAGAGTTTTCTGTCTATCTCGACCCCTCCGGACTCAACGACGCACTCGAAATGATCATACGAGTTACTTAAAATAATTTACCTTTTTATTCCACTTAATTAGTCCTGACACGACTTACACGCGCGTCTCCGACTTAATATACCAAACTGTCGCATTTCTCTCTCACGACAAGTTATTTAAAATCGTCATTCCATATTACTTATTCTCACAGTAATATTAATAATTACTAACTTCTCGTCACGCTAGTAAATATTCAAATTTAATCCGAATTAATAATTAATTCTCATATTTTAATTTAATTAATGCCAAAATAATAATAAATCACATAATTATTTAAATCTTCGAAAATACGGGGTATTACATACTTCCCCCCTAATAACGGAATTTAGTTTCGAAATTCAAAAAATAAGGCAATTCTGATAAGGACAACTCCGGGTATTAACCTCACATCTCATGTAATCTACGTCGTACCGCCCATACAGTACATTATCGAATACCCTTAATAATGAACACCTTATGATGCTATAATTTACTCTCCAAGACTTACCATTTAAGTTTCAACACTTCACTTTTAGATAGTTACTATCTAACCTCCTACTGCTCGCACTAGTAGGTTAATTGATATTTTGATATATACAAATTTGTCTTACCACTATGTTTCATCAGTACTCTATTTGTTCTTGTACGGTGTATACTTTAGACACTATATATACTATAAATGTTAACACATTTTCGCCACACTGCCTCCGCAAAGGACTATGGAACATAAGCCTATACGCTACCGGCTCAAACTTAACAATAATAGGAAAAGATCCCACATCAATCGGTATCAATTCCTTCATTCTAACATGTAATAATGCAACTCCCAATCATTTCCATCCTGGTTAACGGGCCCTAAAATTCCTCTGGACGTAGTAGATTATTTTCCTCCCCTCTATCCAATAAGCACAAGGATGACAAGGATTAATATATATAACACCTCGAATGGAATCCTATCGATAAAGAGCTGAGGGGAGTCGTCTTTCACTAACCCCACCAGCGGAAGATATTGCACTAAACCTTCCCATAATTGGAAATACAACATTCCTCGCAATGTGTAACTAGAACTCTCAGTCTGCCCTTTCGCCTGCGAGTGTGTTAGGTCGGATACGTTTGCATCTCGATATTAATGGCCTCCTGAAAACTCTTCCCAATAATCGAGTTATAACTCTCTTAACTCTATCGGACAAAGACTCTAATTTTACCCCATATGACCTTACTACCTCAGTGATAATGGTTGGGGTTTACTGTTACACGTTATGATTTGTCTTATCTTAGCATAACATGAGCTAGGAATTCCTAATGCTGAACTCTATTATTTCCTGATGGTCCACTTCCAATTGGAGCTCAGTAATGTCTTGCTTTTCTTATGCCATCACTACTACGGCTTTATATCATTACGCATCTTACCTTTCTTATAACCACATCCATATCTATGGCTCAGGCGACAGTGTCATCATTGCATGTCGCAAGTCTTTCCCCCTCTCTCTAAGCTTCAGATTCCTGTGAAACATGCTCTCTCCATGTCCTATCAAGTAAGTTTCAACTTCCCTGAGCTAAACTTTATCGGATTCTTCCTATACTATCTTCGTGGCAAATCTAGGAATTAACGGTCCTAACTGCCCTAACCCATCAAACATCTAAGTTCTGAAGTCACCCTCTTTTACATTCAGTTACCTCTCGCAATACCCATTGTGCCAAAATTCTCAATTATGGAAAATACTATAATTTAACTATCTAGGGTGCTCATACACCCTATGTTTTGTGCATTGCAGTGCCACCGTACTAGACGTTTTATGTAAATAACAAATTAAGCACCACATACTTGGCATGACTATATGGCAAGGTCCTACTCAGTCACCCTACCCTTTTCCACCAAATCATATCTTAGGTTGTCCCATCGGTCTGCTCGTGGTGTCAACGATTGGTAACATTATCACAAATTAATCTTATACGGCTCTATCGGCCTTGGTTTGTAATGTAACCATTACTTCGCAGCTATAGCTACGAATATTGCAATCACTATGATAATATATCCATGTACTAAAGGTAAACTTCTTCCAACTTCAAACGTTCGCTAAGTTTCATGCGTGGGATGTCTCGCAAAGCGAAATTCAAATAAGGAACCCCCCGATACACTACTACCTAACACTGTTAGTTGTCGGGATCTGTTAAGTCTTTAATCCATAACATATATCCCTGATTTCCCATTTACGAACATAAAAAGTCTACTCGTCCACTCTCATGTCACTAAAGACGGCATACGATGTGGCGCTATCACTATTAGAAGTTATTAGCACTATATGATTAAGGATTTATACCTCTCCTCTCTATAGAAGTCAATATACCCTGAATCACATCAGTAAAACATCCCTGCTCATTGGGATCAACATGGAAAGACAACATACTCACCGAAGTCTACAATACAATACAATACATATGCAGGCTCAACTGTCTTTCAGGTGATGCCTCGTTAAAACCATATTTTTAAAATTTGAAATTTTTAGTATGATAGTCTTATCACGCAATTTACTACCGCTCAAATCCTCGATAACTTGTAACCATACAATATAATAATAATATGCTCTACTATCATAATGCTTAAAGGAGCACAAATCGTTACATAATACCATATACAAATCTCTCTTAGTGACTAGACTTGCTCCTCCCCGTAGATGGTACAAAAGTCTCGCTACCAAATGGAAGTCATTTACTAAATAGGCGATTGTTGCCAGCGTACCCACTAAACCGAATGCACACTCAAATTCTTAGTTTTAACTATTCACATATGTTGTGACACACCCACCTCACTTGAACTCATCATTTATTCACAAGGATGAAACAAAACTCCATCAGTCTATCCAGATCGTAGGGTCCCCATACGCACGTTTTGTGACCCATAATTATTTATAATCGTTATCCCTTTTGGATTCCATTCATTAGATTTTCTCTTCCTTTTTGGTGGGTAAATTATTCTGTTTTGTGGCTCACCCGCCCGACATCAATACATTGGCCCCATATCTCTAGGCCTCAAATATGGCCTTACTAGACTTCCCTTGATTTCCTAGGCCCCGTCGACCCCGAAATACGGTATGCTATAGTTATTGAGGACTACGCTAGTCCTGTCTAGACCTACTACTCTTCTGTTATTAGTTACTGGGTCCAATTATCTTGACCCAATTCTTACACTGGATATTTTACTTTTCCAACTGGTATGCCCTACAGGCACGATTTATTATTCCCGATACTATCAAATTCACTTATCAAGTGATCACATTCAATACTGTTAACCCTTATCTCTACATACAGGGTAATTTCCCTTTCACTGGTTCTCCTGGCCTTGTTGGAATGTCATTCTCTCGAACCTGGCAGTCTTAACTCCCAGTTGTTATTTTATTTATTTCTTGCGCTCTATAGGGAACATAGAACACATGGTCGACCCGCTAGTCTTGACTGAATCCATCACCATTTCATTAAGATTTAATCATATAATTTAAATAGGGTTTCCCCACTGGGTATATGTTCTGGTGATATTCTACTAACACTATTGAATTCAACCTTACCCTTCGTTTAGGTATCACACCTCTACAGGCTCCCTTTCTTCTAGGGCTTTGACATATTCTAATAAACATATGCTTTGATGACATTGACACTAGTCACCTTAGTTGGACCTCCCATTCACGATATGGTATTTTACCCACGAGTCCATTTCAACTTACGGACCCTTTTTATCTTCCGTGACTCCTACTTCAGTTACGAAGTTCCCTTACCAAGATAACTCATCCTTTACGATCTCTCCTTACCCGACCAACTGGTGGAAGATTAAACGGTCAACCTGCACCCAATATCTCGACTTGATTTTCTATTGTTATCCTTTGCCGTTTCCCTGCGCTAGAAAAATTTCTTCTGAATTTAAAATTCTGAGTGTTACTTCACTCTACTTTACATTATTGCCTTTGGATTAGCTCCCTCTATTGGCCCATCACACTTAGGTATTACTGTTGGTGACTTTTATCGCGATCACCGTTCCCCTAATGCTTCATAAATTTCAATTATTTTCCTCCTCCAGCAGTCCCGCTAACGGCCTTCGTTGGTCGTTCCATATTGTTCGGAGTACGAAGTCCAATCACTCTCACATATGAATTGGATTCACTAAAATAAATTGCAGGAGAGCGTAAATCACATATGCAGTGGCGTACAACAATTCTAGAATAAGGCTCTACATCAAAGAACGCTAAGCTGAAACGTAATAAGCCGTATAGATCCTTAAGAACATTAGAACCTGATGCTCTGATACCACCTGTGACACCTCGCCCAATTAAATATCGGGTGATCAGTCCTTTATAAAATTTATAACAGAATGTTCGGTTGGTTCATTCTTAGCATCACTGTCGAAAACTTAAATCCGATTAATTACCTAACATTTAATTAAGCTAGTGTCAAAACATATTCCAATTTAATTTGAAACGAATTGATTTAATAAATTTCTGAACATGTAATTATAAACCATAGATAAGAATTTAATGCTGACTGAATCAATTACTGAATAATTAAGACTGGATAAAACCTCCAATTCAAAGTCACAAACCAAACTATAATAAATACTCAATCCAACTGAAAAGAACTACAAAGGAAACTGAGTACAACTCAGCTAATGAGAATGGGTGACACGTGCCCGAACTGAGATATCTGAACTCGGAACTAAATGAACTGAGAGAAGCGTTTAATCTCAATGACCCGCAACTTCCACAATAGCTGCAGCTTGGCAAACCATCCAAGTATCTCGAACCAGTGTCCCTGTGGTTGGGTACCTGTACTAATACATATATATATAGCAAAAGATAGAAGAAATGCAAGAGACGGGTCAGAGACCGATGTTTTTAAAAATATTTATTAGCAAGTATTTAAAACTACATTAAAGCAAGTATCATATGCATGTTAGTTTGAACTCTCACATGAGATTTTCACCTCTCGACTAGTGTGCACGCCTAATGTACATCTAATCCAACCTAGCCATCTGAAACACTTTTAACTAGGAAAAGGATTATAATACTAGTTACCCCTCATAGTAGTATCTCGTATTTTATCTCGACATTTATCATTTTAAATAAGTGTTATCACACTAAAGTCAAGTATTTACTATTTACGTTACTGAAGATTTCACTATCTTAATAATCTGATATTATCTCATCTTAGGTGTACCAAAAGCATACATACATATATATATATATATATATATATATATATATATATATATATATATATATATATATATATATCTTTCACTATTATATATGTATTACCCAATCTTAATAGCCTATAAATATCACATTGTAAGAGTATATATAAGTATCCACCACTATTATATATATACTAACACATCACCCCAAGGCTATACCTGTAGTGCATTGCATACTCTGCTATCATGTCCCGTTACATCTCGTACTCAAACAAGGACTATCGATTCGTAAATCTCCCAAGAACCATATAAACATATCACATATATTGGTGGCGAACATAGCTCTCATACCCGTGGGTCACGCACATACCTACGCTCCCATAGTCAGTGACTTATCAACTCACAAATAAGTCTTCCCAGTACTTTGTTCTGAGATACAAGTCAAATATCCCCCAGAAGGTCACTTAGGATAAGACCATCTCTGCACAACCCAAGTAGCTAGGTATGTCATACACATAATATCAAATTTAGGTATACACACAACCCATCAATCAACCGGTAAACACACATCCAAATGTCATATTTCATACGTAGTATTTTTATCACTAAATACTATCAACGTATTTTTAAATCACGATATTCCCTCTCTCGTAATATATATAAGGATAATATGTGACCCAAAAATCTTTAATACAAAATCATAAGGAGTCCCACAATATGTAATACCCCGTATTTTTGAAGATTTAAATAATTATGTGATTTATTATTATTGTGGGATTAATTAAATTAAAATGTGAGAATTAATTATTAATCCGGATTAAATTTGACCATTTACTAGCGTGACGAGAAGTTAGTAATTATTAATATTACTGTGAGAATAAGTAATATGGAATGACGATTTTAAATAACTTGTCGTGAGAGAGAAATACGGAATATGGAATGATGAGTAATACCAATCTGATATAAACTTAAAATACTAACACCCGCTCTTCACAGCGAATGAAAGAAAATAGACTCCTGCTATCGTGGAAAAACGCATAAACATATACTACATAACGTTATCGATACTATTTGTAAACTCGAATCACACACACGAATCTAGGGCTAATAAAACACTGTGACTCAATCTTGTCACACAGAACATACCTCCTTCAACTGAGGTGAAACTCAATCAACAACTTTGCCTATCTCCCTATCTAGTCAAAAAGGTTCCCGGACTTGGTACACTTGCCGTAACTGAACCAAAAATTACTTTAATAAATGCCCCATCAGGACACGTTACTCTTTCCCCTTAACTCCCACTGGGAAATAACTAACCGTATGGTTCTACACTCCACCTTACAATATTCCCCATCTTGGGTCACCCTGACTCTTTTAAGGTTATCAGTATCTTGGAATCCATAGCCGCGATCCTGACAATCACTTTACTAGTTCCTCTTAACTTCTTCATAAAAAGGAAACTCCACCCGTGGCCTCAACAACCTTGTTTCAACGAATTCCCCGGGTGGATGTCCACCAATGGGGTCCTCGAACACACACATTCTCCATAAGTGTTAGCAACACTTCTCTAGTGAGCCTATCATTCCTCGAAAGAACTCTCTCTTCATTGTACTTATCTTGATTCAGTATAAAGTTCACTTATCCATAACTTTCTTTATTCACTGTCGGCCTCTGACCGATCCTTACGTGAATAATTTAAAACTGCATTCTTTTCATTTTTTACTAATTCATGGGAACTCACGATTAAATCCATCGGTAAGATCCCTTCTTGATCAAAACATCTTGCTCTCTTGAACATGGTGACCACCGCTCCCACCATTTCAATATTGCTCCGACGAGTGAAAAATGTTCCTCAAATTTTCACATCTGGGTATTTCCATACCCTTCTCCAAGTCAAAACTTATGAGCCTTCTACTTCCACTGAGTAATGCTACACTGCCTTCACATGAGTTAACTTCAAAATAGGGTCCTTATCAAAGACCCCTTTCTACCCTAAGCTTCACCGGGTAATTAAACTTTAGTACCACTCTCTACTATAACGGTACTTGGATTCTTACAACTACTATACTCTAGTAGTCATTTTAACCATCTTTAACAAAGGCCACAAGGAGAGTGACCTCTACTACGGTCCTAGTCTCCAACTTTAACTAACCGCTCCAATTAAGTCCTGCCTTCTGCTACCCTTACGATGGCCTTCTTTGGTCGTCCTTCATTGATCAGCACACAAATCTCGAATGAGCACGTAAAATATTACTATAATCTTATAATATGGCAGGAGAAAGAAATCTCACAAGAGGAATCAACAATCCTAATCATAAGGCTCTATATCAAATCGAGAGCAACGCTGAAAACATAGTATGTCCTCACAGATTCCTAAGGACACTAGAACCTGATGCTCTGATACCATCTGTGACACCCCGCCTAATAAAATACCGGGCGATCACTCTTGTACCAAATTAAAATAGGAGTCATAGATGGATCATTCTTAGCATCACTGTCGAAAACCAAATTAATTACTAATAACCTATTAGGCTGGCGTCAAAATTTTATTTAATAAATATTTTTAAACAAACTATACAATTAAAACATACACACAGTTTATATAAATGAAACTGGAAAGAGATAAAATAACTGAATACTCGGTTCAAATATAATACAACCAAATCGAATGCTGGACTAAAAGGCGGTGAAAGAATAAATAGATACAATTGGGTTTTCGGCCCAAAAGTTACTACAATGCTTCTTATCTAGATCACAGGAATAGAAGCATCTAAAAATAAACCTGCATGCATCCACAGCTACTGCAGCAAATGTCTGACTTGAAATGATCATCATCCAGGCATCCCTGTGTCTGGACACCTATATAAATATAATATATAGCGAGAGAGGGAAAACATAGAAACGGTTCAGAGCCCGAGTTGTGAAAATATTTTGCAAGTTCATAAATGCATTATTTTTAAAATATGTTTTATCTCATAATTAAATTGGTTTTGAACTCTCATGAGGTACTCCTCACCTCTCTTCTAATAGTGCACGCCTAATGTATCCCTCTAAACATCCTAGTCAAGCTACTCTGCCTAACTAATTTGTCACCCCAAACTCTAAAATTCCTAAGCAAACCAAGTACTAAGGGCTAAACTTCTCTCCAGTCTCAACACTATGCTATGTTCGTGCGTGGGGTGTCTCGCGAAGTGAAATCCAAACAAGGAACCCCCCCGATACACTACTACTTGGCAAGGTCGATCATCGAGATCCATTAGACCCTCAATACACAACATATATACATATATACTCATATAAGAAAACCTCAAAACTAGAGCACTAAGTGTTAAACTTCTCCCCAGTCTCAACACTAGGCTATGTTCGTGCGTGGGGTGTCTCGCGAAGCGAAATCCAAACAAGGAACCCTCCCGATACACTACTACTTGGCAAGGTTGATTGTTGAGATCCATTAGACCCTCAGTACTCAACTTATATATATATATATATACTCATATAAATAAATATGCATAACCTCCTCATTTATAATACAAATCACAATATAAGTCTAGATACAATCTCCAGGAATGAGAATTCATTTCATATTCAATTTATCTCTTTACTCTAGTCGAGATATAATATCTTGTTCTCATGCAAAAGTAATATACTATACACACCAGTATATAAATCATCCTAGCGGGCTATAACTTGAGGATGCGGTCTCTCAATGCTATCATCTTCCAGGGCATCACTCACATACTATCCTAGGGACCAGCGGTCGAACTCAATATCACCGACATCGCGGTCATAGTTCCTTCCCGAAAATGAGACGAAACATACCCACCACGTCTCACCCCTAATAAAAATCACACAATATAAAAATAGATGCTATGACCTGGGGACTATACGCTCCCTGCTCCTCAAGCCAGAGTCCTCACCCACATCGCGCAATTTCCCATGATAGCATTAGAGGGGGTATGCTTCACACACACACACACACACACACACACACATATATATATATATATATATATATATATATATATATATATATATATATATATATATATATATATATATATATCATTCCTCAAAGATACATATAAATAGCCATTATTTCCAATCACACATAACAATGACCAATAATCCCAAAGATTCTCATAAATAATAATATTCGTGTATTCGCACACTCACGATACTAAACCCAAAAGTATTCCTTCACTTGACAAATAATGTGTACTTTATTCACGTTTAAGGATTTATATGATTTCTCCAACTATACCAATTCACACTAAGTAGATACACATTTTCCCAAATTCATCCTAATAGTATCGCAGGATATAGTCAACCATAATCGATATAATTATGTTTTCCACTCACACAATTATATAGGCCTAAATGCCCACTAAAATTATCCCAAGGAATATTCGTCCCCAAGCACCCTTAAATTAAATAGGGTGTGGATTCCATTTCCACAAATCCAAGGACTACATCATGTACAAATAATAATTTAGACGTCCCCACTCTATTTTTGGGAACCCCAACTCCCTAATTCCTCAATTTATTTATTTCCTCAAAAATATAATTTCTAGTGTCACACACTTAAAACACAGTCTTAGCCCCCATAAATTTTCCCCAATTGGATAAATATATCTCCCTTAGTTAAGTATATTTATTTCCTCAATTAAATAGGCTAGAAATCCTTAATTTGGGAATTTATCCCATATAAATTGAACCAACACAAATTGCCAAAATTCCTGTAGGATCGATTGATCGATCCCAAGGCCTCGATCGATCGATCAAGCAGGGAAGCCGAAACTGCTTCTTCTCCACGATCCAATTCAGCCATTAACAACCCCCCAAGCTTTATACCTCTTCTACCACCAACATCTAACTACACCCAACTATATATACACAAAGGAAATAGGTTCTAATCATCCTAGAACCCAAAATCAGTAATTAATTTCTATAATTTTCTAAGTTTCTCCAATTTGACATTTTTCGATTTTTCAGCCGTTAGACTTTTGAAAATCCCGTTTGATTCATGAAAACCCATCCCGAAAATCTTTAGGGTTTTTTATTACCAATTATGATATGATATGTAGGCTCAAAATTAAATAAAGCAAGTAAACACTTGCCTGGAGGATAAAATTCGATGACCCCGAGTTGAATCCTGCGGAGTTTGGCCTGGAAATCCTTTTCCTCTCCTCTTTCTCCCTTCTTTTCTTCTCTTCTTCCTTTCTCTCCTTTTTCTTTCCTTTCTCCCACTCTCCCGTGTCTTTTATAAGGATAAATAAGGGTTTATCCCTTTTAAAACCCAAAAATGACTCGTTTACTCAATAACGAATTCCTTTTAATCCAAAAATTCCCGAAACTCAATTATGACCCTCGGATACCTTATTCTGACTATCTCGGACATTCCGAGACTAATCGCGCACTCAAAATCTCCATTCGAGGTACTTTACCACAAATAACTAATTTAACCACACACAACTTAATGCGGTATTCCCATTAAAATATTATCCTTTATCTCTTTACCCAGCTGCGACATATAATTAAAATACTCTGACTTATTTACTTAACCCCCAAAATAAATATAACACCTATCGAAAAATACTCTAATCCTTGAAAAGTCCAAAAAATTACTATTCACGATAACTTCTTAAATTCCCAAATTACACTTACTTATGAATTTTAATTATCCCCAAAAGTGCGGGGTGTTACATCCATGTAATCGAACAATTTTTTAAATATAGAGTTTACTGAGTTTTAAAATGAATCGGTGGTTTTCATTTGTAGAAAATGAGAAGATTTGGTAAGTCAGTCCAGTATTACCCAAATAGAATTATATCCTTGGGACATACGAGGTAATCCACTGATATAATCTATGGTCATATGATCCCATTTTCACTCGAGAATTCGTAAAAGTTGAAAGATTACACAAGGATGTTGGTTTTATATCTTTACTTATTGATAAGTAAGACTTTTCCTTACAAAATTTCAATATCATTTCTCGTATTTGGGCACCAATATTGCTTCTTTAGGGCGTGGTACATTTTGGAGCTTCTGGGGTTAATCATAAACTTAGAACAATGGGCTTCTTACAATAATTCTTCTCAAAAAGATAAATCATTCGATACATATAATCTATTGCTAAATCATAAGCATGTTTACTTATTATACGAGAAGTCATGATTTTTATCTTGAAGGGATAGCACAAAGGATCTTGGGTCTATTGGACTAAGATTTTTTCTTTCAATTACGTACATGCAATGATGTTGGGAAATTTTGAGAAAGGGGGTTTTAATCGAAGATCACATTTCTCTATGGTAACAGCAATATCGTAAGAAATTAAAGTATGGAGTATTCCTATTGGATTATGACTTAATGCACCGGCTACCATGTTTCCTTTTCCTAGATGGTAGTGTAATTTAAATCGGTAATCTTCCAAAAATTCCATCCAGCTTCGTTGTCTTAAACTTAAGTCTTTTTTTAGTGAAGATGTATTTTAAATTCTTGTGATCAAAAAAGACTTTAGAGTTTTCACTATAAAAGTAACAACGCCAAATTTTCAAAGAAAAAACTATAGTCTCTAACTCAATATCATGGACATGAGTTTTGAGTTGTCGTGACCCATACTCTATAACTTTATCATCTTGCATTAAAATGCTTCCTAATCCTTGCAATAAGGCGTCAGTATATACATCATATCTTACATTACTAGAAGGAATGGTGATGAACGGAGCAGTAGTTAATTTCTCCTTCAAATTTTGGAATGCTTGATTACATTCATCAGTACATACGGATGGTACTTCCTTTCTAGTTAGATTTAAAAGGGGAAGAATGATGTGAGAGAATCCCTCCAAAAACGATAATAATAACCATCTAAACCTAAAAAACTCTTTAGCTCGGTAATATTGGTAGTATTTTTCCATTCTAAAATCGATGAAATTTTGGAAGGATCGACTTGGATTCTATTTTTAAAAATCACATGTCCTAGGAATTTTTATTTCCTTCATTGAAAAATCACATTCTCCCCTTAGTATATAACCAATGGTTTCTTAGAGTGCCTAATATTGTTTCTAGATGTTTGGAATTCTTTATTGGATTTTAGGAATAAACAAGAATATCATCAATGAAAATGATAAAAAAAATTGGTCAAGAAAAGGTTTAAAGATCATATGCATAAGATCCATAAAAATTGTGGGTGCATCAGTTAATCCAAAAGACATTACGATAAATTCAAAATATCCATAACGAGTTCAAAAAGCATTTTGTGTAATATCTTTTTCTCTTACTCACAATTGATGGTAACCAGATCGTAAGTATATTTTAGAAAATTCCTTTGCTCCTCGAAGTTGATCAAATAGATCTCCAATTCAGGGTAAAGGATACTTATTCTTAATAGTTACTTAGTTCAGTTTACAATAATTTATGCATAATATAAAGCTTCCATCATGTTTCTAGATAAATAATACAAGATCTCCCTAAGGGGATGAGCTTAATATAATAAAACCTTTTTCAAGAAGTTCATGTAATTGGGTATGGAGTTCTCTAAGTTCTAAAGAATCCATTCAATACAGAGGTATCAAAATAGGAAGAGTATTTAGATGAAGATTTATGCTAAATTCTATCTCTCGGGAAGGGGGTAATCCTCGTAATTCTTCTGGGAAAACATCTTTGAATTGTTCTAAAATTCTTAGAATTAACAAAGAATTTTGAATTTGAAAACTTGATGGTTCAGATGGACCTGATCCTTGAAATACAAAGGAATAACTTTCTTCGTTTTGAAAATCGAAAGTCGATATAAGCATGATATCTTGACTAAACATCCGTCTCGATAATAATATCAAAACTGAAAATATCTAAGATTATCAAGTCAACAAAGAGTGTACCTAAATCAAGTTTAATTTCACGACCTCTATAACCTTGTGTCGGTGTATTGATTTCACCTTTTGGTAATTCAATATCCAATGGAACGGTTAACAATGTAGGTAGTAATTGCAATAATTTAGACAATTTAAGACTAATAAAGGAATGTGTTGAACCTGAATCAAATAAAATATGTATAGGAAGATTATGAAAAAATATTGTACCTCTATCAGGTTGTGGGAGTTTCATACAGGCTATATCACACAATTCTTTCGATGATTAGGAATAGGCAAAAAAAATTTAGTAAGATTTAGCTTACTTTGGTTTTGCATAGGATGAGAATTTGGATTTTGTGAGGAATTATTTAATTGATGATGGATTGGAAGATATCTTATTTAGGACACTATGGTCGAATATGTCCTAGTTCTTGGCATTCTTGACAACAAATCACTGAATGGGTAGTATTAATGAGAATCTGGGAATAAGCTTATCCACTTGAATTTGGATATGGTTGAGGTCGAGATTGAGGTAAAGTCCTAATCAGATGATTATTTCTAGTAACAGGGGGAGAAGATCTACTACGTTGGAAGAATTTTGTTACACAATTGTTGTAACGTCGATAAATTGAGAATAATCTCGGATTTGTAAATGAGCGACATAATTCTTAATCCTTGGATGTAGTCCCCTTTCAAACTACTTGCATTTCTTTATGTCAGTATCCACAGACTCAATGGATTAATGAGATAGCTTGGTAAATTTGGCTTCATACTAGACTACCGACTGGCTTACTTGTTGTAATATTAAGAAATCTATGATTTGTTTATCTTGTTTGGCTTCGGGAAAATAATTTTTGAAGAAGATTTCTTCAAATTGCTACCAAGTAAAATTAACAACATTTTGGTTATGTAACACTGCTTGCCGCCTAAAATCATCTTCACCTTCGAATACATAAGCCGCTAAATTTACTTGGAGATTGGCAGCTATACCTACTCCATTCAGAATTTTCATAATTTGATGCATCCATTTTCAACGTCACTAGTAACTATCTTTCCAAGGAATGACGGAGGTCGTTGTCTTAAAAATTCTTTGAGGGTGTTCATCCTACGGATTTCTTTTGATATTTCCTCTAGAGAAAAGCGAGGAATTTGTTGTTGTCGGGATAAAGATGTTAATTCCTGAAGACATCGCATAATTCCTTGAGTGTGAGTCTGTTCAGTTTGAGTTCCAGTGGAGGGAATTCGAGTACTAACCATCTTAAAATATAATAGAACAATCACAATAATAAATAAGACTATAAAACAAGCATATATCACAAGCCTACTATATTAGACAGGATAGGGTCCTATGATAAAATAAAGTTATATATCACGTTGATACTTATTCTATAGTAGTTAAAAGTTAATCAACCTCCTGAAACTTAGTATGATAGACTATGTACAATACTTTAATTTTCTATTTCACATTAGGATGGATGATTTTATTTTGTAGAATGTGGATTTTCTTCGTGCGGGAACAGTAACATCATTCTCATAGGAGTCGGAATCTAGAATGTCAAATTAGTCATCGGGTTTAGGGGGATCATCATCAGTCGAGTCATTTTATCACTATTTATGAGTTAACTATTGGAAGAAGCATCTGGGTACATCGGCTAAAGAAAAATTTATGGCTTCCTGGAGTATTACATGATCATTAACATAATCATCTACTTTCTTCATCACTTGTACTTCACCCAAAACTTGATGGTCAATACTTGTCACTTTATATCACTACTTTTACCTACCCAATCTTCATCTATAGTGTGGATCATTTCTCTGAGCCTTGTAAGTTCCTCTTCTCTAACTATATTCTCCCAAAGATTTATTGGTGCAATGTCCAAATTAAATAGAAATGAGTCCCACGTATCCATGCTGTAAAATAGACCTACTATATAAGTGATAAAAGAAGTTACAAAAAAGATAAAATAACTAATATCTTATAAATTTTTCCCATATAGAATTCTAACACAGCGATAAGTTAAATTTAAAACATGCTCTGATACCAACTTGTCACACCCTGGTTTTTGGCATGAATAGAGTATATATAAATTAATGAATTAATGTTAAGGCTGAAACAAAATTTTATTCATTATAAAATAGTACACATAGTGTATTACCGCCGTATGGGTGAATTTCATTTTATTATCAACTCGACTATAAAGTAGAAAATATAAAAGTGCCACTCCTTGCTCCCATCAATCTTAGTCTCCGCCCATATAGTTACATACGCAAACAGGTGACTAGCGTTTGTCTTAAAAAGGGGAGAGACACTATCCTCTTTCTCATGGTCTATTTGGAGGAGAAAGGAATTGGCATAAATATGCTAAGTAGTCTTAAATAATTTTATACCAAGTTTATAGATGAGAGGTGGAGTGTATATCGAATTTAGTGTTTGTCAAATGTAAATGTTCCTCATAATAACATTAAAGAAAATCAAGGAGTTTGAATTAATAATCATATACTTACTAGTTTATTATAAAGAAAATTAAGGATTTCTGAACTGATAATCCCATACTTACTAGTTCACTAAGGGGTATAGAATTAAATAAGCCATCAATAAAACCAAATAATAAGTAATCCAAAACCTTTGGATAATAACTGGCTAGGCACACAATTAAAGTGACACTCATATGTACGTAGCAATAAATCTGCCTCTCAACATTGGAGACCATTGGCCAAATAGAAAAATTATGTGGGATAACACGGCAGTCTACTCTCTAGTTATTACTGATGCTTTTTCAATAAAGAAAAATGCATAAAAGTGCGTGTGAATTGAATGGTTAAAATAATTTGTTCTGATATTAGTTATTAGATGAGAATGGTTAAATTTGATCTGGTGATCATAATTAAAGTAGTGAGTGTTATAATAACATATGAGTATGGTAATTTTTACACATAATTGGAATCAAATTGGTCTATCATAAAATGACATCAGTAGCAATTAAGCAAGTACCCAAAATGTACTATTAAATAGGTAAAATGACCAACTTGCTCGGTGTTTTGAACTGCTTATGGACCAAAAAAGGATATCAGGACGAGATGGTACTTGATTATCTATATACCAATGTTTGGTTGAATAAGTACTATTGGAATTGAGGTTGGTTTTGGTCAATTTATGCCAAAAACTGTGTATTTTAAAGTTTTCGAGGTTTAATTGTAAATAACTTGGGACTTTAAAATCTTGGACTTAGGGTCAAATTTGAATTTTGGTGTAGAAGACTTTTTGACTTAAAATATTTTAGAGTACTTACATACAAAGTTTGGGGGTAAAATTCAAAAGTGGAAAAAGTTAAGAGGGGTTAAATTTATTAAACAAAAGATTTCAACCTTAAAATCTTATTTTTTTTCATAACTTTGTCTTGGCTTGTCCAAGCAAAGCCTACCTTATACCATTTTGACCAGAAAAATAAGTTAAAAGTATTGGAAAAAATTTCAGAAAATATTGATTGGCCGTTCGCCCTCATGCGCGTGGTCAAGATTCCTGGTCAAGCAGTTCATCTTCAACTTCTCAATTTTTGACTTTAAGGTTTTAAATTTTTTATCAAAAATTTGTCCTTCATTTCTAAACCATTCTTAATGATTTCTAAATAACTCAACCTAAAATTTCATAAGGAATCCAAAACATATAGGTTTAATGGATCGAGATACAGTATACTGTGAGTTCCATAACTGTGTTTTTCGAATTTTTTACTTAACATTCGAAGCTTTTAAGAGTATGGCAGGGATTCTTATGAACATGGTTTGGTTTCATCTATGTTAAGGAGTAGTTTGGTTTTTATTTCAGGGTTTGAAGTGGATTATAAAAGGAGAATTCGAAGTTTTGAGTTTTCTAGTTTAGAAAACACTTTTCATGAATTGAGGCATATTATTTAAATTTATGGGTTTTGATCATTGAACTAGAGTTCCTAAGGTGCTAATGAATTTGTTCATAGATTCAAACCATAGTTCTAAGCATTATATTTAAGTTCACCATTAAAGATCAAGCCTTAATGGTGGATTTTCATATTTCTTCACCTATGGGTTGTTTTATATGTAAATTTTCTACTGTTTTATGGATATAAGCATAATAATAAAACATAAATCAGTTGGAAATGAAATAACTTAATGTAATGCATATAATGATAGGTTACCTATTTTGAGAGAAATTTTTGATTTTTGAATACATTGATGAGGTGAATTTTAATGGCTGACCTCGTGAGGGGTTTATAGTGTATGAACAGAGAGTCTGATTGGGAAGGGTAGGGGTTATATATGGAGGGTCAAAATGTGAGTGGTCCCCAAAAGGCATAATTTGTTATGATTGTTGGTTGATCATTAGTCGGAAGGGGTTTTGCTTCAAACTTGTTTGGAGGTGTAGCACTTAGGATGTCATGTTTTAGACAACCTCGACTATGGACGTAGCGGTAGAAGTGGGGGTGATGGACTAAGGATGTATGCATTCCTAATAAATAATACGCCTAGCGACGTATAGTGAGGCTTGATCTTCACAAGTTTAGTTCGTTATATGTACCCAAGGAGATTTATGATAAACAAAACATAGCTCCAATAAATGGGACATATTTACAAGTGTAAGTAACGAGATACCAGGTATACAATATATATCATTATAGTATTTATGGATCCTAGTCCTTAATATAGCATTTTCATTGTGTTAGATTGATATATTTATATGATAAAAGTATCTGTAATCCAATATTGATGTTTGACTGATATTTGGTATGATATTACATAGTCAGGGTGTCATCGTAGGGACGGGCTTTGTTTATTTAGAGAAGCGGTGGGAGTAGTTGATTTTTTTACTTTGGCTTCTGCATAGTTTATGACTGACTCAGCTCAAAGGCACTTTCCTCATAACGGTATTGAAAAGTCTATTTTCATGTTTTGAAATGGTCGTTCTGGAATTTGAATAGCATTATTTTAACATATGATCATGTCAAGTCAATTAACAAAGGTGTTGGGATAAAAACTAGGCATTGAAAATAAATGTTGTTAAGTGCATACTTGTCCCCTAAATAGAGGTCGGTCTAAAAGAGATAAATGAATATTAAAATTTATCATAATATATATATTGGGTGTTTGACCCGATATTTGGGAAGAGTTTCCTTACCCCTGTAGAATGAGCTTAATTTTTCCTGGGGAGTGTTCCAACTTGAACTGCCCGAGGTGGGCAGAGCTCCATTTAGTCAGGCAGAGCTTCATTTATAAGTGCTAACATTCATAGAATGTGCATAGAGGTTTGCCTATATTTTCCTTTTAGAGGCAACTTTTCGTAAGTACGAACCACATTCGAGACTAGAGTGACTCCTTGGAAGTACATGCTTTCCTTGAGGGGAAAGCAACTTTTCTGAAGTATAAACTTCTTCAAAAAATTTCAGAATAAGCTCGAGTATCTTGGGTTCTAGGGATTGATAAAGTTAGAAAACTGAAACAACGTTTGGTTTTGGGGTTATTTTCAAGGTTAATGGGGACCTTTTTTTATAGGGGACTAAGTTAGGCCTTTGGCACAACATCAAAAGGTCTTGGATCGTTGATCTGGGGTGGGGTGACATATGGACGATTTGGGGGGAGATATGTTTGGATTTGGTAATTATTACTAGGGAGGAAGGTGATCGAACGACTGAAGGCCTCATTAATTGTATAGTAGAATGTTCTTGAGGTATTTAGCCTAATGGCTAAAGGTCCCGGGGAGAGATTTTGGGGGGCCTTTTTCAATTTGTTACCTTTTGAAAATTGGCTCTAGTGGGTTTTATTTTGTCGGGGTTCGGTCACTTTGGTTTCCCATTGGGATAGTTTTCCTTCGAGATTTAGGTTAGGATGGGTTTAGGGTATTTTATCGAAAGGGATAAAACTACCCACGCCCCGATAAATCAAGGTGCCCACAACTTTTCGTGGATTGTTCATCTTATTTGGAAGTGTATATATTAGACTATATTTGGAGATAAGCTCATATCCAAAAATTGTTGCATTCATTATTTAAATAACTGCTTATTTTATGTTGGAAAAATAAGTAAATGCTTAATGGAAAATTTAGTGTATAACCTGGAAATCCTCCATATGTTCAATATTAATTGCAAAGTGAGGAATCCTCCATCTATAAATGAGGTCATTTGGTATCCACATATCAAAAATTAGACCAAATTAAACATTGATGGCTTGTTCTCATGAGAGACTAATTCTACATCTATTGGGTATATCTTTAGGAATTGTAGAGGCCTTGTCAAGGGGACATACTGCAAAGCTATGGAACCTATGTCGGCATTCTTTTATGAGAATTTAGTTGTTACCATCGATATTGAATTGGCTTGGCAATATAAATGTTTGAATTTATGGATAGAGGTGCGCTCTACAATTGTTCTTCACTACTTCTCTAATCCAAGTATTAATCACGTAAAAGTGGTGATCGCTTAAATAAGCTCTAATACTAATTTGTAAAATGTATGATTGTGTGATAATTAAATAAATTCGCAAATTTCTCATTTGTCCCAATTATTTAATTAGAGTCCACTTTTAAACCAAATTAATTCAGTCCCTAAACATGCAACTATGTGTGTGCGTGTGTCCACCCATACATAGATAAAGCATGATACAAAAATTTCAGGAAAAATCCCCGAAGGCAAAACCTTTTATTTCAAGAACTTTGATAAGTTTACAAGACCATTGACTTACATACCATCTTGATTTCGCCCACAAGATTAACGTACAGTGTCTTCGTTAAAACTCCAAAACAACGGCTAGAAATCTGCAGTGGTTCATGTGCATCTATACCACAAGGACGCGCAGTCTAGACATGCAGTCTAAAGTCTTCACAAGGACTCCCTCCATAATAGCACGCAGCACTCCGGTTGTAGAGTTATCCCCACAAATATTAATCAAAAGCAAAGTGTGTTCTTGAACACCAAAATAATTCACCAAAGCATATGGGATTTTCGTGAATTGAAAACAAAAAGGGATTAAACCCAAAAAGAAGAAGTCAAAAGGATTCTACAGTTTCGCAGTTTTATGTCTTTGAAAACGCTGGGACTTCTTAATGAAAACGAAACCATTTAATGAGTATTTATAGAAAAATGAGTCGCCTTAGTTGCTCAAACGAAATATCTATCTCGCGCGAACGAAGTACAAATATCGTTTGAATGACATGCGCATATCGCTCGAATGAGATGACATCTCGTTTGAACGACCTAGCATTAAAATCGAGGTACGCTAAAATACTTAGAAAAAATACTCATTCTCAAATTTTGACGAAAAAGTCCTCTCCAACACTTAGAAAATATTTTGTAAAAATATCCCAAAAGCTCTAAGTGCAAAGTTAAGATATTTAAAACAAAACCTTACCAAAGTAAACTTTGCGGAGTCTTTTTGATGAAGAACCTTGGTACTCGGATCCGTCTTTGATGCTTGAATGATCTTGAACTTCTTCAACGGTTGTTACGGTATACGACATAATAAATTGATAACGGAATTATAGGATAATGTCCTTATAAATCTCCCCCTATGTCTATGCCGGTACATACATAAAAACATCTGAATTATCAAATACCAAAATGCCTATACAAATCTACCCTCCCATGAATAAATTTACAAGATCTCAAACTGTTCTTCAAAATTCTTCATCAAATCTCAAAGCTATTTGTAAGGACATAAATTTCCAATTGAGTCCTTTGTATATTTGAATCAATTCCAGACAAAAACATTTGAGTCATAGGATAGAGCTAATTGATTATCCTTCAAGCCTATGACGTGTTTGTTGAAGACGTAGTGGCCAAGATATTAAAGCTTCATCAAATGCCGAGTTTAATGTGCCTCATTTCTACGTCAACAACATTGGTTCCATTGCTCCTAAGGTATGAATGCATTTTAATATATATATATATATATATAGAAGCTTGGAACAATTTAAATTGGGTGTACGTTTATTTAAAACTGTTGTTTATTTTCAGAAAGATTTTATTAAAACTTTAAAATAAAGTATATAAAGTTTTGGGCTAAAAATAGAAATTTTCAAACATTCTGGAAGTTCGTTTGAAGTTTTGTTCAAACGAGTTTTTCGTTCGAACGAGTTTGCCAATGAGTTCTCCAAAGGCCACTGAAAAGTCATTTGAAGTATCATTCGAACGAACATGATGTTTGAACGAGATTTTCGATGAGATTTCTAACGAGTTCACACTGGAACTTCATTAGAAGCCTTGTTCGAACGAGACTTCGTTTGAACGAAAATGTCATTCGAACGAGTTTTGGCGGGAACAGTTTTTTGCAGTTTTGAGCAGTTTTTTTCCCTCATTACTACTTTTTCCACTAACTCTTTTGCTGAATATCTAAGTACGGGAATCAAGTTTTCTAATTTAAAATTTTCACTATCCTACATCTCTAGGAGAGAGTTTTAGAGAAAAATTTCAAAGGAAAAAAGTTCATGTTTTGAGTGTTCATATTTCAAAGGAAAAATCATTTAACACTCTAGTTTTCACCCAAAGTTTAGTTTATCCAAGTTCCATATATATATATATATATATATATATATATATATATATATATATATATATATATATATACACATTGCTTGGAGTTTGGCACCGATTTTCATCTCTACCGTTTGAAGAGAAGTTTGGGTTTTTTTATAAATCCCACAAAGAAGAAGAAGTTGGCATTGATTCACCCACTTGGAGAAAGGCTCCTTGTTCGGGTGGCGGTGACCATATAAAGTTCGATCGGTGGATTTCGAGACCGCGGTGGAGCTCCATGGTTATTCGCTAGGCAGAGGTGTATACAAGAAGACGCGTCGGGGCTTGAGAGGGATCGAGTCGAGTGCTGTAAGTCATATTGCTTGTATTTGTAAATTTCGTACTTAGTGGATTTGAGGCTAGGGTCGTCCGAGGTTTTTTCCCGTTGTGGGTTTTCCCTCGTACATCACGACGTAGTGGTTTCGTTGTTTATTTTATCTTGTGCAAACTCACCTAGAACGCATGCTTAGGTAATTCAAGATAAAATTTGGTTTTAATCACTACATGTTTAATTTGGTGCTAAATTAAGTATTGGGTAATGTGTAGTTAATTCAAGTTGTTAATTTACAGTGTTAAAATTTGGTTTGGCATAATTTACTAAAATGAAGTAAATATTTTGTTAGGCAAATTTCTAGGACTTTGGTTCATTAAATTGGTTTAAGTGAAATTCAATTTGTGTGTGTGTTCCATCATATTTCACTTTAAGTTGTGTATAATTTTAATTTTGAAAAAGAAATTAAAATTTGGTATATGTTTAATTGAACGATTCCTATTGCTTTCGTATTTACAAAAGGAAATTAATTTTGAATTTAAATTTGGGGGCCTATCGAAACAACACTTTTCTCATCAGGGTGTGCAACATAATGATCTTCAATCTTTGTACCTACACACATGAGATAAAGAAAAAACCTTCATGACGCATCGAGTTTGAAATGATATAAGAATAAATCATTAATAAATAAAATCTCTCCCATACTGAAAAAAACTCCCCCATAACATGATAATTCTTTCTCCCCCGTTTTATGATGTCCCCAAATAGACAGATAAGAAGAAACAACCAAAATATGGAGTGTCACGATAAAAGTTCATAGAAAACATGAATCAAACTACACGTATACAAAGGAGTATCTCAAATACTTTTCACAAACTATTTTTGATTTTTCAATTTTTTCATACAAAAATAAGATACCAACAATCACACCATGGATTTATACTAAAACAACCAAGTCATGGATATGAAATGTATGGGTGTGAACATATTCGATAGGAAAATCAACTCAATCAATCATATGTGCACGATGAATATGTATACCCCTAACGAATGAATATCAAAAGTATCCTTAGGTGTAAAAAAAATTTGAATTTAGATGACATCGTCTTATACAAATCAACAAATCAAAGTCAAAGTGATTTCCATCCCAATAACGTCCAAAACTATTTAACACTTTTTGATGACTTTCAAGGACATGCAAACCCGTTTTAATTCTCCATCCAAACTCCCTCATATATTTTTTCTATTATAGCTGTATAAACTAAATTCGAAAACTTTGGAGAATTGGTGCAAAAACCTAATTGGCCCATAGTTGGCATGAATTTCTTTTTATTGCCTTTAAATTTTTTCGGGCTCTTTTAAACCTCTTTGAACCCCGGGTAATAAAAGTCCTCAATTTTTTAGGTCCGATATAACGGTGGATTAGTATTTGAAAAGGTCAAAGGAACCTTTCGCATCCCTTCCCCGTTTTCAAATAAAGCACACAAACTCACAAACGACTCTTACATGCACAACTCTCTTATCTATTTATATCGCGCTTGGTTTGTTTTAAGGACAGGATTAAAGTGAAAACACCCAACCAACATGTGATAAGGCAAGCAGAATAATCAAACAAATTGGTGCATGTGTGAAATAAAGGAAATCATGAGTCAAACATGTAGGAAGTAACACTTAATTACATATCAATGACTCCAAACATTATAAAGCACATGGATGAATTGGCATATTATCTCAAAACACTAACAAATAGTCACATGGATAAGTGGAATGAAATTATGACTTGGTCATCCTAAGTGTTTATCCATAAAAGGTGCAAACAAAATAAAAATGCTTTTTGGATTTTTCAAAAATTTTCAAAAAAGGAAAAAATACAAAAATGATACATACTAGCAATAGGCAAATAATGTCATCATTAAAAACATCCTATGCTAGTAAACAAGTCAAACCTCAATCGTTAGGTGCAGAGGGGTTTTCTAAAGGTCGTGCCAACTTATGAAAAACCTCCATCAAATTTTGTGAAGTTTTGACCAAAAAATTAACTTTCTCACCTAAATGTGAAAACTCTCTCATGTAGTCTTCCAGGAGCATGTAAAGTATCATCTGTGGGTGCATGTGTGGCAGAAACACGTGTAGAAGCGAAACGTGGCACATAACCCAACTTAAAGCAAAATTCCCTAAGGTGTCCTCTCCTCTTGAAATGGGAACAAACATAAATATGCCTAGGAAGACCTCTCTCAAAAACTCTAGGACGTTCTCTCCTAGCGGGAAACGAACGCCTAGGTTGGTTAATTTTTTAGCCATGTGAATCTGTCACTAAAGTGGGAATCGGCTCGGGTGCGATAAATGAAGTGGAAGCACCGTCTTGACCTTTTCCTATACCGCCAACTTTACCCTTATCAGTGTTAAGAACCACCTTTTCAACCTTCTTAGGTGCGTTCTCAAAATTGACTTTGACCTCCCTGGCACGTTCGAGATCACTCTCGAGTTGGGATACACGTGTTGTCAGACTAGACACTATGTTGGTCAAATCACATTTTTCCTTTCTTAAAACCTCCTTCTCTCTCTCTCCAAATTTAACACTCGACGACCTAAATCCCTATTCTACTTTTTTTTAAGGTCTCGGTGTACAAATCTCTAAATGCTTTTTGGAGCTAACTTTCATCTCCATTTTCAGTCTCTCTTTATTCCTCACTTTAAGCGCTCAAATAATCACTATCGCATTTGTGTGCACTATGTGACACCCCGACTAATTAAATACCGGGTAGCTACTCCTTTATTAAAATAATACAAAATGCCAAGTTGGTTCAGTTCATAGCATCATTGTCGAAAACATTTTTAATAGTTACTAACCACCTACTATTTAAAAAGTGAGTTGTCCATTTTAATTAAATCCGATTAACATGCCATAAATGAATTATGAAAAGTTAACGTAACCAACAATATAGTCACAATAGAATAACCATCCAATAATAATGCGTCTGGAAGAAAACTCCTCACAACAAATCAAATTCCAAAATAAATAAATACAAATTCTGCATCACTAAAATTAATTACAACCCAAAGTTTAAAATAACTGAATAAGTAAAGTTTCTCTCAGAGGAATGGGCGACATGCCCAACAGATGATAAAAACTGATAATGGAGTCAAGATCAGAAATGGAGGCGTCTACTATCAAGGTCCTGTAACTTCCACAAAAGCTACAGCACGTCACCTGAATAAAATTCCTATGCATGGTGTCCTTGAGGCTGGGCACCTAAAAAGGTTTTTACAAAAATAGATTTGAAAGCAAACGGGTCAGAGCCTGAATGTGAAAATAATTTAAAAATATGCAAGTGTTTAATATCATTAAACAGTGAATATAAAGTACATGATAGTGTGTGCACTCACGTGAGTTCCTCACCTCTCAACTAATTGTGCACTCCTATCGTACTCGTACCCATTTCTAGTTGCTCCCATATCTATCTAGTTCAATGCTAAATCTAACATTTCTCTATGATAATCAATTCAAACTTCAACGTCTTCTATTTAATAGAGTATTGTACCTTATTACACAGTTTACCCACTTTAGCAATACAATTTATTAGAAATCTTACATTTTCACTTTACGACCGTTGCTATTATTCATACTCACAATTTTTCGCGATTATTCATTTCAATCAACAGTATATTATTCTCACCAAAAATATACAATACTAGCACCCCGAGGCTAAACTGCGGTGCTCACATACTCTGCTATCAAATCCCGGTACATCACGTACATGAGGACCACGTATTCCGAATCTCTTAGGAAACGTTTCATTAACAACAATCACAAATAGTGGAGGCGAACATAGTTCACATCACATGGGTCACGCACATACCTTCGCTCCCATGATCAGCAGACTTATTAACTTCTCAATAAGTCCTTCTCTAACCTATGTCCTTGAGGTACCAATCTAAATCCCCCCCGTAGGCACACAAAGATTAGATGGCCCCAAACGAACGCCAACCTCCCACGATAGCAAGTACGGTAGGTATGTCATACATAAATAATTACATATACTAAGCATTCTCACATCTTAGATATTACAATATTTTTATTAGTGGTATACTTCTTTTTCTTATACCAATTCTTAGTGTTATACAAATCACATATCCCCGGTTTATATGTATTTAAGTCATCAATTATCCTTCGAAATTAGCGCGACCCGCTCTGATACTAATTTTACGACGTGAGAAGTCAAATTGAATAAAAAAAATAAATCCTTCGAAAAATTAGGATCATGCGATAAATTAGTTTAACCCGCTCTGATACCAATTTGTAAAAGTGGTGATCGCTTAAATAAGCTCTAATACCAATTTGTAAAAAGTATGTGTAACAACCCAGAATTTTGGGCGACTATTTTATATTATTTTGCCTGATGGGCTAATTTTATAAAATAGGGAAAGTTGGAGTAAATATTATTTCCCGTGATATTAAGGGATAATATTTACAGTGTTTTGCCTATTTACCGTTACGAGAAGGTAAATAGCATTATATTGTGTTTTATTGCGTCCTTATATGTAAACCGACGGTTATGACCTATATTTAAAGTTGGGTATAATTAATGAAATAAAATGAAATTGGAACACAAAAATAGTTTATGATGATGCCTAAATCAGCACCACCAGGTAAGGTGTTTTCAAGCTCAATATAAGAATAACAATGGCAGCACAGTTATGTAAAAGGTAAGAGAATGAGGTGAGGAGAAGAGGAGAGTGCACCAGGATATAAGTGGTTCAGCCTAAATTGGCCTATGTCCACTGTGTGTGTGTGAATGATCTCACTGTAATGAGGCACTAATGGCCATGGATACAATCACTCAAGCTTTCTCTCTCTACTGTATATCTAGACATAGTTTTTGCTAGGGTTGAATATCTGGGATCCTTTTTAAAGGTAGAGGATGACCTCTATATATAGTACCTAGGGGGTGTAATGTACCCCCCATGCATGCAATGAACATGTGTGTGGTAGCCTCACCAATAGAGGTAAGCCACATGTCACTGTCACATGTAAGGAATGATGATGAAATATCCTCCCCACGTGTGGAGAATAATCTTGTTACAACTGATTTGTGCCCATGTGTCCTTATCCAAATGTCAACAAATGCTCGACCGCCATATTGGTGCATGACCTCGACCTGGGAGAGGCCGAGATGTAAAGGCTTGATATCCGTTCAATCCGAGATGTGCCATAGGGAGTCTCGGCCTGATCTCAGCCGAGACATTATGCTGGGGGTCAGCCCCAGCCTAGGTTGGACTGATCCATGTTGGAGATTACCAAGGCTTCTTGTCACCTCAGCCCCAGCCGAGGTTGGACTGATTCCATGTTGAAGATTACCAAGGCTTTTTATCACCTCGGCCCCATCCGAGGTTGGACTGATTCCATGTTAAAGATTACCAAGGCTTCTTGTCACCTCGGCCTACACTCGGCCGAGGTTGCCATACCCAGGTATATGAGAATGCTGTCGATACCTGTGATGCGCGTAGTGCCCATTGGAAATGTAGGTGGTAGTGTCGGCCTGGGCCGACTTTACTAAGGCCGAGGGCTGTTATCGTGGGCTCATGGCTTACCCAGGGTCGGTCAATATCTCGACCATCACCTCGGCCGAGGTTGGTGTCTCTAGGCCGAGGTTACACTTGGGGCATATCAATCACCCCCCAACCCCTAGTTATATGTGTGGGAAGGTGACTAGGGGATTAGTATGCATCCGAGGCCTGTCTTCTTACGAACCAGTACTTGCTTGACACTTGTCCAATGTTGGAGTGTGCTCGCTTGGTAGGCGTGTGCTGTCAGCTGCCCTTTGGGGATCCCAAGGCAATGATGGGCCTTGGAAAACGTGCCCATGTATTTAAGGGTTTCAAAACCCTTTTTCCCTCCTTCTTCTTCATTTCTTCTCTCCTGTGCACGATTTCTTCCTGCGATTTCTCTCTCTAAAGCTTCTCTACTCAACGCTCTTCTGCAGAGGCCTTTGTTGGTTTTTTTCGCGAGTTTTCTTCATTTGCCCTCATCGTTTCATTTCCAGGTATTTTGTCCCTTCCATTTCCTTTGTTTTTCGCTTTTGGTTTGCATTTTCTGGCGAATTTCTAAGTTTTTCGGCGAGCACCATAGTTTCAGGTGAACAACATTCGATTTAAACTTCTAAGTTTTATCTTTAGACCCCTTTATTTTACAAGTCAATCATGTTTGTAGTTTTAGGAGTTATTCCTTAAGTTTAGGGTCGTCCTCTGATGCTCAGACCTTTATACCAGCTTCTTGAGGATTTCCCCTCTCTTAGAGAGAAGACCCTAGAAAAGATTTGGCAAATAGAAAGGGCCCAAGAGGAGGCTCGTAGGTTGCAAGAATTTCCTATTAGACCTATCTTTCCCCCACCTCTCAAGGTGGTATATCCTGATCCCCCTGAGTTCTTCTATCAGACAGAGGTCCCTACCGACCCCATATCGATGTCTGAGTTTGAGTCTTCCACCTCAGACCCTATGTCTGTGGACTCATTTCAGGAAGCCATGGATTTCACACCTCGACCTGGTCAGGCCCCTGATCAGGCCGAGGTCTCCAGCCGAGCCTCATCCCATAATGGCTCAAGCACCTCAGCCTCTTCTTCAGAGGTTGAAATTGTTGAGCCGAGTGTGGCTGTGCCACCCATTCTTGACGCCATCCCCCTGTCGGCCGTCACAGGGGCGGAGTTCGTTCAGATATTTGCTATTAACCCATCTACATCTGCTCCGGCCGACGTTAAGCTTGATGATGATGAAGATGCTGAAAGCGATGTGGACGTCTCTGAGGCAATCGAGATCGAGAGCACGGTAACTGAGGTGGATCTACTGTGCTTCAGATATTTATACTCCATTAGTCCCTCCATAAAATTAAGGAGACCTCTGAGGGAAGAGCGGGCCTATCACGGCCGAGATGGAGAAATCTGCCTGTATGAGCAGATGTTTAAGTTAGGGTTTCTCCTACCCATTCATCCCATCATCAAATCCATACTCTCCTATATCAATTTGGCTCCCTCACTGCTGTCCCCCAACGCCTGAAGAGTCATCATAGGGGCCATTATCTTATGGAGGGCAGTCCACCACTCTGACCTCCCAGTTCAGGTCTTTGCTGGTTGTTATGTCCCAACCTCGGCCAAAAACCATCCGATCTACTATCATTTTATGGCTCGGAGGCCTGAGAAGAAAATGCTCCAGGTGACTCAGACCTCAAACCATAATTGGAAGCCCCGCTATTTTTTCGCCTCTGGACCATGGGAATTTGGCCCATGTGTTCCCTCTTCCACACTTGAGCCGAGGATACCCCTCAAATGGGGTAAGGTCTCCATGTCTGCCAGGGCCGACCCTGGTCTAAGTCTTTAGAATATCCAGAAAGTGAAGGCCCTGCAAGACCAAGGGGCACATGGTATTTTTGCTAAGTTCGAACATTTGCTGACCCCCCATTATCTCTCGGGGACGGGCCTAGGTGGAAGTCCCCTTGTTGACTTTGGTAAGGATTTTTCTTTTAATTTTAACCTCTAAACTCATTCATATCTGATCTTTAACCCATATCTTTTAACTTTTGCAGAGTGACCACAAGGCATTCCAGACAACCTGTGGGAGATGGCTGCACCGAGCTTAGCGAGACTCGCCAAAAAATCCGATCTGAACGCTCCTCCCCCAGCTCCCTCTACATCCAAATCTCAGGCCTCAAAGAAGAGGACCCAAGAAGCCCTGGCCTCTGAGGATCAGAGGACGACCTTGAGATATAAGAAGGCCTCTGATGTTGTAATTCCAATATCCTCGGCCGACGCCCTGTCAGCCCGCCTGGCCCAGCTGAAGTTATCTGACAGCATTGTCGGCCATAGTCTGCAGGCCCTTGACGCCATCGGCTCTGCAATGACCGAGGCTGACAAGCGCTTTTTCATGTCTCTGGATACATAATTACTGGTTGAGTTCGTCTTTCACAGAGCCATTCAGGTACGTCTTGATCTCTCGTCAAAATTTTATAAGTGCAACATCTGACTTTTCTCCAGCTTAAGCTCTTCTTTAAATGTGCACAGAGTGGCTGCTATGCACCACCTATCGAACTGGACTCTGAGGAAATTTCCCCTCATCCAGAAGGGGCAAGAGGCCGAGAAGGTTCAGAGCACCCTAAATGCTGAGGTCGACCGTCTGAAATCAGAGCTGTAGAACTCTAAAAATAAGGTTAAGGGGTTGGAGAAAGACATTTCTCTTCTCGTCAAAGATCATGCCAAAGCCCTGAAGGCCAAAGATGACGTTCTGCAGTAGAAGGTCAGCTCAGCTGTCAAGGCTGCCCTCGAAGATGCCTCGGACAAAATAATTTCTGACTACAAGGCCTCGGACCAATTCATAGGTTTTGGCTTTGAATATCTTGAAAGAGGTATCAAGGCCACTACCAAATGGTCTGAAGTCAGAGAGAGGGAGGTCGGTACTCTAAAGGCCTCTGACTTTGTGGGTGTCGGCTTTGTTGACCCTCAGTTTTCTCGGGCACTTCAAGAGGTGGAGGACGAGGCTGCTGCTCTTGCTGAGACTGTAACTCTGGGAGGGACCGAGGTCGGAGGGGCAGACCAGACTGATGACGTGGCCGAGGTGACTAATATTGATCAAGCCAATCAGGCCGAGGCTGTTAATGTTCCCCCCCCCCCAAACCTTTAGAATTTATAATTTGTAACTTTTGACTCGTAACTTGTAACTTGTAACACCATGGTACTTTGTATTCAAGGAATATTTGTTACTTCTTTCTATTTCAACCTTTGAATGCTATATCTCTTCTATTATTTTGTTGTAGTGATGTCTTGTTTATACTCAGTCAATAATTCTAACCTCAGGTCTCTTCACCACTGAATTGTAATTAGGCTCTGAGGTCATTACCTAAGATGCTATTCTCATAACCAACTTCACCAAATTAATGATGTTAAGGGTCTGAGGTCATCTGCTAAGGTGTCTGAGCTCAGACCTCTTCACCATCGAATGATGTTATGAAGGTCTGAGGTCATCACCTAAGATGTTACCCTCATAATTAATATCACCAAATTAATTATGTTCAGGGTCTGAGGTTATCTGCTAAGGTGTCTGAGCTCAGACCTCTTCACCACCGAGTGATGTTATGAAGGTCTGAGGTCATCACCTAAGATGTTACCCTCAAAATTAGTATCACCAAATTAATAATGTTCAGGGTCTGAGGTCATCTGCTAAGGTGTCTGATCTCAGACCTCTTCACCACCGAATGATGTTATGAAGGTCTGAGGTCATCCCCTAGGATGTTACCCTCAAAATTAGTCACCAAATTAATGATGTTCAGGGTCTGAGGTCATCTTCTAAGGTGTCTGATCTCAGACCTCTTCACCACCGAGTGATGTTATGAAGGTCTGAGGTCATCACCTAAGATGTTACCCTCATAATTAATATCACCAAATTAATTATGTTTAGGGTCTGAGGTCATCTGCTAAGGTGTCTGAGCTCAGACCTCTTCACCACCGAGTGATGTTATGAAGGTCTGAGGTCATCACCTAAGATGTTACCCTCAAAATTAGTATCACCAAATTAATGATGTTAAGGGTCTGAGGTCATCTGCCAAGGTGTCTGAGCTCAGACCTCTTCACCACTGAGTGATGTTATGAAGGTCTGAGGTCACCACCTAAGATGTTATCCCCATAATATATCTCTGGTCTAAGAATGAAGCAAGAACTGTCATGGAAACTGATCTTTATTAATAACCTCTTCTCAATAAGATGGTACATTTACATAAAATTCTACGCAACATCATATGTAATATCTCTTTAGGTGGTCAGCATTCCATGGGTTAGTGAAAGGTTCTCCTTCTAGGTTTTCTAGCCTGTAAGTTCTAGTCACAACCTCTTCTGTTACTTTGTAGGGGCCATGCCAGTTTGGGTGTAGCTTATTTGCCTTTTGTAGGGTCTTCTTTAGCACTAGGTCTCCCACTGCAATTGGTCTTGACTTCACCCTTCGGTTGTAGAATTTCATTGCCCGCTGCTGGTAGGCTGCTTTTCTGACCTCTGCGTCTTCTCTTCTTTCTTCGATAAGATCCAGGTCTAGCCTCCTCTCTTCCCCATTGCTGTCTGGGTTGTAGGTCTGAATCCGATGAGTTGGAAGTCCTACTTCCGTTGGTATGACGGCCTCTGAGCCATGTGCCAGCATGAATGGGGTTTCTCCTATTGGTGTCCTTGTCGTGGTTCAGTAGGCCCATAACACAGCGTAGACCTCTTCTGTCCATCTCCCCTTCGCATCTTCTAACCTCTTCTTGATTCCGTCCAAGATGGTTCTATTTGTGACCTCGGTCTGGCCATTTGCCTGAGGTCGACCAGGAGATGAGAAGAACTGTTTAATCCCCACTTTTAGGCAATACTTTTCTAAGGAGGAGTTCTTGAACTGGGTCCCATTATCCGAGATGAGAGTGCTTGGGAGGACATATCTGCATATGATGTTCCTCCAAATGAACTGGAAGGTCTTCTGCTCTGTAATTGTTATCATCGGTTCTGCCTCCACCCACTTTGAAAAGTAGTCAATAGCAGCTATCAAGAATCTATAGTTGTTGACAGCTCTTGGTAAAGGTCCTACCAAGTCAATTCCCCATACCGCAAATGGTCATGGTAAAGAGATTGACGTCATAGGATGATGGGGTTGATGAGGGATAGTGGCGAACCTTGACATTTGTCGCACCTCTTCACATAGTCTGCAGCGTCCTTAGACAAGGTAGGCCACCAGTATCCGTGAGTGATGATCCTCTTGGCTAAGGGCCTTCCCCCTATGTGGGTAGAGCAAGAACCCTTATGAACCTCCTGTAAGACCCGATGTACTTCCATGGGATGCACACATCTGAGGAGAGGCAATAGAAACCCATTTTTGTACAAGACGTATCCTATCATTGAGAACTTGGCAGCCTTGTACCTCAACTTTATCCTTTCTAGCTTGGACTCAGGCAGCTCTCCCTCTCTTAGGTATCTGACGAGCGGGTCGATCCATGAGTCTCCTAGGTTCACATTGTGACAAGGGCTACATACCTCATCCTCCTCGATGGTTGCCTTTCCTAAGACCTCGATTGGAATGGTCCTTCCCATATCTGTCTTCACTGCTAAGGCCAGCCTTGCCAATGCATCAGCGTGATTGTTACTCAGTCGAGGCACTCTCTTCAGTTTTGCTTCCTCAAAATATTCTAACAACATTCTTACCTTCTTCAAGTACTTGGCCATCCTTTCGTATTTAGCCTCGTATACCCCCAATAATTGATTGACAATCAACCTTGAGTCGCTATGGAGTAGGAGTTGCTTTACTCGAAGAGTTGTTGCCAACAAGAGACATGCTATCATGGCCTCATACTCGGACTCGTTGTTTGAGGCCTGGAAGTTGAATCTCAAGGTGTATTCAATGTTGGTGCCATCTGGAGCCGAGAGTATTAGTCCCGCCCCGCTTCCACTATCATAGGAAGAGCCATCAACGAAGAGGCTCCAGACGTCTGTATCTGATGAGAAGACCCCTTCTCTCATAACCCCCTTCTTGAAGAGGTTTCGATCCTCTTCGTTCTCTTCTATTCTGCTCCGAGTTTTGCCTGAGATGACCTCTTCCCGATCTCGGAAGACATTTGGTGCCGTCTCTTCTGAATCTCAGAAGACACTACGATTCGTCTCTTCCGAATCTCGAAAGACACTACGGTTTGTCTCCTCCAAATCTCGGAAGACACTACGGTTCATCTCTTTGCCGTCATTTAAGCCTTTCTCTGTCTCGGCCTCTTCCAAACTTCTATCCGCCTCTTCCCAAGTGAATTCTGCGACAAAGTCTGCGAGGGCCTGCCCCTTGATGGTTGTCCTACGCTGGTAGGTAAGATCATATTCTCCTAGTTCGATGGCCCAGGTCATCAATCTTCCGGACTTCTCAGGTTTGTGCAGAACCTGCCTTAGTGGGGAGTCAGTGAGGACTACCATGGAGTGAGCTTGGAAGTAAGGCTTCATTTTCCTTGAGGCATGTATTAGGGCATAAGCCAACTTCTCCATTCGGGGATAATTTTGTTCATACCCTTGAAGGTCCTTACTGTTGAAGTACACAGGCCTCTGGACCCCATCCTCTTCCCGTATGATGGCCGCGCTGATGGATGATTCAAAGACTGCCAGATACACAAACAACCTTTCCCCCGTGATGGGTCGAGACAGCAACAAGGGAGATCCCAAGTAGGATTTGAGTTGGTTGAAGGCTTTTTCACACTCTTCGTCCCATTGGAAGGCCTTTCTTAGAACTTTAAAGAATGGAAGACACTTGTCCGTTGCCCTAGAAACAAACCTGTTAAGGGCAGCCACTCTTCCCGTGAGTCTCTGGACATCCTTGATACTCCTAGGAGTCTTTATGTCGAGCAATGCCTTAATTTTCTCAGGGTTCGCTTCAATCCCCCTCTGATTAAGGATGAATCCCAGGAACTTCCAGGCTCCTACTCCGAAGACACACTTTGCCGAGTTGAGTTTCATTCTGTACGAGTCCATGACATCGAAGGTCTTCTCAAGGTCCTCTACGTGAGTACATGCTTTCAGGCTCTTCGTTAGCATATCGTCTACATATACCTCCATGGTCTTACCTATTTGTTCTTCAAACATCTTATTGACAAGACGTTGATACGTTGCCCCCGCATTTTTCAGACCGAAGGGCATCACCTTGTAGCAGTACGTCCCTTTGTCAGTAATGAAGGCTGTCTTCTCAGAGTCTTCAGCATCCATAAAGATTTGGTTATAGCCTGAATAAGCGTCCATGAAGATCATGAGCTCGTGCCCTGCCGTTGCATCCACCATCTGGTCTATCCTATGTAAGGGATATCTATCTTTAGGGCAAGACCTGTTTAGGTCAGTGAAATCTACACACATTCGCCACTTTTCATTGGCCTTAGGTACGATGACTGCATTTGAGAGCCACTCCGGATAGGTAACCTCTCTTATGAACTAGACCTCTTCCAACTTTTTTACCTCTTCCCGGATGACGTCATACTTCTACCTGGAGTAGACTCTTCGTCTCTGCTTGATTGGCTTGGCATCTCTGTCCACGTTGAGCTTGTGGCTCATGACCTCAGGGTCGATGCCAGGCATGTCTGTGTGACTCTATGCGAAGACACTATGTCTCCTCCTGAGGAAGTTTATCAGCTCTTCCTTGATTCCTGGCTCTAGGGCCTTACCGACGTGGACGATTTTTCCCGGCTCGTCCTCATTGAGGACGATGGATTCTACCTCTTCCGCGGCCTCACCCTTCTTCAATTTTATTTCGTCTCTTAGGTCAAGAGTGTCAATGCTGTAAGTGGTGGTTGCTCTCTTATGGGCTTCTCTCTCTTCGGCCGAGTTGAAGTAAACCTCTCACGCCGTGGTCTGGTCCCCTTGCACTTCCATTACTCCATAAGGAGTCGGGAATTTTAGCATCTGATGGACCGTCGACGGCACAGCTTCAAACTCTTTAAAGGCCACCCTTCCTATGATGAGGTTGTAGGCCGAGAAGACATTTTCATCCATAATGAAAAAGTTTATCTTCTTGGTCAGCCTCCTAGGCCACTCATCCCCCATCCGTACATCCATCTCATACATTCCCAATGGATGGACCTTTTCGCCACTGAAGCCTATCAATGGATGATGATAGGGCACCAGCCTTGCCCTGCTAAGACCCAGGCTCTTGAAGCAAGGCTAGAACATCACGACTGTTGAGCTTCACCCGTCTATGAGGCTCCTCCGTACCTCACACCCATGCACCCTTGTTGTTATGACCAAAGGGTCATCATGGGGGGCTAAGATACCCTTGAAGTCAAGTCTGGAGAACCCCACTACGAGGGTGTCCATGTCTACCTTCTTTGCACTGTATCAGAAGACGTTAGATTCATAACTTCGATCTTGGCCAATGACCTGGCCTCTGCTACATGAGCCTTCCTATCGGCTACCTCAGAGCCACCTCCTGCAAATCCCCCACATATGGTGCTAACACCAAAGGAGATCATACCGACCCTCTTCATCGAGTTATTGTCATCCTTTGGCGGAAGATCCGGGTCGTCTTCATCATCTCCTTCTGAATCATCGTCCCTTCTGGCCGGGACATTGCCACGACATCTGTCATCTCTTCTTTTCTTAGGGTCATCTCTTCCACCCTTTGGAGCCTTACCATCCACATACTTCCTCAGCTTTCTAGATTTCAGCATCTTCTCAATCTCATCCTTTAAAGCGAAGCATCTATCTGTGACATGGCCATGATCCTGATGGAACTCGCACCATAGGTTTTTGTTCCTCTTATGTGGCGGGGCCTTCAGTTTCTCAGGCCACCTCAGAGTTTGGTCAGTCTTAATCTCATTGAGGATGTGCTCACAGCTCACAGTCAGAGGAGTGTAATGAGCGAACTTGTCATCTCCTGACCTCTTCTTCCCCTCTTTCTTACCTTGGGACTTTCCCGTTCCACCGCGGTTCTCCTCCTCACACTTGGTGGCCATTGCCTCTTCCGCATTCATCACTTTCCCTGCGGTTGCCAGCAGCTCCGCCATAGACTTAGGGGGGTCTTTCGCGAGTTTCCACAATAGCTTCCCCTTCTGGAGGCCTCCTATAAGGGCGGTCATGGCTATGCTCTCTTCATAATCTTCCACCTCTAATTTATCTTTATTGAATCTTGCTATGTAGTCTCTTAGGCTCTCACCCTTGGCCTATTTGACATACAGCAGGTGGGTAGTCTTCTTTTGGGGTCTTACCCCAAAGCAGAAGTTGTGGATGAACTGCTCAGCCAAGACTTTGAAGTTCTCAATTGAGTTCTTCGGAAGGGAGGTGAACCAACTGTGCGCTGCCCCTGTCAAGGTCCCTGAGAAGGCCCTACACATCATCTCATTGGGTATCGAGTAAATGTCTGCTGCCGACTGGTACATCTTGATATGGTGTACGGGGTTAGTGCTGCCATCATACTTGGGAGTCACTGTAGGAGGCTTGAACTTGGCTGGGGTTGGGAACACCACTATCCTAGCCACAAATGGTGAGACCTCTGAGTAACCCCTTTGTAATGGGTCCCTGCTTTTAATGAGATCTCCTATCTTCTCCTCAAGGCGTTGGATAGAATCATTCCAAGGTCTTCTGTCATCAACTTGGTCGAGGTTATCCCCTGCCACCTCCTGCAATGGACAGAGGGTTCCCCATCCGCGACACGTTGGTTGTTGACCTCTTCCTGTTCCCTACCTCTTCTTTCACAGGCTCGGCCTTGGTCTGGCCGACCTTGCCTATTCCCTCTCTAAGAGCCTGCTGCGCTCCTTGACCTCGACAGCCTCTATCTTAGATCATTCACCGGGCCCAGTCTCTCGAAGGCCGACCCTCTGCTCAACCAATCAAGGGCCGACCCTCTTTGTTGGGCCTCTTCTCCTCTTCGGCCGACATCCTTGACTCTGCCAAAGAGGTCGTATAGTGTTATTTGACACCTCATACGGCTCCCAGCAGTCTTCTGGGGCTTCTTCAGCTACTAGGTCATCATACCTGTCCTCTGGGCAAGGGTTTCCCTGCCTCCCCAGGTGCAAGCGCCTAGGGTCAACAACGTCCCTTCTCCGCTGGGGTGCAGGCTGGTCCTTCATTGGCGCCTGGGTGGTCCCCTGGCATCAGGATGAGGCTGAACTGCCGCCATAGTGATCATATCCTGTGAGACTCCAGGTGGCCTCATCATAGTTTGACTAAGATGAGCAAATTGCTCCTTCATGGCTTGTTGTGTTGCAGCTAAAGATTTCAAGGCTGCTGCTACCTCCGCCATTTCAAACTGGGGGGCCGCCTGACTGGAGCTAGGCCCCTCACCCCCGGGCGGCGGAAGAGGCGGCGGTAAGTCTGGTGCCATATGTTAACACTATAGAGCTTGAGTAGCAAATGAGCTTAGCACCTCACAGGACCTCTTTCAATGGTTAAACAGCTCCACGCTAGGGGGAGGCCAGGTTCACCACCAGAGTCTCCGGTGAGGTTAAGCAGAAAAAGAGGAAGAGATAGCTTCTCGTTCCCACAGACGGCGCCAAAATGATGATGCCTAAATCAGCACCACCAGGTAAGGTGTTTTCAAGATCAATATAAGAATAACAATGGCAGCACAGTTATGTAAAATGTAAGAGAATGAGGTGAGGAGAAGAGGAGAGTGCACCAGGATATAAGTGGTTCAGCCTAAATTGGCCTACGTCCACTGTGTGTATGTGAATGATCTCACTGTAATGAGGCACTAATGGCCATGGATACAATCACTCAAGTTTTCTCTCTCTACTGTATATCTAGACAGAGTTTTTGCTAGGGTTGAATATCTAGGATCCTTTTGCAAGGTAGAGGATGACCTCTATATATATTACCTAGGGGGTGTAATGTACCCCCCATGCATACAATGAACATGTATGCGGTAGCCTCACCAATAGGGGGAAGCCACCTGTCACTGTCACATGTAAGTAATGATGATGAAATATCCTCCCCATGTGTGGAGAATAATCTTGTTACAACTGATTTGTGCCCATGTGTCCTTATCCAAATGTCAACAGATGCTCGGCCGCCATATTGGTGCATGACCTCGGCCTGGGAGAGGCCGAGATGTAAAGGCTTGATATTCGTTCAATCCGAGATGTGCCATAGGGAGTCTCGACCTGATCTCAGCCGAGACATTATGCTGGGGGTCGGCCCCAGCCGAGGTTGGACTGATTCCATGTTGAAGATTACCAAGGCTTATTGTCACATCGGCCCCAGCCGAGGTTGGACTGATTCCATGTCGAAGATTACCAAGGCTTCTTGTCATTCCATGTTGAAGATTACCAAGGCTTCTTGTCACCTCGGCCTACACTCAGCCGAGGTTGCCATACCCAGGTATATGAGAATGTTGTCGATGCCTGTGATGCGCGTAGTGACCATTGTAAATGTAGGTGGTAGTGTCGGCCTGGGCCGACTTTACTAAGGTCGAGGGCTGATATCGTGGGCTCATGGCTTACCCAGGGTCGGTCAATATCTCGACCATCACCTCGGCCGAGGTTGGTATCTCTAGGCCGAGGTTACACTTGGGGCAAATCAGTTCACATTATTTCGAATGCCAAAATAGGGGGTGCGGTTATTTTTAGACTAGTCGGGATAGTCGAAATAAGTGCCAAGTTGTATTTTTTGAGATTTGGACATTTTTAAAGGGTTATGACTCAATTAAGTGGATGAGTCATTTTAATGGTGTATTAACAATTAAAGGAGGGAATTTATGTTTTAAGACCCGGTTAAGTCTCTTAACCCTTTTATTTCCCTTATCTTGTGTTAGAAGCCAAGGGAGAGAGAGAAAAGAGAGAGCTTGGGAGAAATGGAGAAAAGAGAGAGAAAATGGAAGATTTGAGCCGGAATCCGTTGCTATCGGAGGGGGATCAGAGACTACTACCTCAAGGCAAGTTTCTTACTTGCTATATATTGATTTAATGTGATAATTTGCATGTATAGTTATGTTTTTGGTGATTTAAACCCTAAATGGGTATTTGTTGATTTTGGAGATTAAAGCCTTAAATATTAGTTTTAACTTGATTTGATAAATATATATTAGTTATGAATTGGGTAGAAGTGATTTGGGAGAATAAATTTTAGTTGTTATTGGAAGAAATCAAATATTTGAAGTTTTGGGAATTTTAGGGTTCTTGAACCCGTAGCCCCAAACTGGGCCAATCTGCAGGGCCGAATCGATTCGGCCCTAGGGGCGAATTGATTCGGATAAGGGGAAGGATGCAGGTCTGGGAGACCGAATCGATTTGGGTTAAGACCGAATCGATTCGGCTATTACATAATGTCAGTTTTTGCTCACCGAATCGATTCGGCTTTTAGGAGAATCGATTCGGTTACCCTATTTTTGTGAGATTTTCCTAGTTTGATTTTTATCCCTTTTTCTTTTATGTCCAAGGTTTAGGGACCTTCCTTTGGGCATTAATGGGGATTCCTTGGGGGATGTTTTGGGTAGACTAATGTCCTAGGATAAAAGGGGACGATTGGGTTTACCCAAGGGCTAGTTTTTATAGGTTAATGTCCGTATGATATAGGAAGTTAACCTAAAAATTTATTGGAGATTAAAAGCTAATGTTGGGATTTTTGGGAGTCTATTATTAATGAAGACTCATTTTTATGGTTCATGAAATTGTATGAACCTTTGGAGACTAGTTTGAGGATTATGGCACTTCGGGTCTTAGGTCATTAATAAAAATATGGCGCTAAGAATAAGAAAGACATATGCTAATATGTAGTACAAAATAAATAAGTACAAATGATTGTGAGAATGTAAAATTGGATGTTTTCAAAACGAAAAAGTAATGTTTTTCATAAATGTTAATTTATGATTACACACCTCCCTAAATCGCTATCATAAGGGAAGTTGCGCGCGTGTGGTGAAGCCCCCTAGCTAATGAATGCAGGGTGGATATAGTCCCTAGGCCATATGGGCTATTATTGTACTGCGTTGGTTAGGAGATTATAGGTGTGGTCTTGACTATCCCGCGGGCATATGGCCGCTTCCCGACGTTTGGTAGGTTCCCAGGTTGTCTTGTTCGATAGGCCCTGCAAAAATGATAGCCATTTAGGGGATCGTCCAGTGGAGAAACCCGGAGGGACGGTCTTAGATATGTTTGTAACAACCCTCACGTTTGAGAGCCTATTTTATATTTATTTACTATATGTAGTAATTAATTATAAAATGATGGATGTTGAGTAAATATTAATTTAATATGAAAAAGGTTAATATTTACTGAAATGTTGTATGATTACCTGATGAGTAGGTAAAAATATCCATGTGGTGACTTGTTGTGTCATAAGAATTAAAATGACATTTTGGTTTAATGAGAAACCGGAACTTTAATTGAGTTATAAATTTCCAAATGATAATTTGGAGGGTGTAGTTAGTCCCGGTAGGTACGAGACAGTCAAAATAAGTGCCATATTGCATTTTGGCATTTTGGGCACTTTTGATTGGTTATAGCTTAAATGTGTAGTGCGTATCATTTTATCGCGTATTAGACATTTAAGTGGGATTTTTAGACTTAAGCCCCATTTTATTTTCCCCAACCCCATTTCTACTATTCCATTTTACAAATTGAGCCTTAGAGAGAAAGATAGAGGAAGAGAACATTGGAGAAAACGATAGATTGGAGCTTGGATTGTTGCCTCCACCAAATCAAATCTGAACTTGCAAGATCAAGGCAAGTAACTTACTTGCTATTATATGATTTAAGTGGATTAAGTAGCATGATTAGTTGTGGATTGTTATGATTTATGTTAGTTAGGGTTTTGTTAGATTATTTGGGTATTAACCCTTAGAAATTGATTTGGATGATGAATGGTGTTGAAGATGGTAGTTACATACATTTATGATGTATAAGTTGAAGTAATTGAGGTTGGTTCGGTTGGTTTTGGGTTTGGTAGAAATTTGGAGTTTAGAACTCCATAGACAAAACTAGGAAAATTTGCAGAACCGAATCGATTCGGCATGGCCGAATCGATTCGCCTTGAAGCAGTTCCCAGGTTCGAGTCGACCGAATCGATTCGGCATTTATGCAGAATCCCCATTTTTTTGGTCGAATCGATTCGGCTAGACCTAATCGATTCGGAGTCCCTGCATTTTTTCTTTTGTTTTCTTTTCAAAGTTTGGTCTTTTCCTCAGGCTTAGGATCTAGGAACCTTCTTGAAATAAGTAAACTTAGAGTCCTAGAATATTAGTTAAGTTTGGTCGTTACCCTAGACTAGAAATGGGTTCATCTGGGGGTTATTCCGGGGAGGTTTAAAGTAATGTTAAGGCATTACTTCTTTTATTAAAATTTTTAGAAGTTAGGAAGTTAAATGCCCTAACTTGGAGACTTAGGGGCTTATCAAAGTTATATGAACTTTGGGGATTTGTAGGATCATAATGATCATTTGGAGATTTATTTGGGACTTAAAATTGAGGAGTATTAATGATAATATTCGATGGGAATTAGGTTCGCAAAAAATGAACCCAAATGATTTAAAGATGATAGGTTCCACTAAAATGAACCCAAGCTATGTTAATGATGATTGGTTCAAATAAAATGAACCCGGTTGTTTAATGATGATAGGTTCAAATAAAAAAGAACCAAACACATGGATATTGGAAATGGAATCGGGTAATGGTAAATTGAAATGTAAATGAGATCGAATATGGTAAATGTTAATTTACTTAAACACACCTCTCTAAATGACATCATAAGGGAAGTTCATGCGCTTGGTGATGCCCCCTGGCTAATGAATGCAGGGAGGATATAGTCCTAGGCCATATGCGGGGTTTTTTTATATGTTTTCTCTGCGCTGGTTAGGGGATTCTGGGTGTGGTCCTGACTTTACCGCAGGCATATGGACGCTTCCCGACTTATCGATAGGTGCCCAGGTTGTCTTGTATAGATAGGCCCTGGAAGATGATAGTTATTTAGGGGCGCATCCAGTGGGGAAACTCGGAGGGGCGGTCTTAGAATCGTTATATGTATAAGAATATAACTTTTCTGCATCAAGTGGGACTTGATGGTTATATGCCATAAAGAGCATGGATATGTGCCATAAAGAGCACGGGATTGAGATTAATGTGCCATAAAGAGCACTTGGTATAAATGGTATTCCTAGTATGGAATGGAAAGATGAAATGGTACGATAATTAACTATGGAAGTTAATAGATGGTTTTATTCCTATTAAGGATTATAAAAGATAGTGAAAATTTGATGAATGAAGAAAGGTTTTAAATTTAAGTTATTTACTTTTCTTTCTTTTATGTAAATGACATTTCATTTCATAATTTGTTAAATTGTCTTAAATTGTAATGTAATATTATCATCCTTATCATTCATTACTGTTCATTTCTATCATTCATTTTATTTCTTTTGGTGATCATATAGAACCCGGCCCTGACCGGTTTATTTTCCTTGTTGTGCATATGATTGTATCAGCTCAGGTGTTCCACCGCAAGGACGCCCGTTTTGATGTTTCCATTTCCTTTGCTTTCGACGAGCTGTAAGATTTTGCGGGTTATTACAGCACATCGTATTAGACGCTTTCATATTTGTGTTCTAGATATGATCGGGTCTTACACTTGGGCGTGTGGCCCAAACTTTTGTATTTGATTAATGAATGCATTATGTAAAATATTTAAATTGTGGTACTTCGTTGTATGTTGGTGTGGATCGACAGCCTATTCGGTCCTTTTGTATACATTCGTCTTAGTTGTATTATATGTATTCTTTTGTAATTCCACTTGCTTATCAGATTGGGTTGTTTAATTTAATTTTCTTTACTGCTTTTTTAAATTTCTAAACTTTTTGGCAACCCGTTTTCTGATTTATCGGGTGATTTTTCCGTATACTCAGTTTATTTTTATTGATGCTGAGGATGATATCCATCCATGATTCCTGTTACGATTGAGTATCGGGTTGGCCACCCCTTATCTCGGATTGTGGGTTGTCACAGATGGTATCATAGCATCAGTTTCTAGAGTCTTTAGGATCTATGTGGATTCGTCACGTTCTACCGTAGCGTTCTTTGATATAGAGCCTAAGGTTAGGACTGTGTAGTTGTCTATGTTTGCGATCTTCTGCAAGATAGATAGTTTCAAGTAGTATTTTAACTCTATTGTTTCTTTATCTTAAATGCCGCCTAGAGAGGTCGCCCAGCGAGACGTTATAGCGTTGTAGAAGAAGAGGTAGATTCACCACCGCCGCCATAAGGGACCGTTAATGCTGTGGATGTAGCGAACATAGTAGCTCAAATGATTAACGCCGCCATGGCCGTAGTGGTCCAACAATTGCCACAGGCTCAACAATGGGCTCAGGATGTTTAGGCTCCTATGGGACCTTCTCTGTGGAAAAAGGGTTAGAGAGTCCTTACTAAAGGTCAATCCCCCGAAATTCGAGGGAGGCCTGAATATTATTAAAGTCAATACATGGAAAGAGAATAGACAATGCCACCTTTGAATGATCAAATATAGAGAGGAGAAGAAACAAGTCCTTGCCACTGTTAAGCTTGCCGGATCTGCGTTACACTGGTGGGAGATGATAACCACACCAGAGCAGAGAGACAATGACGATCATTGAGTTCTGGGCTTTGTTCGATCGTGAGTACGTTCCTCCCATAGTTTATAGAGAGATGAGAAAGAAGCTCCAAGATGTTGTGCAAGGAGAGAGATCTGTGGTGGAGCATGTAGAGGAGTTCACACGGTTCACGAGTTTTGTGCCAGATGAAGTGACTCCAGAAGATAGGAAGATCTCAAAGTTTATGGAGGTCTAAACTGGGGAATCCGGTAGCAGTTACTGGGTAATACCGCTTTACAAACTTTTGGTGAGGTTATGAATGCAACCTCATCCCATTGGCATGAGCATTGGTTATATACACCGAGTAGCAAGAAAACTACTGTCGTAGGGCAAGCAGGAAAGCTTAGAGAACATGGGATTGGAAGAGGAGTATTTCCCTCATCCCAACCTTCAGGTAGTATGCAGAAAGATAAGGACCCTCGACAAGGGATCTCGTCTAAGAGACAACGTTTTGGAGGGTTTATCGCGAGTGGCAATAACATTAGGCACAGTAAAGGTGCTTTGCGATATGCAGGTCGGGGTGGTTATGGAGGTAAATACCATTTGGGCCAAGGCACTTCCCAGTTTAGAAATAACGGGGGGTCGAGGTCAGGTGGATATGAAGGGACGGTGCTTCCTATATGGGGAGGCAGGTCATTGAGATGGAGTGTCCTCGAATGATAGGGTGAGTTTATCAAATTCGGGAGGCTATACTTCCTCCAGTTTCGTTAGCACCGCCCGCTATTAAGGGTAAGTTATTTCAGAGGTACTTGAGTTATGTGTTATTCGATGCGGGTGTTATGCGCTCAATTGTTTATGATCTCTTCTCAGGCTACTAATTTGATAAAATCTGCAGAGAGTAATTTGACTAGCGTTGAGTTTTCTACGAGTGATGGTTCGCTTGATTCCTTGTTTGTAAACATTTAGGGATTCTGGTGGAACTTTGTGCTTTGAGTCCGATTTACTCGTCCTTGACATGGTCGGGTATGATGTAATTGGTATGCCTTATCTCCACGATCGACATAGTTGAGTAGTAGCGTATAGGAGGGGTTCCTTATTTGGATTCCGCTTTTGCGGGACGCTCCACGCGTGAACCTCGACGACGTTGGAAGTGGAGAGATGTTGTTCTTTCTTCTTTTAGTTAATTTCATTTTATTTTTGTTGGTTAAGAGATGGGTGGAAAGGTTTAGCCGAGAATCACGTAGAAGAGTGATTAATGGCTAATAAAGTGCGAAATAGAAGCACTGTATATAGTTCTCTCCTCTGAATTATGCGAGGGAGATTGGGATGCGAAGTCGAATTAAGACTTCGGGTTATGCCTTGATAAGAAGGCTATTTAAAAAGATATATATATATATTATGGGGTATATAATTATAAGGCTTTATGATAAATGAATGTTTGATTTGTTAAATCTTCAGTTATTTAAATGGTAATGTATATTGGTAGAATCTTTTCGATCCCGAACATGTGTCTTAGACCTGTATATCTTGATGACCGATAACGCGAGGTAGTAGTGTAATGGGAGGGTTCCTTGTTTGGATTTCGCTTCGGCGAGACGTCCCACGCACGAAAACGAGCAAATGTCAGGAGTTGAGAAAGGTCTTGGGCACTAGGGATATGCTTAGTATTATATGTACACGAATTAGGTAGGTTATAGGTAGATGGGCCTCAGGATTGTTTGGACATAAGGCCTTTAGTTATGTGACGTTAGTTTATGAAGGTTGTCGGGAGTTGACCACGAACAAATTGTGTGTTGACTCTAAGAGGGATTGGATCCCTAGTAACGAGAAGTGGGAGATTTCAAGAGGTTTGGTAGATAAGGCTGAAGGAGATGAGGCCTCTCGTAGTTAGAATGTTACGTTGGCACTCAGCTTTCATAAAGAAGAGTGAATTAATTCTCACTCCTGATCCCATGTTTTTAAGCTCGAGGGTGGATTCAATTGACAAGTCTTTGCCAGGATGGGGAATAATAAATACTAGATCATGGACCTAATGTTTATTCACCTCATAAGCTAAGACTTGTGAGAAGTATTATCCCATGATTGAATTTAAATTCATTGTGGGGGTGACCGCTGTATAGAAAAGAAGGCATTACTTCCTGGGCAGAAATTTAGTTTTTCGTGCGAGCAACATTTCGTTGTAAGATGTCGTAGGAGAGACAAAGGTGGTTAAAGCCACGTACACAAGATGTTGATTGAGGGAACAATATCCTGCTCTATTGACTTTGAGGGTGGGGTGCATTTCCATAAGAGAATTTATGTCCCGAATGAGAAGGACTTAAGAAAGGCAAAAATGGTGGGATCTCGCGGTTCTAAGGTTGCGGTGCATCAGAATAACGACTTATGTGTCAAGTTGTGCGCCACCAGTATTGGTGGCCGGGCATAGAGAGGTTGTTGGACTGCATGGGGTGCCCTTGATTATAGTTCCGACTGAGACAGGATTTTCATTTCCCACTTGTGGCAATTTTCCAAGAAGCCATGGGAATCGAATGGAGGTTAAGTACTCCTTATCATCCTCAAGCAGATGGCCAGACCGAAAGGGTAAACCATATGTTGGGGCATATACTCCTTATGTGTTTGCTTAACTTTAAGAGTAGTTGGGAACAGTGTCTCCCACTAGTTGAATTCGCTTATAAGGACTTGTATCGATTCACTATTAGGATGGTGCTTTAAAAAGCCTTGCATGTTAGGCCTTGTGGATCTCCCGTTTGTTGGTTAGAGGTACGAGATGATAAGTCTCTCGGACCTGGAATGATCCGAGATACTTCTTCAAAAATTGAGCTTATTCGAAATCGCATTTTTATAACCAAGATCGACAAGAGAGCTAAGTCGATATGGGGAGATGGCATGTCGAGTTTGAGGTCGGTGGATCAAGTGTTGGTGCGATTATCGCTCATGAAGGGCATTAAGCATTTTTGGGTAGAAGAAAAACTTGCACCACGTTATCTTGGACCTTTCCTATAAATGTTAAGGTGGGTCCGGTAGCCTATTAACTTGCTTTACCGAAATAATTGCCGAAAATTCATGATGTGTTCCATATCTCCTTTGTAAAGTAGTACAAGAGATATGATGGTGCCCTTAGGCGCATCTCTTTCGAAGTAGATGAAACTTGACGGTTCTTATGAGAAGTAGTCGGCTGTTATTTTAGAGCGTGAAGAGTGGCGATTGAAACCGCGTGTAGTACCTTGGTTATGGTGCAATGTAGTCACCATAGTGTCGAGGAATCGACATGAGATCACGGGGATGACATGCGGGAAAGATATCCGCATTTCTTCTTGCGAGGTATGCCTAACTTTTGGGGGCAAAATTCCCTCATAAGGGGGGGAGTATGTAACAACCCTCACGTTTGAGAGCCTATTTTATATTTATTTACTATATGTAGTAATTAATTATAAAATGATGGATGTTGAGTAAATATTAATTTAATATGAAAAAGGTTAATATTTACTGAAATGTTGTATGATTACCTGATGAGTAGGTTAAAATATCCATGTGGTGACTTGTTGTGTCATAAGAATTAAAATGACATTTTGGTTTAATGAGAAACCTGAACTTTAATTGAGTTATAAATTTCCAAATGATAATTTGGAGGGTGTAGTTAGTCCCGGTAGGTACGAGACAGTCAAAATAAGTGCCATATTGCATTTTGGCATTTTGGTCACTTTTGATTGGTTATAGCTTAAATGTGTAGTGCGTATCATTTTATCGCGTATTAGACATTTAAGTGGGCTTTTTAGACTTAAGCCCCATTTTATTTTCCCCAACCCCATTTCTACTCTTCCATTTTACAAATTGAGCCCTAGAGAGAAAGAGAGAGGAAGAGAACATTGGAGAAAAAGATAGATTGGAGCTTGGATTGTTGCCTCCACCAAATCAAATCTGAACTTGCAAGATCAAGGCAAGTAACTTACTTGCTATTATATGATTTAAGTGGATTAATTAGCATGATTAGTTGTGGATTGTTATGATTTATGTTAGTTAGGGTTTTGTTAGATTATTTGGGTATTAACCCTTAGAAGTTGATTTGGATGATGAATGGTGTTGAAGATGGTAGTAACATACATTTATGATGTATAAGTTTAAGTAATTGAGGTTAGTTCGGTTGGTTTTGGGATTGGTAGAAATTTGGAGCTTAGAACTCCATAGCCAAAACTAGAAAAAATTGCAGAACCGAATCGATTCGGCATGGCCGAATCGATTCGCCTTGAGGCAGTTCCCAGGTTCGAGTCAACCGAATAGATTCGGTTTGACCGAATTGATTCGGCATTTATGCAAAATCCCAATTTTTCTGGTCGAATCGATTTGGAGGCCCTGCATTTTTTTTTGTTTTCTTTTCAAATTTTGATCTTTTCCTCAGGCTTAGGATCTAGGAACCTTCTTGAAAGAAGTAAACTTAGAGTCCTAGAATATTAGTGGAGTTTGGTCCTTACCCTAGACTAGAAATGGGTTCATCTGGGGGTTATTCCGTGGAGGTTTAAAGTAATGTTAAGGCATTACTTCTTTTATTAAAATTTTTTGAAGTTAGGAAGTTAAATGCCCTAACTTGGAGACTTATCAAAGTTATATGAACTTTGGGGATTTTTAGGATCATAATGATCATTTGGAGATTTAGTTGGGACTTGAAATTGAGGAGTATTAATGATAATATTCGATGGGAATTAGGTTCGCATAAAATGAACCCAAATGATTTAAAGATGATAGGTTCCACTAAAATGAACCCAAGCTATGTTAATGATGATTGGTTCAAATAAAATGAACCCGGTTGTTTAATTATGATAGGTTCGGATAAAAAGAACCAAACACATGGATATTGGAAATGGAATTGGGTAATGGTAAATTGAAATGTAAATGAGATAAAATATGGTAAATGTTAATTTACTGAAACACACCTCTCTAAATGACATCATAAGGGAAGTTCGTGCGCTTGGTGATGCCCCCTGGCTAATGAATGCAGGGAGGATATAGTCCTAGGCCATATGCGGGTTTTTTTTATATGTTTTTCTGCGTTGGTTAGGGAACTCTGGGTGTGGTCCTGACTTTCCCGCAGGCATATGGCCGCTTCCCTACGTATCGATAGGTGCCCAGGTTGTCTTGTATAGATAGGCCCTGGAAGATGATGGTCATTTAGGGGCGCGCACAGTGGGGAAACTCGGAGGGGAGGTCTTATAATCGTTATATGTATAAGAATATAACTTTTCTGCATCAAGTGTGACTTGATGGTTATATGCCATAAAGAGCATGGATATGTGCCATAAAGAGCACGGGATTGAGATTAATGTGCCATAAAGAGCACTTGGTATAAATGGTATTCCTAGTAAGGAATGGAAAGATGAAATGGTAAGATAATTAACTATGGAAGTTAATAGATGGTTTTATTCCTATTAAGGAATATAAAAGATAATGAAAATTTGATGAATGAATAAAGGTTTTTAATTTAAGTTATTTACTTTTCTTTCTTTTATGTAAATGACATTTCATGTCATAATTAGTTAAATTGTCTTAAATTGTAATGTAATATTATCATCCTTATCATTCATTCATAACTGTTCATTTCTATCATTCTTTTTATTTCTTCTGGTGATCATATAGAACCCGACCCTAACCGGTTTATTTTCCTTGTTGTGCATACGATTGTATCCGCTCAGGTGTTCCACCGTATGGATGCCCGTTTTGATGTTTCCATTTCCGTTGCTTTCGACGAGCTGTAAGATTTTGCGGGTTATTACAGGACATCGTATTAGACGCTTTCATCTTTGTGTTCTAGATATGATCGGGTCTTACACTCGGGCGTGTAGCCCAAACTTTTGTATTTGATTAATGAATGCATTATGTAATATATTTAAATTGTGGTACTTCGCTGTATGTTGATGTGGATCGACAGCCTATTCGGTCCTTTTGTATACATTCGTTTTAGTTGTATTATATATATTCTTTTGGAATTCCACTTGCTTATCAGATTGGGTTGTTTAATTTAATTTTCTTTACTGCTTGTTTAAATTTCTAAATTTTTGGCAACCCGTTTTCTGATTTATTGGGTGGTTTTCCTGTATACTCGATTTATTTTTGTTGATACTGAGGATGATATCCATCCATGATTCCTGTTACGGTTGAGTATCGGGCTGGACACCCCTTATCTCAGATCGCGGGTTGTCACAATGTTAAAGAAATCCATGATAATGAATTGGCTTTAAATACATTTCCTGGATGGAAGAAGGGAAATGGGATATATGGTTTGGCTTCAGATACATTTCCCATATGGAAGAAGGGAGATGGAAGCATATGGTATGCAAAAGTATTTTTATGATAATAAAAAGGAATTTTGATTACACTTCGTGGATGGAAGAAGGGAAGTGGGATTTTATGAAAAAGGATAAAGCCTTTTTATGATAATAAAACTTGCTTTAAAAATGTATTTGTCCTGGATGGAAGAAAGGAAATAAAATCTGTTAAATAAGGTTTTGGAAATGAGATTTAATTGGTAAACATTTGATAAAATGAATTTACCATATATGTATTTCCTAAAGAAAATAGGAATTGTGTCTTTAGATGATGAATGAATTTAATTATATCCCCTTGGGTAGTTGTAGATTGTGACCTCCCATGCATATGCATTCATATATATATTAATTACGTGCTTAGGGTCTAATGGATCTCGACGATCAACCTTGCCTAAGTAGTAGTGTATCGAGGGGGTTCCTTGTTTGGATTTCGCTTTGCGAGACACCCCACGCACGAATAGGGCATAGTGTTGAGACTGGGGAGAAGTTATCCCTTAGTACTTGGGTTAACTAGAGCATCTCATGATATTGCGCTAGGGTGTGCTTTTAGATTGAGAGGTGAGAATTATTATGTTAATTGCGAGAGAATTACGCACTTAATTGTCATGCATTTTAGTCACATGGGAATCATATCAAACCGGGACCTGATCCGTCTATATTTCTTTGTTTTGCATGCAACTCTTTGTCGTACAGGTGCTCTACCGCATGGAGACCCATATTTACATTTCCATTCTGATTGTCATGGAGCTATAACATATTGCGGACGTTGTAGGTTATTTGTATTAGACGCTTCTTCCCATTGTACTCTAGTCATGTTCAGTTCATTTATTTGGGCGTGTTGCCCATGCGTTGCACACATTTATTATAATGTAATATTTAATGTGTAATACTCGGTGTAACTAATTGTATTGGTCTGTTCACCGACAGCTTATTCGGTGATTATTTACTATGTTGTCATTCTTTATTCGTTGATTTTTTATATCCACCGTTTTTGCAAATGGGATTGTCTAACTATTTTTCTTTTACTTTCAAAATTTTAATTTGATAGTCCGTTTCCTAAAATGATTGGTGGTTATCTCGTACAGTTATTTTAATCGACAGTGATGCTGAGAATGAACCATCTATGATTCCTGTGAATATCAGAGTATTGGGTTGGTCACCTATTATTTTAGTAGGCGGGTTGTCATAGTATGATTGTGTGATAATTGAATAAATTCGCAAATTTTAATTTGGCCCACTTATTTAATTATAGTCTATTTTTAAACCAAATTAATTCAGACCCTAAACATGCAACTATGTGTATGCGTGTGTCAACCCATAAATAAATAAAGCATGCGACACAAATTTCAGGAAAAATCCCCGCAGGGCAAAAACTTTTTTTTCTAGAACTCTGATAAGTTTACAAGACCATTGACTTACATACCATCTTGCTTTCGCCCACAAGAGTAACGCAAGGTGTTTTCGTCAAAACTCCAATGCAACGGCTAGAAATCTGCAGTGGTTCACGCGTAGCTATACCACAAGGACGCACGGTCCAGACACGTAGTCTAAAGTCTTCACAAGGACTCCCTCCACAATAGCGCGTAGCACTCCGGTTGTAGAGTTCTCCCCATAAAGATTGATCAAAAGAAAAGTGTGTGCTTGATCACCAAAATAATTCACCCAAGCATATGGGATTGCCATTAATTGAAAACAATAAGGGCTTAAACCCTAAAAGAAGAAGTCAAACGGATTCTACAGTTTCGCAGTTTACTGTCTTTCAAAACGTTGGGACATCTTAATGAAAATGAAACCATTTAATGAGTATTTATAGAAAAATGTGTCGCCTCAGTCACTCAAACGAAATAGCTATCACGCATGAACGAAGTACAAATGTCATTTGAACGACTTGCACATGTCGCTCGAACGAGATGAGATCTCATTTGAACAACCTAGCATTAAAATCGAGGTACGCTAAGATACTTAGAAAAAATACTCATTCTGAAATTTTGACGAAAAAGTCCGCTCCAACACTTAGAAAATATTTTGTAAAAATGTCCCAAAAGCTCTAACTGCAAAGTTAAGATATTTAAAAAAAAACTTACCAAAGTAAACTTCGCGGAGTCTTTTTGATGAAGGACCTTGATATTCGGATCCGTCCTTGACGCTTGAATGTTCTTGAACTTCTTCGACGGTTATAACGGTATATGATATAATAAATTGATAACGGACTTATAAGATAATGTCCTTACAAATCTCCCACTATGTCTATGCCGGTACATACATAAAAACATCTGAATTATCAAATACCAAAATGCCTATACAAATCTACCCTCCCATGAATAAATTTGCAAGATCTCAAACTGTTCTTCAAAAATCTTCATCAAATCTCAAAGCTTTTCTCATCATGGTGTGCAATATAATGATCTTCAATCTTTGTACCTACACACATGAGCTAAGCAAAAACCTTCGTGACGCATCGAGTTTGAAATGATATAAGAATAAATCATTAATAAATCAAATATCCCCCATAATGCAAAAAATCCTGCATAACATGATAATTCGTTCTCCCCCTTTTTATGATGTCCCCAAATAGACAGATAAGAATAAACAATCAAAACATGGAATGTCACGATAAAAGTGCATAGCAAACATGAATCAAACTACGTGCATGCTCACAAACTATTATTGATTTTTCAAATTTTTTATACAAAAATAAGATACCAAAAATCACACCATGGATTTATAATAAAACAACCAAGTCATGGATATGAAATGTATGGGTGTGAACACATTCGATAGGAAAATCAACTCAATCAATCATATGTGCACGATGAATATGTGTACCCCTAACGAATGAACATCAAAAGTATCCTTGGGTGTAAAAAAATTTTGAATTTAGATTACATCGTCTTTTACAAATCAACAAATCAAAGTCAAAATGATTTCCAACCCAATAACGTCCAAAACTATTTAACGCTTTTTCAAGACTTTCAAGGACGTGCAAACCCGTTTTAATTCTCCATCCAAACTCCCTCATATATTTTTTCTTTTAGAGGGGTATAAACTATATTCTCAAACTTTGGAGAATTAGTGTAAAAACCTAATTGGCCCATAATTGGCATGAATTTCTTTTTATTGCCTTTAAATTTTTTTAGGCTTTTTTAAACCTCTTTGAACCCTGATTAATAAAATTCCTCAATTTTTTAGGTCCGATATAACGATGGATTAGTATTCACAAAGGTCAAATGAACCTTTTGCAGCCCTTCCCCGTTTTTAAATAAAGCACACAAACTCACAAACGGCTCTTACATTCACAACTCTCTTATCAAGTTTATCGTGCTTGGTTCGTTTTAAGGACATGATTGAAGTGAAAACACCCAGCCAACATGTGATAAGGCAAGCACAATAATTAAACAAATCGGTGCATGTGTGCAATAAAGGAAATCATGAGTCAAACATGTAGGAAGTAACCCTTAATTACATCTTAATGACTTCAAACATTATAAAGCACATGGATGAATTGACATATTATCTCAAAACACTATCAAATAGTCACATGGATAAATGGAATGAAATTATGACTTGGTCATCCTAAGTGTTTATCCATAAAATGTGCAAACAAATTAAAAACACTTTTTGGATTTTTCAAAATTTTTCAATAAAGGAAAAAATACAAAAATGATACATACTAGTAATAGGCAAATAATGTCATCATGAAAAATATCCTATGCTAGTAAACAAGTCAAACCTCAATCGTTAGGTGCAGAGGGGTTTTACAAAGGTCGTGCCAACTTATGAAAAACCTCCATCAAATTTTGTGAAGTTTTGACCAAAAAATTAACTTGCTCACCTAAATGTACAAACTCTCTCATGTAGTCTCTAGGAGCATGTAAAGTATCATGTGTGGGTGCATGTGTGGCGGAAACACGTGTAGAAGCAAAACGTGACACATAACCCAACTTAAAGCAAAATTCCTTAAGGTGTCCTCTCCTCTTGCAATGGTAACAAACATAAATAGGCCTAGGAACACCTCTCTCAAAAACTCTAGGACGTGCTCTCCTAGAGGGAAACGACGCCTAGGTGGGTTAGTTTTTAGGCCATGTGAATCGGTCACTAAAGTAAAAATCGGCTCGGGTGCGATAAAATAAGTGGAAGCATCGTCATGACTTTTTCTAGCCCGCCAACTTTACCCTTATCGAGTTGGGATACACGTGTCGTCAGACTAGACATCTTGTCGGTCAAATAACATTTTTCCTTTCTTAAAACCTACTCCTCTCTCTCTCTCTCCAAATTTAACACTCGACGACCTAAATCCCTATTATACTTCTTTGTTTTTAAGGTCTCGGTGTACAAATCTCTAAATGCTTTTTGGAGCTCACTTTCATCTCCACTTTCACTCTCGCTTTCTTCCTGACTTGAAGCGCTCAAATCATCACTATCGCATTCATGTGCACTATTGTAGGAAAAAGTGGGTGTGCTCACACGACTTGCTAAAAAGGCAACAAAATTCTAACCACTAGTCTCATCACCTCACCTTCACTACTATCACTAAGTATGGCGGGCATGGCTACTTTCTTCCCTTTCTTTGTAAGCCATGTAGGAAACTCAAACGACCTATGCCCCTTACCCCCGCATTCAAAACAAGTCACGTTTTCAAAATCCTCCTCATACTCCTCATCTGAGTCATTCTTTTTTTCGCTCTCACCGCTTTCTTTGGCCTTTCCTTTCTTTTTCTTTTTCTCAAAAAATCTCTTTTTATTGGAAGAATTTTTTCAGAAATTTTGAGAAATTTTTAAAAAATTCGCAAGTAAGGCCAAATCATCAAAATCTCCCTCAGAATCGAACTCACAAAATTTTTCTTTATTTTTCTTAAAATGAGTCTTTAAAGCAACACCTTTATCCTTAGCCTTAATGGTTTGGGGAAACATGTCAATCTCATAGGTTTGAACATCTCCTACAAGTTCTTCTAACTTAAGTGATTTCAAATTTCCCAAAGAGTTTAAAACTGTGACTTTAGGAATAAAGCGTTTTGGGAGAGATCTCAAAATATTTTTAGAGACATGCGTGTTATCAATCGCCTTACCCAGATTAAAACTAGTGTTGACAATGTCCGACAAACATGCATAAAATTCATAAAAAGTTTCGAACTCTAACATAATATTGGTCTCAAATTGGGTGGCAAGATTTTACAATTTTGATTCTTTAACCGCGTTCGTACCCTCATGTGTCAATTGTAGTACATCCCATGCCTCTTTAGATGTGGTACACATCATAATTCGACAAAACTCGTCGGGAGTGACGGCTCCAGAAATATCACCCAAACCATGTGAATTAAAATTAGACATTTTAAAATCATCCTCAGTCCAGCTGACACAGGTTTTAAAGAGGTGATATTTTCAACAGTGATAGTGGGAGGAGTCTAACCTCTTTTACACAACAACCAAACACGTTCATCAATAGCCTTTAATCGTGATTTCATGCGAGCTTTCTAATAGGCATAATTAGACCCGTCAAAAATAGGCATCATATTATATGAATGTTCCATTGGAAAAATTGTGATTTTTCACAAAACTGATTTTTCAAAAAAAACTCAATATCACACGATTTTACGAAAAATAGGAATACGCGATAAATTAGCACAACCCGCTCTGATACCAATTTGACGATGTGAGAAGTCAAATTTTATCAAAAAAATAAATCCTTAAAAAAATTAGGATTCCGCGATAAATTAGCGTAACCCGCTCTGATACCAATTTGTAAAAGTGGTTATCACTTAAATAAGCTCCGATACCAATTTGTAAAATGTATGACTAAGTGATAATTGAATAAATTCGCAAATTTCTAATTTGGCCAACTTATTTAATTAGAGTCTATTTTTAAACCAAATTAATTCAACCCTTAAACATGCAATTATGTGTGTGCATGTGTCAACCCATAAATAAATTAAGCGTGCGACACAAATTTCAGGAAAAGTCCCCGCAGGGAAAAACCTTTTATTTCAAGAACTTTGAAAAGTTTACAAGACCATTGACTTACATACCATATTGCTTTCGCCCACAAGAATAACGCACGGTGTCTTCGTCAAACCTCCAAAGCAACGGCTAGAAATCTGCAGTGGTTCACGCGCAGCTATACCCGCGCAGTCCGGACACGTAGTCTAAAGTCTTCACAAGGACTCCCTCCACAATAGCACGCGGCTCTCCGGTTGTAGAATTCTCCCCACAAAGAATGATCAAAAGTAAAGTGTGTTCTTGAACACCAAAACAATTCTCCAAAGCATATGGGATTTCTGTGAATTGAAAATAAAAAGGGATTAAACCCTAAAAGAAGAAGTCAAAAGGATTCTGCAATTTCGCAGTTTTTAGTCTTTCAAAACGCTAAGATTTCTTAATGAAAACGAAACCATTTAATGAGTATCTATAGAAAAATGCCCCGCCTCAGTCGCTCGTACGAAATAGCCATCTCATGCGAATGAAGTACAGATGTTGTTTGAACGACATCGCACGACATGCACATATTGCTCGAACGAGATGACACCTCGTTTGAACGACATGGAGTCAAAACTAAGGTACGCTAAAATACTTATAAAAATACTCATTCTCAAATTTTGACGAAAAAGTCCGCTCCACACTTAGAAAATATTTTTTAAAAATATCCCAAAAACTCTACGTGCAAAGTTAAGGTATTTAAACATAACCTTACCAAAGTAAACTTTGCGGAGTCTTTTTTATGAAGAACCTTTTTATTAGGATCCATCTTTGATGCTTGAATGTTCTTAAACTTTTTCGACGGTTGTAATGGTATATGACATAATAAATTGATAACGGACCTATAAAATAATGTCCTTACAAATCACTTTAAACTTATTTGGTGGTTGTCTACTCCTCAAGATATTGTTCCATTTTTACTAAAGACTGGGGACCTTCTCATCATTTCAGATTCAAATATTTTTACTCTTTTTAAATTGGATGTCCCAGAAGCTTGGTATGTGATCCCTTGCATCTTGTGTTATTGAGATCAATGGGATACTTTTTCATTTCTTTATGTTTCCTTTTTTCGGAGGTAAGGTTTTTTATGTCCCCCTTCTCTAGTTTGTAAGCCATGTGAACGGATCTTCTTCACTTTCGCTTTTCAGTCAAACTTATGGGGTACCATCCCTCTTTCCCTAAAAAAATATATTAAAAAATACAAAAAGATGTTTATTCTTTTATGTTGTAGTTTTACACATTTTGTGTGGCATATTGGTGTGTTTGAATCCCATTCATTCCATGTTTTCCATGTGTTTATAACATTAGAGTATAGTTCAAAATGATTTGTATTTATTCGTAATCATGCCTTTTCATGGAGTTGTTCTGATTAGTTTTGCTTAATGGGTCCATCTAAGTATATGTCCCCGCACACACTTTCACGAGCTCTTTTGGAATTTAATATCTATTAATGCGTGAGTTAAGTGAGGTGTTCTCCTATCAATCTTGTCAAATACATATCTTTATATCTAGGAGCTTTTTTCTTATAACAACCATTGTAAGTGACGACGCTTTTAGGTTTAAAAAAAATAAGAGTGTGCAATGGAAAGGGCTATGCTTCAATGTGACAAAAGTTTGAAGCAAAAGGTTATGCTTCAATGTCTTTCTCCTTTTGGGGTTTGGGGATTGGACATTAGAGCTTGATGACCTAGTTTTTATTTTTTATTTTATCCTGTAAAAGCCAATGTGATGTCTCGATTTTGTGTGTCAATACGAAAACCCTTTTTGTACTTTCATTTCATTTAAGAAAAATCTCTTTTAATAAAATATTTCTTTTACAATTTGTCATAAAAATTCATTTAATTTAGTTAATTAAATGGTGTCCATCTTATGAAATTCGTAGGATTACTTGAAATAAAAGAGTTTAATAGAATAAATAATAATAAAAGGAAGTTTACCTCATCCTGTCTCATTACGAACCAATTTAAAATATTTGCATAAAAATTCACATCATAAAAACCATTGTTTGAAATTAAGTTACACACTTAAATGAATAGTTAATAGTGCTCTACTGGCGCGTATATCCATTCTTACCTCTCATCATTGTTTTTCCTTTATCTTTCCCTAAAGTACCTGTGGGATTGGCAAATGGTAGGGTATGAGCGTGGAGCCAGTTGGAGAAATACTAATAAAGTATTACGTGTAAAGGAATATCTATACATATAAAGTTTATTTTAGAAATTATGAAAACATCCTTCATTTAATTAACTGTTCTTATGCAAGATGTATTGTAACCAAGAAATGTGCGTTATAAATATGCAACCATGCAATGAGCCCACTCACACTTAACCGTTCTTTTAGTACTACTCGTATTCCGCTAATTTAACCATTAACATGCTTTCATATTTTTCAAATTATTTCATAAACTTGCATTTTCATTATTAAGAGTCGTCCTCAAAATCATCTCTTCATTTGATTAAGCGCGGTACCAATCCATGAGTGTTATACAACCTTTTACAGACTACCACCATGCCACAATATTCTCTTGATCAGTGGTTTGGGGTCTAAGCATTAAGCCTTACCCTAGGGTTCTGGACCCTTCTTAAATTTTCCGTTACCTTCGAGTGCCTTTTATTTTTTACGTCATTGTACCCTTTTTTCCTCTCTTTCTCACTTTTCCACAATTAATCCCTTTTTCCTTTATTTTCCCCGGGATGAGACAAGTCTCCACATACTTTATTTCTAAGTTTCACACTTTATAAAAAAGTCCATTTTATTTTATATTAGACTTGAAATTTCCTCTTTTAGGAAATAAAATTTTAAAAACTATTTTTTGTAAAATTTAACCTTTGAGTTTAAACACACATTTATACACTTTAGTTTGCTTTTCACTATTCATACACTCTTGTAAACTTGCATTTTTTTACATTTTGTCCAAAACTGCTTCTTTTCATCTTTACTTTACAAAACATGAGTTTTCATCATATACTTTAAAGATAAACTCTTTAACTAGAGTACCTTTAGTTTGGTAAAATCATTCTTAAGTCCATATATCGCATAAAATGACAATGTTGTGCTAAACAATTTCTTTTGTCATTTCTAAAATTTAACCTTCAAAACATTAGGTTTGCATTTTCTGCATTGTTTGTCATCATTTTACCTTTTCATTTTCTTCCTTTGAGACCAACATTCCAAGACAATACTCATTTTTGCAATTGTTACTACTCGCTAAAGCATTTCTTTTGTCATTTCCAAACATTATGTTTTCATTCTTTACATTGTTTCTCATCATTTAACTTGTTGTTTTCTTACTTTAAACCCAACTTTACAAGATAATACTCATTTTTGCAAATATTACTACTTATCCATATTTCACATAAAATGACACTTTTGTGATAAAATATTTCATTTCTCATTTCAAGAGATTACATTTAAAAATATTAATTTTTTATTTTTTAACTTTTTTCTCATCACTTTATCATTTCATATTCTTTCTTTAAAACCAACTTTCCAAAACAATACCCATTTGTGAAAACGTTACTATTTATCCCAAACTTTCATAATATTGTACTTTTGTCACAAAAACCATATTTTTTACATTTCAAAACTTTTCTTACATACTTATAATTTTTTTTGCTATCCTTGTTCCTTATTTCATTTTGGACCATAACTTTTCAATATTACACATTTGAATACTCATTCTTTTACTACTTTTACATGTAGCACCCATTTACTTTATTTTAACATTTCTCAAACTTTGTTCATATAACTTGCATCATTTTATGTGGTTAGTATTCTAAAACTGTTAAGTTTATCATTACATTTTCAAATGATCTTTGTTGATGTAAAAAACTAGATTTGATCTAATTATTTTAATCACAGATAAAAATAAATAAAGAAATATGAGACAGCTGATTTTTAAAGTGGCTTAGCCTTATCAGAATGGCCTGCGTCCACTATTTTTGTATTGCTGACTGTTTGCCTGGAATTATCGATAACTGGTTTACCAAGAGATTTAGAGTCACCTTCTAATGGGGAGGTTACAATGTATTTATAGCCTTGAGGCTGTACATGTGAAAGGAACATGCGCTGTTATCTAGTAGACATATACATCTGTACGATAATAATTAGCATTTAATGCGCAGTCGTCTCTCTGATTCTCTTGATTTGGATGCTTTGTACTCTAAGTAGATCGGACCGCTTAAGCTGATCGGACCGCCTAAATATCTCGGCACGTATGAGTTGCTCAGAGCCCATGAGTTGCTCGGGGAATTTAAGTTGATTGGTACGCTTGAGCTGTTCGGAATGTATGAGTTACTCGTGGCACTTGAGTAGCTCGGTGGCAGTGAGTTGATCGGTAGAAATAGTTGATATTGCCACGTTAGTTGACATGTGTCTTCAAATGATAGGTTCACATTAGCAGATTAAATTTGGTATCAACAGAAGCCCCCAATGTTTTGTAGTTTGATGTTGAAGAAAAGTATGGAACATTCTGCTTGAAAACTGCATAGATTATTGGTTTGTATGATTTTTAGGAAAGCATTCGTTGAACATAACTCCTTTTTGAGTGCACAATATCAGGCCTTATAAATATTTTGAATTTTCATGACCTCTTCGATATTTGTACTATTTTTCTTCTTTTAGCTGCCGAATACGCAAACGTCCTCATTTGTAATCATTGCTTTTCTTTATTCTCGAGTTAAAGTATTTAAGCGCGGCAGAAATCTTATCGTCTTTCACTTTTCAAATCTGTATCTTTGAACTCTTCATTTTCTCTCTATCTTGTGCCTTCGTTCTTTCCGTCGTTCATTATCACTCGATCTCTCTTTCTCTATAATATTTTCTTCCCTTTCTTTTATTTATTTTGTTCATCATGGTTTATCTTGTTGAGTCATTGGACAAATTTCGGTCTGAATTTTCAATCCCTTCGTGGGTTATTTTGGAATAACTTTTTGAACCTTCTGATTATTTTTCTTTGGCTGAGGGACATTGGTACCCAAGTCTCTTTGTGGCTGAATGTGGCTTTTCTTTTCCTCCAAATCCCCTATATTTGGAGTTCTGTCAATATTTTGACGTTGTACCTGCAAAAATAGCTCCAAATACCTGGAGGATAGTTCATGGCGTACATAGATTGAATCAACTCCATGGAATCCGTTTAGGGATTCCTGAGATTATGTACTGCTATAGATGGGTTGTCAGTGATTCCACCTTCTATTGAAAAACTAGGTTTTTAAATAGGACTTTAGTTGTTAATCTTCCAGATACCAATAGGGATTATTTTGAGCATGGGGTTGTTATGAAAAATTGGGAACACGCTCCATTAGATGGAGATGATGTATATCAAGGTCCCAGGTGTTCCCCTTATGGCAATGGAATAGGTTGTTTTTTATTTTTTGAAATCTTATTTTATTTATGTTTGATAAAATGTATCACTGACATTTGTTTTTGTTTGTTACAATTGACAGTAAAAGAAAACCTCCAAAAGAAGCTGACTTTAATTTAAAGCATTTAAAACTTATCTGGGATTTGCACCAATCTATTACCGAGGAACATATTATATCTTCTTCTTACTTATTGCAGTACAAAAGCTATACTTCCTCTTTCACTACTCGACCTCGTCCAGTGGTGGTTAATTTTGACCAAGTACCAACCTCTAAGACTAGTGTAGAAGGTTCTTCCTCTGAATCGAGTGTTCCCATCGCTGATCTAACTAAGAAAAGAAGAGGCCCTGCCTTTTTTGACAAGTCTGACTTTTCCCCTGTAGAGGTAAAGAAAAGTAAAAAAGATGTCCCAGAAGAAGGGATAAAAACTGTAGATGTAGCCCCTCCTGTTGCTGCCAAGAAAACTAGTGAGAAGCCCCCTGTGGCTTCGAGCAAGATTATTGCTATCTCTACTCCGAGTGAGGTTATTGTCATATCGCCGACAAAGATAACTTATTTGGTAGAAAATGCTCATGCTCCTCCGAGGAGGTTAAAGAAAATTTCTTTTGAGAGACCTGCTGATCCTGTCTCTCAACTTTCAAATGTTGACGGTATTATCCCATCTTTTGTTGCTCCGAGCTCCGCTGTGAGTTTGGTGAAATCCTGGACTGTACCATAAGTCCAAGGCATTGAGAATTCCCTTTCTCGTGAGAGAATTAATACCCTTTATGCTCAACACATTACCTCGGTAAGTTTCATTAACTTCATCTCTATTTTTTACGTTCATATACTGACTTAAAGATATTCTTTTTTCCAGCTGGTGACGTGTTCCAATAGTATTCTGAAGAAGGATGAAGCTATCAAGGCTTCAAGTTCATCGGAAGAAGTAGAGGAAGCTTTTTCTGGTCTGACCCAATCTTTAAAAGACTCTCATCAAAAGTACGAGGAAGATAAAGTTTCTTGGGAAAAGCAACTCAAGTCCATTGAGCTAGACAAGAATCAAGCTGTGAATGCCTCCAAGGACTTAGAGAAGAAATTGAGTGAGTTTGAGAAGAGCAACAAGAATTTTGAACAGAGTAACAAGGAGCTTGAGACTAAGCTCAAGTCGGCTGAAGAGGAAGTTGTTAAACTTCAGAATGTCGAGCGACAGAAAAAGGAGGTGGAGGATAAGTTGAAGGTTACCGAGGAGCTCCTTAGGGAAAGGACCTCCTCGGAGAAGGCAAAGATGAAAAAGGAGGTTAAAAAATCTTTCAGCGCTGGTTGGGATAAGGAGTGGAACAAGGGATTAGCTGCCATAACCTCCCAAATGGAGTATGCCAGCATCAAATATTCAGGGATGGATGGGTTTTAGCTTTGCAGGAGCTGAAAGTTGCTAAGAATTCTAAATTATTCCAGCAGCACACTCATGGCCCTCCTCCCTCTCCTGGAGAAGAAGAAGAGGATGAAGCTACTTCAGATGAATCTTCCATGATAATGGGTGATCTAGTCCCTACTGTTGTTCAACCTTACTCCGAGTAACTTCAACCAACTAGTACCTCTGCCGAGTAGCTAATCTTATCCTCCGAGCAACCAGTCTCTTCCTCTAAACCTTCTGAGGAGGTTGTAGGGAACAAGGAGAAGGTGTAGAGTTGCTCGGGCTTTCCCTTATGATGAAATAAAAATTTAAACTTTGGTTATTCGTCTTGACTTTTTCCTTTACGTACTATGTCTGCATCCTTATTGATTCTTTGTATTTTTTCTCTTTGTTAGTTTATGGCCACGATGGAACATTTATAAGCTCATGACACAGAATTAATGAAGAAATGCAACGACTATTTTAAAGCTGGTCATGCTGATCTAAATGAGGCCCAGATACTTGACATCCTTGGTTCAGATGCTTCTGAACGAGCAGTAGAATCCTACCAATACCTGAAGTGTTTGCTCGATCGCACAATTACCAATAATGTCGCTTACTTTGAGATGATTGAGGATCTCCAAGGAACTATCGTGGAACTCCAACAGCAATATAAATAATCTTCTATCCTTTTGCACTAAGGATACGAGAAACAATATCAACAACTGAGTGCTGATAAAGGGTATGACAAATTTATCTCTACTTATGAGAAGAAAGAAAGTGTTTTGAAGCTTGAAGTTGAAGAGCACAGGCATATCTCCAAATTGTTGGAGCAGGAGAACATCGCCTTGCAAGAAGAGATAAAACAACTAAAATCTGTTGCATCCTCCTCGGGAGCCTTGGTCCCTGTTAATGATGAAGGCTTTTCTTTCTTGGAGGTAGAAAATTGCAACTTGTGAGATGAGTTGGAAACTTTGAAAAGAGTTGTACCCTCCACCTCTACTCGTGGACGAGCAAGATCTTCTTCTTGGGGACGAGCAAGGGCTGGTCGGGTTTCTATTAAAGAAGTAAGAACTCAAGTAGCCGTAGAGAATCAGGCATTTTAGTTGGTGGCGAAGAACCAAGCTTTAGCAGAGATGTCCAAGAAAATCCTGAACCTCAGCGAATAATTCTCTGCCCAGAGTTCTGCCTTGGAAAATAAAGAACTTTTGGTGAAGAATCTCCACGAGAAACTGGAGAGGTTAACTTATCAATTTCATAAACAGCCTAGAGGATTTTGGATGGATGGATACAATGAAGCCCTTTATCATCTTGATGCTCGAATCCAGCAATCAAATAACGAAGGGTACAAGCAGGGATGGTTGAATGTCATGTGTGTGCTTCAATTGGAGCAGGGTCATTACTTATGGGATTATTATGAGCCTGGAGTGCTCGATTTTCCCGTGCCTCCTTTTAAGCTCGATTTTAGTTGGATTCCTGCTCGTGCAATTCCTCGATGCTTGATCTCTAAGTATCTTGGCGACTACAATCTTCACGCCAATTTTGAGATATCTCACCCGGAACATTTACTTGATCGGACATTTGTAATGAATGTTAGGATACTGAGAGATGTAAATTTCATAAATTCTCCTTATGCCTTAGATGATCCTCCTACTGGAGTAGAACCTGTTTCAAAGGCAGAAGGGAAAAAACCAATAGAATAGTATTTTCATGTAATGAAGTGTATTTTTCACAGCATATGTAATTCTACTTGAAGAAATTTTTAGTCTTTTCCATTTTACTTTCTTCTAAGTAATTTATAGAATGTTTTTGTTTATAAATATATGCATATCTTGATATGTACATTTTGTTTTGTTTTTGGATAATAGAATTTGTCCCATTTGTTGTTTGATTATAATGACTTGTCATTCTTTGAGCCTAAGCAATGAAATGATTTGCATCCCATGTTCCTGCTTAGTTTAACCAATCGAAGTTGATTGTATTTGACTTATCGACCAACCGGAGTTGGTGTTAATTGATTTCCCGATCAACCGAAGTTGGAGGAAATTGATTTCCCGACCAACCGGAGTTGGTGGTTATTTATTCCTGACCAACCGAAGTTAGGGGAAAGTGGTTCCTGACCAACCGGAGTTGGAGGAAAATGATTTGCCGACCAACTGGGGTTGGTGGTGATTTGTTCCCGACCAACCGGAGTTGGAGGGAATTGGTTCTCGACCAATCGGAGTTGGGGGAAATTGATTTAACGACCAACCGGAGTTGGTGGTAATTTGTTACCGACCTACCAGAGCTAGGGAAAATTGGTTCCTCACCAATCGGAGTTGGAGGAAATTGATTTGTCGACCAATCGGAGTTGGTGGTTATTTGTTCCCGACCAATCAGAGTTAGAGGATATTGATTTTCCAACCAACCGGAGTTGGTGGTAATTTGTTCCCGACCAACCGGAGTTGCAGGATAATGGTTCCTTACCAACCAAAGTTAGGGGAAATTGGTTCCCGACCAACCGGAGTTGGTATTATCCGAAAAATTTCAACAAAAGAGAGAACTGAGTAAAACATTCAATACTTTATTCATACTGAAGCAACTGCATTACATAGGAATTTCCATTACTGATAATACTTGCGTAGATGCTCTGCATTCCATGCATTCTTAAATTTTTCTCCTTCCAATGTTTCAATCCTGTATGTCCCTGGACGAACAACTTTTGTTACTATGTAAGGCTCATGCCAGTTGGCTTCTAATTTGTTATTCTTTTATATTACTTTCTTCAGCACATAATCCCCTTCCTTCAAATCACACTTCTTTACTCTTTTGTTATAAAACAAAGTTGTTCGTTGTTGATATGCGGCATTTCTGATCCCTGCTTCTTCCCTGACTTCTTCGAGCATATCCAGGTCTAATCTTCTCATTATATTACTGACAAGAGAATTGAAATTAAGCACCCTATGTGTGGGTAGACCCAATTTAGCAGGTATGACAGCTTCACTTCCAAACGCCAGCATGTATGGAGACTCTCCCGTTGCTGCTCGTGGTGTGGTACGATAAGCCCACGGCACAGAATGTAGCTCGTTAATCCAATTTCCTTTTACATTATCTACTCGTTTCTTTAAACCATTCAACAACATTATGTTGGTCACCTCAGTTTGTCCATTTCTTTGGGAATGGCCTGGTGCCGAGTGGACCTTGAGTACATTGGATTGATGACAATACACAACAAACTCCTCGTTATCAAACTGGGTTCCATGGTCAGTAATGAATGCATGTGGGAGATCATATCTGCATATAATATTCTTCCAAATAAATTGATAGACTTTTTTATATGTCATATCAATGAGAGGCTCAGCCTCCAACCATTTGGTAAAGTAATCCACAGCAACCACAAGATATTTGAATCTTCCCCTGGTCGTTGGAAGTGGCCCGACCAAGTCTATTCCCCACATGGCAAATGGCCAAGGGGACATTATGGGTGTTTACAATGCTTGGGGAGTTCTTCGGATAGAAGAGAAACATTAACATTTATCACACTTCTTGGCATAAGCTACACAATCAGCTCTCATCGTCGGCCAGTAATACCCCTGCGCTGTTATTCTTTGTAAAAGCGTCTGACCTGCCACATGGGCTCCACAAGACCCTTCATGAACCTCTTCGATAAAATATTTTACTTCGGAGGGGTGGATACATATTTGTAGCCCTGCTATAATTCCTCTTCTATATAAGATTCCATTTGTCAATACATAATAAGTAGCTTTAAACTTTAGTTTTTTGGCTGCAAGTTTATCAGTTTACAAAGCTCCCTCTTCAATATAGGCCTTGATGGGATCCATCCAAGATGATACCAAGTCTAGGGCAATAAATTTCATAGTCAGATCTTCATCTATACTCCGATCAGCCAGGCTTTCTATTGGGATTGTTCTTCGTAGCTCGGTGCGTGTGGATGATGCTAACCGAGCTAATGTATCTGCTCTTGCATTCTCCATTCTTAGTATTCTAATCAACTGAACTGTAATAAAACTCGATACAACGTCCATTACATTGTCATGATACTTGATCATTAATTCTCCTTTTGTTGCATACACCCCTAAAATTTGATTTACGACCAACTGTGAATCACTGAATACAACGACCTGCTCTGCGTTCATGGTTTTGTCCAGACATAGACCCACGATTATAGCTTCATATTCGGCCTCATTATTAGAAGCCTTAAATTGAAAGCGCAGGACATACTCCACATCAATATCATCTGGACTGTTTAAAACAATCCCTGCTCCACTACTCGTAGTGCACGAAGAGCCATCAACATACAAACTCCATATAGGTACTTCATCATCAATTTTTTTATCAAACAGAGTTCCTCGGTGGAATATTCGGTGCTTCTTCTTTTCCTCCAAAGGAACTTCTCGCTGCTCGTTGATCATCTTCTCTTGATCCTCCATGGTGGGAAATTGGTCGGGGTTTAAGTTTGATGATCTTGTAACATCTACAGGTTGGTCTGTATTCAACCTTTGCTCGTCGGAGGCATCCTCCTGAGTAAATTCTGCGATAAAATCCACTACTGCCTGTCCTTTGAGCGATGATCTAGGCTCACAAATTATATCATATTCACCAAGTTCTACTGCCCAGTACATCAATCTTCCTGATTTCTTTGGTTTATGTAGAGCTCGCCTTAATGGTATATCTGTATACACCACTATAGTATGGGCTTAGAAGTATGACCTCATCCTTCTGCTCGCTTCGATTAGTGCCAGCGCCAATTTCTCCAACCTTGGATATCTGATCTCTGCTCCTCGGAAGGTCTTGCTAGTGTAATAGATTAGTTTTTGACCTCCATCCTCTAATTTTATCAATGCCGAGCTGACTGTATTCTCCGAAACTTCCAAATACAAGTATAATCTTTCTCCCATCACTAGTCTGGATAATAATGGTGGTGTCCCTAGATATTTTTTCATTTCTTGAAAGGCCTCCTCGCATTCTTCATTCCATTCAAAAGTTTTTTGGAGTGTTTTAAATAATGGTAGGCATCTATCAGTTGCTCGTGACACAAACCTATTAAGTGTTGCAACTCGCCCCGTGAGACTTTGCACTTCCTTCTTTGTCATTGGAGATCGTAGCTCCAATAGAGCCTTGATCTTTTCAGGGTTCGCCTCAATCCCTCGTTGATTAACGATATATCAGAGAAACATGCCTTCTCGTACTCCAAATATGCATTTGGTGGGATTCAGCTTCATTTGATATTTCTCTAATCGATTAAAGGTCTGACCTAGGTCAACTAGATGATCAACAACTTTCTTACTCTTCGTCAGCATATCATCAATATAAACCTCCATGTTATGACTGATCTGCTCTGCAAACACCTTAATCATCAGCCGTTGATATGTTGCCCCTGCATTTTTCAATCCAAAAGGCATAACATTATAGAAATAAGTTCCCCTAGGGGTGATAAAAGAAGTACTCTCCCTATCCTCATGCTTCATTTTAATCTGGTTGTACCCAGAATAATCATCCATGAAACTCGACAATTCATGTCCCGAGGTAGCATCCACCAGCTGATCGATGCGAGGCAAAGGAAAATGATCCTTTGGGCAGGTTTTATTAAGATCAGTGAATTCCACACACATCCTCCACTTGTTGTTTTTCTTCTTTACCATCACCACATTTGCTAGCCAATCAGGATGTTTGACATCTTCAATAAAAGAGGCTTTTTATAGTTTCTCTACTTCTTCATGTATGGCTTGATTCTTTTCAGGACTGAACACTCTTCTTCGGTGCTTCACTGGCTTGATTTCCTTGTTCACGTTGAGCTTGTGACACAGGAAACTCAGGTCTATCCCTGGCATATCTTCATGACTCCATGCAAAAGTCTGCTTTTTGTGTCTTATAAATGCTATCAATTCCTATTTTATTGATAAATATAGTGATGCACCAATTTGAGTTGTTCGTTCTGGATGCTCGTCGTCCAGAATGATATTTTCGGTAGCCTCCATGACTTGTCCCTTCACTAGCTGAGATTCATCTCTAGGGTCCAACGTTTCAATCTCCGTTTCTTCTGTTTCATCCACTTGATAAGTAGTAGTCTTCTTTCTAGATTCTTCGTGTTCCTCTTGCTCGGAAGATGAATAGTAGCTACACGAGCTACTTTTTGGTCGCCTTTGACCACTCTTACTCCAAAGTTAGTTCGAAATTTTAGACATTGATGTACAGTAGATGGTACTTCTTCGAACTTCTTGAAACCTACCCTTCCTATGATGATATTGTAAGTTGATTAGATATTTTTATCCATTATAAAAAAGCGTACTCTTTCTATTCGACAAGCAGGCCATGTACTGATAAGCTTATCCAACTTGATCGTCCCAAGCGGAAAAACCTTTTCACCAGTAAAACCGAGGAGAGGTCTATGATAGGGCTCTAATTGGGCTAACTTCAAATTCAAATTATCAAAACATGGGTAGAACATGATGTTTGCCGAGCTTATATTATCCACCAGTACTCGTGAAATCACCACTTCCTTTATCCTCATCTTGATCACCAATGGGTCATCATGAGGATATAATACACCATCCAGGTCGTTCTTGGAGAAACCATTGACCAGCTTGTCTTTATTCACCTTCCTCGGGCGATCATCTTCAGCCAGATTTATTCCCTGAATGTATGAGCAAGCTTGAGCCTCATTGAGGTAAGATTTCCTCTCTGCAGTCATATCCCCACCTCCTGCGTCTCCACCTGTAATTACATTACATTCAAATGATCCAAAATGGATTAAAAATACCTCACGTTCTGGCTGCTTTCATCTTTTGGGGAGATTGGTATCATCTTGGTCATCTTCTGGGTTCTTTTCATGACTTCTCTTCTTGTCTTCTGTTGCTCGACGAGGAGATCTAGACCTCTGCCTTGCTCGGTCGTTGACCTTCCCACTATTTCGGCGATCAACATACTTCATCAATTTTCCTTGCCTAATGAGCGCCTCAATTTCATTCTGGAGAGTTATGCCATTTTTGGTTGTATGACCATAATCTTTATGGAACTCGCAATATTTGGATTTATTCCACTTGTCAGGATCTGCCTTCATTTTTTTGGCAAGTTTAGCTCCTCGTTGTTCTTGATCTCATCCAGAATGTGGTTTATATCTACTTTCAAAGGGGTATAATTTCTAAATTTCTTCAACTATTCCAGTTCTTGCTTTGCTTTCGAGTGCCTGTTGCCACCATTATTCTTTTAATCCTTCTTTTCAGTCTTGTCAGTTTTGACATTGGTTTCTTTAGTATCTGCATTCTTCTTTACAGCCATGGCCTCCTCGGCATTCATGATTTTGGATGCCTTTGCTATCAGTTTAGCCATGGTCCTAGGTGGATCCTTAGCTAAAGTGTAATACAATTTATTCGGCAACAGTCCGCTCATCAGAGTAGTAATTGTTGTTTTCTCCTCATAATCAATTACTTCAAGTTTTTCGTTATTCAAATGAGTAATATAGTCCCTAGCGCTTTCACCTTCTTTCTGTCTAACACTCAGCAAATACGCTACTCGTTTGACTGGTTTTTCTCCAAAATAGAAGTTTCCTATAAAGAGCTCTGCCAGTTGAAGGAAAGTTGCAATCTTTCCCCGAGGAAGGTTGTTGTACCATATCTAAGTTGATCCGATAAGAGTTCCTGAGAATGCCCTGCATCTCATCTCATCTGGAACTGCATAAATGTTAGCAGCAACCTGGTATTGTTCTATATGAAGGATAGGAGTAGTTTTTCCATCATACTTAGGAGTTACCACGGAGCTTTGAATTTTAATGGTGTGGGAAAATCCACAATTGTTGTACAAATGGTGTCCCTTGGGCAAAAGTTCTTTGTAGAGGATTCTTGGCCTTAACCATTTCCCTTAATCTATCTTCCAACCTCTGAATAGAGCCTTTCCGTGCATCATTTCTCTCCTCGTACCTATTTGTTCGAGCAACTAATCGCGTTGAATTAGCCTCTTGGGATCTTTCATTACGAGCAGTTGGTCGTGATTGGGCAGAGCCTTCCCTTAGATCGAATAGTTGTTGGGAGTTACTCGACACAATCCTAGGGGGACTTCTATTCCTCCTAGGTCCCAAACGATCAAAAGGAGAGACTCTATTCAACCTTTCAAGAGCACTGGTCCTTTCTGGAGATAAAGTGACGTATTGTTGAGTGTCTGTAGCTCGTACTAAGGAAGTTTGACGAGGCTGATAAGAAGGATCATTAGATCTCTCAGTACGATATGAGTTGGTGCATCTGGATGGAGATTCCTCAGGGAATAACATTCTCCTAGTTCGTGAAGAGGGTAAACGAGCATTTCTCTGAACACTTCGTTGTCCTGATTGAGTCGGCACCCCACCTTGAATAATTTGTATAATTTGTCGCATGGTTACTTCCACGGTCATTTGATCTTGGGCCAAACTAGCCATTATGCCAGCAAGATCTGACACATTTGGGGGAATGGACGAATTTGGAGGGATCCCAGTGTTTCGATTACTGGATTTCGGATTATCAGCCATTGATGATGAATTATTTTGGTGAAAAACGATAAGCACAGTCGTTTCCCACAGACGGCGCTAATCTGTTGATGTAAAAAACTAGATTTCATCTAATTATTTTAATCACAGATAAAAATAAATAAAGAAATATGAGACAGTTGATTTTTAAAGTGGTTCAACCTTATCAGAATGGCCTACGTCCACTATTTTTGTATTGCTAACTGTTTGCCTGGAATTCTCGATAACTGGTTTACCAAGAGATCCAGGGTCCCCTTCTAATGAGGAGGTTACAATGTATTTATAGCCTTGAGGCTGTACATGTGAAAGGACAATACGTTGTTATCTAGTAGACATATACATCTGTACGACAGTAATGAGCATTTAATGAACAGTCGTCTCTCTGATTCTCTTGATTTGGATGCTTTGTACGCTAAGTAGCTAAAACTGCTTAAGCTTCTCGGACCGCCTAAATAGCTCGGCACGTATGAGTTGCTCGGAGCCCGTGAGTTGCTCGGGGAATTTAAACTGATTGGTACGCTTGAGCTGTTCGGAATGTATGAGTTGCTCATGGCGCTTGAGTAGATCTGTGGCAGTGAGTTAATCGGTAGAAATAGTTGTAATTGCCACGTTGGTTGACACGTGCCTTCAAATGATAGGTTCACGTCAGCAGATTAAATTTGGTATCAACAATCTTTTTAACACATTTTCAACATACTTAACCCATTTATCTCAACTACATGAGTTTATGCTGATGAAAGTTAGGTTTTATGCCAATAAATCCCCATAAATGCATCCTACTATTTCTTAGTAAGTTTTATATAACATTTTATCATGAAATCCTTAAGTTTAACATGCTTTATCCAAGAAATAATTTTTTAGACATTTTAAAATTTATCCTTCTTTACTTTTACCCATTTTTATAATATATTCCTTAACATATATTCATATGTAGTGATAATAAATATAAGTAGTCATGTAAATCATACATATATACATATATCTTGCATGCTTGATTTAAACTGAAAAATAGTGTACAACCCTTACCTCTTAAAGATAATAATTCCTTTGATGAAGAGGTTGAAAGAAAATCTATTCCTAGCTCTTTTGCAAGCTTTTATCTCCAAAAAATAGCCTCTTTAACCATTGTCTGAATGCTATTGTGATATTGATTAAATCGAATTCGCAAATTTTAATTGTAAACATATTTAATTAGAGTCAATTTTTAAACCAATTTAATTCAAGCCTATAAACATACATCTATGTGGGTGAAATCAAACCAACATAAATAAATTACTGACACACTGATTTTAGGAAAAAACCCAAAATGAAAAAACATTTTTATTTCACTTAATAATACTCACAAGATTACACGATAAATCTGCAATGAATATCCGCAAATACCCAGAAGAACACTCATTTCTCAATCAATAGTGGAATTCCGCAAAAAATCTATAAGACATCAAGGATAACCCACGAGTACTACCAAAGACCTCAGTCGTAGTCAGCCTAGCACCTCCCTCAAGCGGTACTTAATCAGCAGTAGGAAATCTCTGTACAAGAGAACCTCCAGCAAATATCGTATATTGGGTTCCAAAACAATTCACTAAATTATTAAGATTTTGTGAACTAAAAAATAAAGGTTTGAACCCTAAATTGAAGAAGACAAAGTGATCTGCTATTTTGCTTTTTTTTTCATAATGAAAAACGTCAGGTCTTCATGAGAAACAATGACTTATTTAACACGCTTTATATAAAAAAAATTGAGTAGGCAGATCATTTAAACGAAGTCCTTATGTTGCTCGAACGAGGTGTTATGTCATTTGAATGACATCACGCGAAATACATATGTCATTTGAATGACATTAACGGGTCACTCAAACGACCTTTATAAAAAAACTTAATTTATAAAAACTCCGCCTCAACACTATAAAAAAATATTTTGACGAAAACAACATCTCAACTAATTAAAAACAATTTGGAAAAAAATTCAAAACTTAGAAAAATTATCCCAATATTTTAAATGAACCAGAATGGGACTTAAACAAAACCTTACCAAAATTAATCTCACAAAGGCTTTTTTGTTGAAGAACGTTTATATTCGGATCCATCTCGATGTATGATTGAACTTGAGTAAATCTTCGACACATACACTATTTCCTTATAAATCTTCCCCTATGGTTGTGCCGGTAAAACTAAAAACACCCGGATTATCAAATCAAATGCCTATACAAATCTAATACCCTCCCATGAACCCAAAACTGAAAAAGTACTAAAAATGCAAGTCTTTAACATCCTCAACTTGAATCTTGAAATCTTATTTGTCATCATCAGGGTGTGCTAAATAAGATTTTTAATTTTGTTTCTACACCCATGAGACAAAGAAAATACCTTCGTGATATATCGAGTTTGAAATGAGATAAACATAAACAAATACTGAATCTCTATTCTCCCCCATAATTAAATCTCCCCCATAAAATTATAATTCATTCTCTCCCTTTTTATTTGTCCAAAATAGACAAGAAAAAGAATAAAAATAAACAAACATGAAGTGTCACGATAAGCAAAGAAAAAAACTACAATCATCAAGGAAGGTCATCAAGTATATCCTTGAAAGAATTTAACAACTATTTTTTATTTTTTTAGTCAAAAATGCAAAATTAATTTTACAAAAATCACACACCATGAATTTACACTAAGATAACCAAATCATGGAAATGGAATGAATGGGTGTGAGCAAATTCAATAGGAAAATGAATTCAATCAAGCATAACATATGTGCACGATGAATACGGATAGTCCTAACGAATGAACTCAAAATCGTCCTCAGTCAAAATATGAATTCATATGATATCAACTCAATCTAATCGACACATCAAAGTCTAAAATGATTTCCACACCATGAACATTTAAAGATATGTAATTCTTTTCAAGACTTTATCATGACGCGCTAACCCATTGATTACTTTTCCATCCTAACACCCTCTTAAATAATAATGCATTTATTTTTTCTTTTGAGGTGATCTATTTTTCTCTCCTTAGAGAAATCCTATTAGCCCCATTTTGGCATATTTATCTTTTTATTGCCTTAATTTTTTTCTTGGGCCCTTTTCAAATGGGGGCTTTCACGATGAGTTAATTTTGTACTCTCGCAACCCTTTCCTGTATTCACTCAACATTTTTTCAAATTTAAACAAATTCCTCACGGACAACGGTTATTACATGCACTACTTTCATTGTCGAGTTTTATCACATTTGGTTCATTTTAAAGACAATATTGAGATGGAATCGACCAACATGTGATAGACAAGTATAATAATCAAACAAATGCATGGAAGTGTGCATTAAAGGAGACTAAGGGTCAAGCATGTAGGTAGTAATCATAAATTACATATTAATGACTCCAAACATTATAAAGCATAAAAATGAAATGATGACGCATATCAAAACGCTATCAAATAATCATGTGGATTGGAAAGAAATTGTGACTCGGTCATCCTAAGTGTCCATTCATATATTGTGTAAACAAATTACAAAAATCTTTTTGTCTTTTTCCAATGTTTCTAAAAAGAAAAAGAAAATCCTTTTGTATTTTTCCAAAAAATTTCAAAAACGAAAATATTTTTGGTTTTTCAAAAAATATATCAAAAATGGAAAATATAAATGCAAAAATGGTACACACTAGTAATAGGCATATAATATCATCATGAAAAATATCCTATGTTAGTAAACAAGTCTAAACCTCATCCGTTAGGTGTGGTGAAGTTTTCCAAAGGTAGTGACCTCCTATGAAAAACATCCATCAAGTCATGTGAAATCTTGACCAAAAATTTTACTTGCTCCCTAATATGTGCAAACTCTGTCATGTAATCATTTGGAGCATCCAAAGTATCAGGTGTGGGTGCATATGTCATAGAAACGCGTGTAGTAAAAAAATGTGACATATCACCCAACTTAAAGAAAAATTCCCTAAAGTGTCCTCTCTTCTTGCAATGTGTGCAAACATACACGGGCCTAGGAACACCTCTCTCAAAGCGTCTATGACACACTCCCCGATTCGGTACGGGATGCCTAGGTTGGTTGGGTTGAGAGCCATATGGATCGATAACATACTCGGGGACCGGCTCGGGTGCAACTTGGGAAGTGGACTCACCGTCATGACCTATTTATGACACCCCACTTAAAATAATAACAGGTGGCCATCCCCATACTAAAATAATCAGGAATCTGAAGTGGATCATTCTCAGCATCTATTGACGATACTAAAACAAACACAACTAACTACCAATACTATAAAAAGAGGGTGCCAAAAATTTAAAACATACAAAGCAATACCCAACTAACAACATAACAACTACTGAATATGATAAAGAACACACACATGTTATATATAAAAGAGATGAGTACTAGAGTACAATCAAATATACAAAAAGAAAATACCCGAATATGTTGTCAGGTCACAGACAATACAACAGTCTAAAGAAAGATAAATATAAACAAAATGCTACAACTACAACTCTTGGGTGTAAACCAGTTATACAGACTGAATCCTAATCTAGATACACAAAAGGTAGGAATCGGCTATTTCAAAATTCTGCAACAGTCCACAACTACTACAGCTCCACGCATTCATAGGATAGGAAACATCGATGGCGTTCTTGTGGAGGAACACCTAAAATAATACAATATATATATATAGCAAGAAGAAAATATAAACGGGTCAGGGCCCGAGGTGTGAAAATAGTTTTAGCAAGTGCATTCAAAAGCATAATAATTATAAATGCATTATAACATGAATAAAGTGGAGTCGCACTCTCCATCAAAATCCAACTCACCTCTCGACTAAAGTGTGCACCTAAACGTATGCACATGATCCTCAAATAACTGCTCAACACTATCTAGGGGCTAAAAAAATCTAACTTACACCCAAAATTTATACTCATGAAAAACTTCCATCTAACATAACCATCAACTCCCAATCTTACCATAATCCCCCAAATGTGCATCACTTACTTAGCATATAAATAATCATATACGTATTCTCTTACTAAAATTTCTCACATTCTATCCATTGGCCTAAATGATTTCATATCGTCTAATGATAAGGACTAAACTTCTCCCAAATCTCAATACTGCACTGTGTTTTGTGCGTGGGACGTCTCGCAAGCGAAATCCAAACAAGGAACCCCCCGATACACTACTCCTTGACAGTATTTATTATTGATATTCATTATTCCCTCAATGCATGACGCATATAACCCCAAATACTACAATAATATAATTATAATATAACTATTCCCAACTCTCAACAGTGCATTGTGTTTCATGCGTGAGACATCTCGCACGGGAAATCCAAATAAGGAACCCTCCTGATACACTACTCCTGGGCACTGTCCATTGTCGAGATATACTAATATATAAATCTGAGTACGAAGGACTAAACTTCTCCCCCACTCCCAACATTGTACTACATTTTGTGTGTGGGATGTCTCACAAGCGAAATCCAAATAAGGAACCCCCCCCCCCCCCCGATACACTACTCCTTGACAATGTTGGTCGTTGGGGTCCATTATGCCCTCGGTACCCAACGTAATATATACTCATTTTGATATATACGCTTCATATTCACTTCAATGTATTCATCACAATTTAAGCCCGGGTAAAATCTCCCGGAATGAGATTCAATCATTACTCTTATATCTCTTTACATTAGATACAGATATATGATATCTCATAATCATATACAGGTAATATACTATACACACAAGTGTAATAACCATCCCAACGAGGTATAACTCGAGGATGCAGTTTCTCAATGCTATCATCCACCAGGGAATCGCTCACGTATCATCCTAGGTACTAACGGTCGGAATCTCACACCGCCTTAGTAAAAACATAATCTCAGCGTACGAGAAGTGGTCATAGTTTCTCCCCGGAAATGATATGAAACATACCCACCACGTCTCACCCCTAGTAAAAATCACACAATAATAATGGACTCTATGACCTGGGGACTATACTATCCCCTTTCCTCAAGCCTGAGGCCTCACCCACATCGCGCAACTTCCCATGAAAGCATAGAGGGGGTATGCTTCAAATAAATATATATGTCATTCACACTAGATATACATATGGCATCACATCATATAAATTTATACCATCACATAAAGTATATATATCACGCCATATAAGTATACATGCTCTTATTATGCTCGTATGCGTAAAATGAATTAATTTCATTTATATAAGTATATTTTATTTATCTCGATATATTAGCCGTTGCTAACTCGCACACTTTCTCACTTGAAGCTCACCCTTCGCTTCTATTTGTATGAATAATCTCCCAATTCAATTAGCGTTGTGGATAATCTCTATACCCGTATGCACATCTATCAACATTCGTTATTCTTAATCCATAATATGGTTCAATTGATCATATGAACCCTTAACGTTATCACATATGTGATTCAATTCAAAATTCAACATTGCTAAGTGCATCCTACCACTCTCTTATAAACCCATAATCATCTCCAAATAGAAATTTCAGTGATAGTGGGCTTCCCCACTAGCCGATACGATAATCTCTAATCGATATTCTCTTGGAATAAGTCAATATGACTCCAACAATTTCATAAGGGAAACTTCCTAAAAGTCTCTGAAACATACTTCTCATAATTTATATGATGGGTCCCGATTGATAAAACCAAACTAAATGGAACGAAACTCACCCTAAAAAAAACATCCCCAAAACTTCCCTATTTCCGAATCGATTCGGGCCCAATCCTAATCGATTCGGCCCAACGAATTAATTCGGCCTTCAATGCGAATCGATTTGCGACAAAAGACCTGGGCATCTGTATTAGGCCAAATCGATTCGTCTTTGGGTCCGAATTGATTTGGTTACTCAGACCCTGAAAGCTGGAACGTTCTGAATCGATTCGGGTTGGGGGCCGAATCGATTCGGCCTGTTCAGAAGCTACGAAAATGGCTATTTTTCTCAAAAGCCAAAAATTCCCAAAATTTATTATTATCATCTTCCAACCATTTCTCTTCAAACCAAACATATATACAACATAAAAACTCCTTATATAACACATCCCAACAATTTATATACCCTCAAATCCATATGCACACCTCAAATGCAAGATTTACTCAAAATCTAGGTTTTACATATTTTAAACCCCAAATCCACAATTTTATCCACAAATCATGAAATAAAAGATTCACTAGAATTATTTAGCAAGTTTAATCACTTGCCTTAAAGTTTTAGAGGTTGAATCTTCCTCGAAATAGCGTAATGGTCGGAATCTCCAAGCTTTTCTTCTCTTTCCCTTCTTCCTTTCCTCTTCTCTCTCTCTCTCTGGGGCTTTTCTCTTTTCTCTAAATGAGAATGGCTTCTCACGTAGGCTTTTAAGGCTTAAATCCAAGATATCCAACTTTAAATGATAATACAAACTTTAAATGATAATACACACTTTAAATGACTAGGTTACTCCAATTCGAGTCAAACGAACTTAAAATACTTTGGAACCCAAATAAAACCCAAGTACACTCATTTCGACTATCTCGACCCTTCCGGAATCAACTGCACACTCAGAACCATCATTCGAACTACTTTCTAACATCCTCAAATTTTAACCTCAATGCCAATTTAATAATTCTCCAATTAAAATAATATTTATTTCTCCCAAAAATAATTAATTTACTATCCAAAAATCTCGGGGTATTACACTATTCTTTGTCTCTCAACGTTACCCAAAGCGGGACCTAGGAGCATCTTTCCAACCTTCTTAGATGTGTCCTCTATAGTGACCTTTACCTCCAGGGCATGTTCAAGATCTCGCTCTAATTGTGACACACGGGCTATAAGTTCACTCTTCTCCCGATTTATGACGATCAACTACTCACTTAAAGTAACCTTCACCTTATCGAATTGACTCGTCGACGCCTCAAACCCCCTCAAACTCTCAATCTCTCTCTCCAAATCTATCACCCTAAGACCTAACTCCTTATTAAATTTCTTTGTATTTAAGGTCTCGGCATACAAATCTCTAAATGCAATCTGGAGATCACTCTCACCCTCACTAGCACAGTCTCACACTCGCTAGAAACACTCAAACTCTCATCCTCGGAGTTCTTAGGTGGACAAGTATCTCATCATCATGGGACAAAATCAGTGTGCTCATTTGACTAGATAAAAGGCTACACGCATCCCATGTGAAAATTCATCCCCAAAATCCTTCACCTTCTCCTCACTATCACTAAGAGTGGCTGGCATGGAAATCTTTTGGCCCTTTCTCTTTTGCCTAGTGGGACAGTCAAATACCATATACCCCTTGCCTTCGCACTCAAAACATCTATATCCCTCCTCTTTTTCTTTCTCACCCTATTTCTAACTGCTCTCTTTAGCCTCATCCTTCTTTTTATCTTTCTCAAAAAATCTTTTATTGGAAGAATTTTCTTTGGAAAATTTGAGAAACTTTTTTAAAAAATTTGCAAGAAAGGCCATATCAAAATCAAATTTTCTCTCAGACTTTGACTCACAAACTTTCACTTTCTCTTTCTTATCTCTCTTGGATACATCCTCTCCCTTCCTAAACTGGTCTCTAAGTGTTATCCCTATAAACTCTTTGACCACATTTGTGCCGTCATGGGTAAGTTGTAAAACATCCCATACTTCTTTAGACGTGGTGCACGTCATGATTCGTCAAAATTCTTCAGGAGTGTCGGCACCAGAAATTACACTTAGCCCACGAGAATTAAAAGTATTCCATTTAAACTCATCCTAAGTCCATTCTTCCACTAGTTTTAAATTAGTAACATTATTTGCGATGAAAGTGGGAAGAGTGCAACCTCTTTCACAAATAACCCAAACACCCTCATCGATTGCTTTTAAATGCGATTTCATACGGGCTTTCTAGTAAGCATAATTAGACCCATCGAAAATTGACAACCGATTATATAAGTTTTCGTTCAAAAACATTGCGATTTTTCAAAAAAAATCATTATCATAAAATTTTGCAGAAAACAGGATCACTCGATAAATTAGATAAACCCGCTTTGATACCAATTTGTGAATGTTATTGTGATATTGATTAAATCGAATTCACAAATTCCAATTGTAAACTTATTTAATTAGAGTTATTTTTTAAACCAATTTAATGCAGCGCTAAAAACATACCTCTCTATGGGTAAAATCAAACCAACATAAATAAATTGCTGACACACATATTTCAGGAAAAACCCCCAAAAGGGAAACCTTTATTTCACTTAATAATACTCACAAGATTACAAGCGAAATCTATAATGAATATCCATAGATACCCATAAGAACACTCGCATCTGAATCAACAATGGAATTTCGCAGCAGCTCCACAAGACAGCAAGGATTACCCACGAGTATTGCCAAAGACCTGAGTCGTAGTCAGCCCACCACCTCCCTCAAGAGGTACTTAATCAGCAGTAGGAAATCTTTACTATAAGAGAAACTCCAGCAAAGATCATATCTTAGGTTCCAAAAAAATTCACTAAACTATTGGAATTTTTGTGAATTGAAAAACAAAGTTTTGAACCCTAAATTGAAGAAGACAAAGTGTTCTATTGATTTGTGTTTTTTACATAATGAAAAATGTCAGATCTTCTTGAGAAACAATGACTTATTTAACACGCACTAAATAAAAAAAATTGAGTCAGAAGATCGATTAAGTGAAGTCCTTATGTCGCTCGAACGAGGTGTCATGTCGTTTGAACGACATCACGCGAGATACATATGTCGTTTGAACAACATTAACTGGTCGCTCGAATGACCTCACTAAAAAATATTATTTTTTAAAAACTCCGCCTCAACACTAGAAAAAATATTTTGACGAAAAACAACGCCTCAACTGATTAAAAATAGTTTTAAAAATATTCAACACTTGGAAAAATTATCCCAATATTTTAAATGAATCATAAAGGGACTTAAACACAACCGTACCAAAATTAATCTCGCAGAGACTTTTCTGTTGAAGAACGTTGATATTCAGATCCATCTTGATGCATCATTTAACTTGAGTAAATCTTCGACGGTTGTAGTGGTATATGACATACACTAATGTAACCCGGGACTAATAAAATATGTCCTTATACATTGATAATGAAAGGGTGGAATGGTGGTCTTGTAAACTTGATTTATAAATATAATTATGAGGACTTTAGGCAACTTAAACGAGTGATGGAAGAAGACTCATAGTTTTTGTTTTGTGGATGCCCAACACTCAACACATTATAAGCCAAGTCCCTAATTCATATCCTTTATAATTGTTCCCAAACTTATTATAACGATCCCCAATCCCCTAATAATATTCCCACTTGGTCTAATGGGATAGGAAACTAGATAAAAATGTCTAAAAATACGGGACGATTTGTTCTCTTTGTTCCCCATTTCTTCCTTAAAATGGGTCTAAAAAATTCATTTTGAAGATGCCGAAGAAAAAGTTTTACAAAATTTAATTTTACATCTTGTGGAATTATTTCAAATTTTTCTATGCACTTTATTTTTATTTTTTTGGGAAAACCCCATTATTATATTTGTAATACCCCTTAATTTTGAGTAATTGTTTTTATATTATTTTGTCATGTCGGTTAATTATATAAAATAATGGGAGTCGGAGTAAATATCATTTTAAGTGATTTAAGAGATAATATTTACTGAGTTTTGCATATTTAATGTTAAGTGGATGTAAATAGCATCATATTATGTTTTATTGCGTCGTTGTGCCTAAAGTGACGGTTATGATTTAAAATGATGTTGGAACATGAAATGATATGTGTTATCCCGGATGCCAATTTAGAGGGGGCAATTAGTTCGAAAATGGTTGAAATAGTCAAAATAAGTGTCATGTTGTATTTTTGGGTTCCGGATACTTTTAACCGGTTATGACTTAATTATGTTGTTTTGAGTCATTTTAATGGTGTAGTAACAATTAAAGATGGAATTTAGTGTTAATGGGCATTTAAGTCTTCCAACCACATTTATTCTCATTTGTATCTTCTAAACCTAGAAAGGGAGAGAGAGAGAGAGAGAGAGAGAGAGGAATTGGGAGAAAAGAAGAGAATAAGGAAGAAAATTGAAGATTGGAGCTTGAATTTATTTCTACCGAAAGAAAATCTGAGATTACAACCCTAAGTCAAGTTTCTAACTTGCTAATGCATGATTTAATGTGGATGAATTGTAGTGATAGTTGTGTATTTGGAAGAATTGAACAAATGGTGGGTTTTGATGAATTTTGGTGTTTAACCCTTAGATTTTGATGTTTGTATGATTTGAGTTGGATATATTAGTTTGTTGTTGTATAGAATGTTGGGTTATTATTGTTATATGAAGATATTGAGAGAATTTGAGGAGAAGCGAGTGAAGGATTTGAGTTTGGTTTGTTAGAAATAGGGTTTCGCCATAGGATCTGGTGAGCGCGGTCCAAAGCTCGGTCGACCGGGCCTAAAGAGAAAATCCCACTGCTTCTCTTTATAGGCATATTTTAGAATTGCGGTTGACCAGGCCTTCAAAATTAGGCTTACTGCATTTTTTAGAAGACAAAACTTTAGATGCACGATCGATCAGGGGTCAAGCGTCGGTCGACCGGTCCCCTGTTTTTCACCAGAACACTTTAGTTTTCCGTAGCACATTTCTTTTAAGGTTTAGACGTAGGAACATTCTTTCATGAAGTAAAACTAGAGTATTAAAGTCTAGAATATAGGGAATTAAGAACCTATATTAGAAATTGAGTGCTAGGGCTTAGTTCGGGAATTGATTAATTAGTTGTTAGAAGAAGGTGAGGGATCTTTTCATATAGTGAGCTAGTCTAGAACTAGGGGGAAGTAGGGTTATATAATTATCGACTTTTAGACTTTGGATGAGATAATAATATACTTGATGGCTTATAGGGTGGTTGTTAATTAGTGGAGACTAATATGAAGATAATTGAATGTTGTGTTTTACGTCATTATACACTTATGGCTCCGGTTATAATGTAATGTACATTTTTCAATTGCCATACCTTATGAATATTGATTCGCATATACATACCTCTCTAGATGATATTATAAGGGAAGTTACGCGAATGAGGTGAAGTCCCCTGGCTAGTGAATGCAGGGTGAATATAGTCCTCGGCCATAGGACCGATTGTTATATATTGTGATGTTATTTTATTCGAAGTGAGGTAATTTCGGGTATGGTTATGACTCACTGTCGAAGGTATATGGTCGCTTACCATGCGAGGCGATTTAAGATGCCCAGGTTGTCATGGTGATAGGACCTGGAAGATGATATCTATTTAGGGGTGCATCCAGTGGGGTGACTCCCGGAAGGATGGTCTTAGAATCGTTATATATTGTGACTATAATTATTCTCCTGAATATGACATTTTATAAATGGCTAAAGCATTTTATAAATCAAATGTTTCAAATAAGTTTCCTAATGATAAAATGGACTCGTGAAATCATATTGTGCTAAACTGAATTGTAAGCTTAGTAAGTTAAAATTGACTTGCCTCTCTTGCAGTAATGCATAGTTAAAACCATATATGATGTTGAGCTAGGTTGTGCATTTTAGTTGAGAGGTGAGGATTATTCTTAATATGAAGAGCGAGATAGGCTTGTTCATGTTGTTATATATATTCATAACTATCATACATTTTATTCAGATGTATATCATATCAAACTGGGCCCTGGCCCGTTTTATCTCTTTGTTATGTGTGGATTCTATTTACGTCCAGGTGCTCCGCCGAAAAGACGCCCGTGTTGACCCTTCCATCCAAGTGTCCAGGAGCTATAACATTTTTGTAGATGTTGTAGGATATTTGTTATAGACACCTCTATCTTTTTTGTACTCTAGTTATGATCAGTATAAACATTCGGGCGTGTTGCCCAAGTTTTATACTTGCTTATATACTGTGATATATATTTCTAATACTCGGTGTAACCGCTTGTACTGGTCTGTTAACTGACAACTTCTTCAGGTTTTAGGTTGTGTATGATTGTGAAACTGCTATCCATCTTTATTTATATCCACCATCTCTTCAAATTTGATTGTCTATATATTTTTCTTTAAACTTACAAAATTAATTTGACACATCCATTTTCTAAAATAATTGGTGGTTATCTCGTATTATTATTTTCACGTTAGTAATGCTAAGAATGGACCATCTATAATTCCTGTATTTATTGGAGTGTCGGGCTGGCCACCTCTTATTTTAATAAGCGGGGTGTCACAATATTTTTCATTATTTTTTTATTTCCTTCTTTTATCATTGTGATATTATAATATAAAAATAAGTTTGATTGTATAATTTATTCCATATAATTTTCTATAATTTTAGTTTAAAATGGTAACTTAATTAACACGTGTAATGCGGTACCCGATAGTTTTTTGAATTTTTCTCCGTAATATTTATTACAAAATTAATCTATTTAAATTAATACCAATAATTCTCATAACGTGATTTTATTAATTTCACAAGAATTCATGGGTTATAACCTTCCCAACTTGGGAATTTTCGTCCCCGGAATCAAAACATTTTACATGAAAATTTCGTCTTTGTCATCTTACTTTGAAGATCATGGATCAAATACCTATCCGTATATTTCCTTTGATTCCTCAAGACTTGTTGATGTGTTAATATTTTCATACATTACTTGATGCCGTAAATAATTTATACAACTTTGCTTAGGCGCAACAGTTTATTCTAACAACCTACATTGATTTTAAAAAACCCGTTGGTTCACTTTCGTAAACTCACTCTCAATTGACATTTTACCTAATAATTGAGTCTCATTATATGCGATGGTGCATGGTATGCCTTTTTTCACTTATTCATCGAGAAATTTTTCAAATCATAGTCTGGCTTCCACGACTATCCTTCATAAACTTTAGCCTACCAGTGGTAATACCCCGTATTTTTATTGATTGTAATTATAAGATTAATTGAATTAATTGGGAAATTAATTAGCACTTAATCTGGATCTATGTACTAGCGAGACGAGAGTTAGTATTTGATTATGATAATTATGTTGAATAATACTGAGTGAATATAGTAATATAAGATTATGAAATTATTAAAATTGTCAGGTGTAGAAAATATGACAGTTTTGGAAATTAAGTTGGAACGCGCGTGTCAGTCGTGTCAGGACCAATTTAATGGATTATAAAGTAATTTATTTTTATGTCTTTCTTATGGTCATTTTTAGTGATTCAATGCGCCCGAGAGTATCTAGATAGTCAGAAAAGTGTACCCGGGAGTTTAGTTTGGGTCCCGGAGTTTAGTTTGGATTATAAAGTTGGAACACGCGTGTCAGTCGTGTCAGGACCAATTTAATGAATAGTGACCTACGAAAATTAAGATCCTTATATTAGCCAACCCTTAGGGTAATTACGTTTATTAGCTGCTACAAACTTAAGAGAGATAAGTAGAGAGAAAGGAAGGGTTTCCCAGGCATGATAGGTCCAAACAACCATCTTGCACCACCATCATCACCGGATTTGTGACCAGAAAGAGAGCATCACTGACATATCATCTTACTCAAAGGATTAGAACCTCTATTTCCAGGTAAGTGATTTAACTTGCAATAATTCAGTGTATATATTATCCATGATAGTTTAGAATTAGAGAAAAACCTTGAAAAATGATGAATTAATATATTTGGAGATTTAAATCTTAATCTTTGTACGTTTTGCATGTAGATTAACTTCTGAAAAATAGTAGACACAAAATCATGATCCAAGTGTAGAGAATTATGAATTCATGTTGAGATATATGATGATTTTTGAAGAAATAGAAGAAATAGGGTTTTTATAAGATAAGCATGATTTGATCCAAGAAATTGACAACCCATAATGATTTGATGATTCTAAGATGTTAGAATTTATGTGTTTATATTGGTTTAACATTTAGTATAAATATTTGGGAGTTTGGTACATTTTAAGAGAGGATTTTGTCACACCCCGCTGAATTCTGGTATCGGCCGCCACCAAACCTAAGAAGGGTGCGAGTAAATTAAATATCATCATTAGCATGTGACAGATATGAGACATAAAAACTTTTACACACGAGATAAATTATTTTAATCAAACCCAAATATGAATGACATCCAACTGATTAAAACACCAAAGTACGATCAGTATCCATCACATGTGATCTCCGAATATCTCAATAATTAAATAAATAAATCCAACTGAAATCTTAAAACAACTTTGGAACCGAAAGGCCCAATAAACTCAAAAGTAATCTCATAAATAATATGACGGAATGGAAAGAGAAATCTAACGACTAAAGCCATAAAATTAATCCAACTGCACCACCAAAAGATCTCCAATGAATCCTATGCAGTAACTCCCAAATAAATCCTGAAACAGATTAGTCAACGCATGTGTTAGAGCCAAAGTCCCGAGCATGAAAACCGGCTACTCTTCTGAATTAGGGTCCCTGAACCCAGACAATAGTGTTATATATATTGACCATAACAATAAAATATTTTAATTACGAAGGTTATTAATCACCAAAAGTAAATTTCTAACTACCCGCATGGTTTCATTAAAAAGTCACACCAATATTATTTTAATTAACCCACTTTCCCAACAATATTAAATTTCATCAAAAGAACCACAATTACAATTTACCTATATACACGTCTCATTGTCAAGTCCGTCGTCTGATCCGTTTTTACTCTGCGATCTTCACGATATGACAAGGTTCCACAAAGACACACACATTCCCTTGTCAATTCCACTGTCTGGTCCGTTTTTATCATGCGATCCTCGCGATATGAGAAGGTTCCACACACGACGCGGCATAAATTGTCCTCTGACCAGTTTAAACTGTCGGCCCTAGACACATTATGTCGCCAATAAATTTTAATATCCGTTTTAATCCTGCGATATTAATTTCCAAAATTTCTTACACTCATTAATCAAATATATTCCCCCCACCCTTAATAGCGGTGTGAAAATCCTCAAAATACCCCGTAGTCCAACTAAGGGTTCCCCAAACACCAATTCGTCCTATCCTAAGTAAATGATGGTTATAAAAATTTCACTCCACCTAGATATCAATCCTAGGCTATCATAACAATGGTATAATATAGAAATCCAGTCCCCACCCCAAATTATATAACCCGCGTATACTTACACTAACTAGTTCCATACCTAATTAGCATAAATCGCAACTAAGTCCCACTTACTAGTCCCATACCTAACAAGTGTACTACAACAAGGGGTGAAGACTAATTACCTGCAATACCCAATGTCCCCAAGATATTACAATATTTCCATAAAGTGTCACAATTAATCAATTATAACAACATTCATAACAACACTAAATTCCCAATTAAAAATTTTAATCTAAAGTGGAAATCAAGAACACATAAATATTTTGATTTTCAGAATAACAACTACATGCAAGTCCTATCATAGTTATTATTTTCTAACACAAGTAATTAATTTAATCTAGGATTCTCACATGAAATATCAAAATTTGCTTTATAAGTGCTCCTTTACATGCACATGCCCATAATATAACTGACTACGCCGATACAACCCAAAGAACAACAAAGTTATAAGTATTAAGTAACATTAATATTTCATGCAAAGAAGTCCCGAAATTTATCTCTTTAATAATTATATTCATAACTTATTTTAGAAAACATGAGTTTAATGGAGGCTACAATCAAGACACATAACAGTAAGGGAAAAGAATAGGGTAAACATGCATGTGATTAGTTGGACAAAAATCTGAGTAGAAGGCTGAACTCCTCTTGAGAAAACACCAATTAAGCCTTTTAATCTAAGGTTGAAATCTTGAATAAGTTTGGGGATATGGTTTGTAGATGAAAGGCTGTAATTTTTTAGAGGTCTTCTGGTTGAAAAGTTTGAGAAAAAGTGATTTGAAAAGTCCATCCACAAATTAGTTGTGATATATAAAGGGTTAAGAGTTTGATTAAGAAAAGAGTTATACTCACATACAAACACTCGAAAAATCATTACGGACGATCGAACCATCAGAATGGCTTGAAATTTTAGTATGTTGTAGCAATCGGCGAGACAAGACTGCTGTGAAAAATTCAGCTCGATCGAATAGTCGAATTTCTAAAAATATTATTTTTCCTAGAGAGTTTTATGTTTTGAGGACTCTTATGGAGTTTTATGTTTTGAGGACTCTTATATATAATAAAAATTCAATTAAAACTCCATTTTAATTCCGATTCCAATTCAGTTTGAAATTTTATTTTTCAAATATAAAACAAACATTTTAAATTATAAAATTTATAAATCCAAATTTTAATTTTTCTCCAATTTCCAAAATTAATTTAAAATTTCTCATTTAAAAAAATCCGGGTTGTTACATACTTTCCCACTAGCAAAGAATTTTGTCCTCAAAATTAGACGACCCATACACATCAACGCGTAAATCTCACAAAAGAAAATAAGGCTCGTATATGCCTACCCATAGAATGCCATAATTGGGCGCCCATACACCCGATCCTACGTGCACCTACTCCACGCACAATAAAACAATATATATATATATATATATATACATACGCATAACTGTGAAAATAACGGCGTACAACACACTCTCACAAATCCCCACTCGATCCTATATCCGAAAGTCATCAAAATGCTAACATCCTCAAATTAAACCTCAACATCAAAAATCGATACATACGATACCTAACATCTGCACAAAAATCTCTAAAATAATTATCGTCTCCAAAATCCATTTTAAGGATACTCACATTAAGCTTACTAATTCTAAAATCAATGCCTACGACGTCCTTAGCACAAAGCTTCACGTCTCCAAGAAACACATCTAACACGTATGCTAGATCCTCTACCTTATGGAGTACAAAACAACAAAGGGAATCAAAGATCGGTAACGCAGAAGATAAACGAACTCATAACCTACGAGACCTAAGACCGTGCTTTGATACCATTTGTCACATCCCGCTAAATTCTGGCGTCGTCCGCCACCAAAACTAAGCAGGGTGCAAGTAAATTAAATATCATCCTTAGCATGTGACGGATATGAGACATAAAAACTTTAATCCACAAGATAAATTATTTTAATCAAACCTAAATATGAATGACATCCAACTGATTAAAACACCAAAGTGCGATCAAAATCCATCGCATGTGATCTCCGAATATCTCAATAATTAAATAAATAAATCCAACTGAAATCTTAAAACAACTTTGGAACCGAAAGTCCCAATAAACTCAAAAGTAGTCTTATAAATAATATGACGGAATGAATAGAGAAATCTAACGACTAAAGCCATAAAATTAATCCAGCTGCACCTCCAAAAGATCTCCAATAAATCCTATACAGTAACTCCCAAATAAATCCTGAAAAAGATTAGTCAACGCATGTGTCAGAGACAAAGCCCCAAGCATGAAAATCGGCTACTCTTCTCAATTAAGGTCCCTGAACCCGGATAATAGTGCTATATATATCGACCATAACAATAAAATATTTTAATTACGAAGGTTATTAATCACCAAAAGTAAATTTCTAACTACCCGCATGGTTTCTTTAAAAAGTCACACCAATATTATTTTAATTAACCTACCTTCTCAACAATATCAAATTTCATTAAAAGAGCCACAATTATAATTTACCAAGATACACGACCCCTTATCAAGTCCGTCGTCTGATCCGTTTTTATCATGTGATCCTCGCGATATGACATAGTTTCATACACGACACGACATAAATCATCCTCTGACCCATTTAAACTGTCGGCCCTAGACACATTATGTCGCCAATAAATTTTAATATCCATTTTAGTCATGCGATATTAATTTCCAAAATTTTTGTATACTCATTAATCAAATATATTCCCCCCCACCCTTAACAGCGGTGTGAAAATCCTCAAAATACCCCTTAGTCCCAACTAAGGGTTCCCAAAATACAAATTCGTCCTATCCTAAGAAAATGATGATTATAAAAATTTCACTCCACCTATATATCAATCCTAGGCTATCGTAACAATGGTATAATATAGAAAATCAGCCCCCACTCCAAATTATATACCCGCATAGACTTACACAAACTAGTCCCATACCTAATTAGCATAAATCACAACTAAGGCCCACTTACTAGTCCCATACCTAACAAGTGTACTATAACAAGGGGTGAAGACCAATTACCTACAATACCCAACGTCCTCGAGATATTATCATGTTTCCATAAAGTGACACAATTAACAAATTATAACAACATTCATAACAACACTAAATTCCCAATTAAAAATTTTAATCTAAAGTCCTATCATAGTTATTATTTTCCGACACAAATAATTAATTTAATCTAGCGTTCTCACATGAATTATCAAAATTTACTTTCTAAGGGATCCTCTACATGCACGTGCCCATAATACAACCGACTACGCCAATACAACCCAAAGAACAACAAAGTTAAAAGTATTAGGTAGCATTAATATTTCATGCAAAACATTCCCGAAAGTTATCTCTTTAATAATTATATTCATAACTTATTTTAGAAAATATGAGTTTAATGGAGGCTACAATCAAGACACATAACACTAAGGGAAAAGAATAGGGTAAACATGCCTGTGATTAGTTGGACAAAAATCTGAGTAGAAGGTTGAACTCCTCTTGAGAAAATACTAATTAAGCCTTTTAATCTAAGGTTGAAATCTTGAATAAGTTTAGGGCTATGGTTTGTAAATGAAAGGGAGTAATTTTGGAGATGTCTTCTGGTTGAAAAGTCTAAGAAAAAGTGATTTGAAAAGTCTATCCACGAATTAGTTGTGATATATAAAGGGTTAAGAGTTTGATTAAGAAATGACGTCTACTCAAATACAAACACTCAAAAAATCATTATGGGCGATCAGACCGTAAGAATGGCTTGAAATTTTAGTATATTATAGCGATCGGCGAGATAGGACTGCTGGTAAAATTTAACTCGATCGGACGGTCATATTTCTAAATATATTATTTTTTTTCTAGATAGTTTTATGTTTTGAGGACTCTTAGGGAGTTTTATGTTTTGAGGACTCTTCTATATAATAAAAATTCAATTAAAACTCCATTTTAATTCCGATTCCAATTCCGTTTAAAATTTTATTTTTCAAATATAAAAACCAACATTTTAAATTATAAAATTTATAAAATCCAAAATTTTACTTTTCTCCGATTTCCAAAATTAATTTAAAAATTCCCATTTAAAAAAATTCGGGTTGTTACAGATTTGAGGATTAAAATTAATGAAAATCGTAGGATAAAATAAACAGAAATCGTTGGCTAATACCTGATGGATCGATCGATCGAACCTTTCCTTCAATCGATCGACTCCTTCTGAATTTGTGTTATATTTTCCTTGTAAGGTTTAACCAATACCGGCTCTTAAGAATTTTTGGTGTGGACTAATTAAATATTTTGGGACATAGGGAAGGTCAGTAGGGGTATATTAGAGGCCCGAAAAATATTAGTTTGGTTTGGAACTAAATGATAAACTTACGAGTGTCCGACGAGAGTGTTACAGTTGAAAATTATGGAAACTTGACTTTAATTAGGTTAAACAATAACATGAGGTTAGAAACAGTATTAAGGGGACTTTAAATTACTAAATTTACCTTAGCACAAGTGGGATACTTGGTAAACTTTTGGGATAGGTTTAAGTACTCAAAAATATACGACAAAAGTTGTCGCGCTAAAAATATTATGTAATATAATGTCGGGATAAAACTATTTTATGTGTGAGACTTGAAATAAGGGATAGGAGTATACTAATATTGAAATTATAAATATTTAGGTTGTGTGATTACCTAATATATGGATTAATATGTGTATGGCATACCTACAATACTTTTTATCACGGGAGGTTGTAGGAAGAGGACAATCTTATCTTATGTGCATTCGGGGAGATTTAGATTTGGTACCTCAAGAGCATAGGACTGTGAAGACTTATTTGTAAGTTAATAAGTCAGCTGATCATGGGAGCATAGGTATGTGCTTGACCCATGGGTATGTGAACTATGTTCATCTCCAATATGTGTGATTTGTATTGATACGGTTCCTGAGTGATTCAGAACTCGTGATCTTTGTGTACGTGATGTACCGGGATTCGATAGCAGATTTTTTTAGCACCACAGTTTAGCCTAGGGGTGCCATATGTGTATATATATACCGAGTGTGATATAAATATATACGTGTGATCATTTTGTGTTGCTTAGTAGATGAGAATGGATAAGATATGTAAATGACTTATTAATGTGGGAACTTAAATAATAGATGAGAAAATGAATTTGAATAATGAGTAATTAAAATGTAAGTATCTCTTAATTGAGTAATATGGGTGGATCCATGTAGAAATCCTTATATTTAGATTTAATATAGACTAGTTAGCTAGTAGCATAACTAGGATGGCTTAAAGGCATACGTTAGGCGTGCACAATAGTTGAGGGGTGAGAATCTCAAGTGAGATCACGTGACTAATTTGTATATAATATTTACTGTTTAATGCAATTAAACACTTGCAGTTTTTAAAAAATGTTTTCACCTTGGGGTCTGACCCGTTTGCTTCCAAATCTATTTTTTTTTGTAAAAACGTTTTAGGTGCCCAACCACAGGGAAGCCAAGCGTAGGAGTTCCATTATATTGACATGTTGTAGATGTTGTGGAAGTTACAGGATCTTGGTATTAGACGCCTCCATGTCTATCTTTTCTTCCACCGGAGTTATTCATATCAGCTAGGGTATGTTTCCCATTCTTATTCAGAGATAGAAGTTTTAAACTTTCTTTTATTTCAGATTATTGGATTTATTTATTCAGACTCTTGTATTGAGATTATCTGTCATTGAGATTATATGTGGAGTGTTACTTTAGACTCTGTTATTTCTTTCTATTACTTATTCCTATGAAATTGGTTAGGTGAATGTTGTATGGTTGATTATTCATTACTTAGTAGTAAGTTAATTTAATTAATAATTTTGTCATCTCACTTTTTAAATATTAGGTGGCTAGTAATTAATTCAATGTTTTTCGACAGTGATGCGAAGACTGAAACAACTTGATAGTCTGTATTAATTTAATAAAAGAGTATCTACCTGGTATTTAATTAGTCGGGATGTCACACCAGTTAATAGTTAATACCCTATAAACTTTAGGCTTGTCCTTCTTGCCCAAAATGGTATTCCAGGTCTGGACATAACTTTAACGAGCACATAATCATCATAATTCTCGATTGCTCCTTTACACCTTATTAGGTATTTTTAGACACTAAGTTATGAGTTTTAATTTAATTCACTCAAGTTTAAACATCTATAAAGTTTTGTACATATATGATTGTAACTATAGTTTCTCAAAACATGAATCATCTTCCTTCCCAGGTATTGTAATCAAATGGTTGATTCATATGTATTTTTGTGAACTGTTTCCTAATTTAATACTTATTCTTTAGGGTCATGATAGTAAACCATTTTCAATCATATGCCCATAAATGTAATTTATCCGTATGACCATAAGGTACTTTATTATATCAAAGCTTATCATTTAATTGCCTTACTTTTAAAAAAATATAGTATATCTTCCCCTTTTTGGAATTGTAAGCCTACACATTGATCCACATCATTCCAGTTGTTTCCAATTTCTCAAAATAACTTTACTTAATTTTTTTACACTAATAAATCGCATAGATTCTTGATAGGTTCTTATCACCAATGTGTTATACATTTATATCTACTAAGTCCTTGGCTTTACCCGAATTCAAACTAAGACAAATTATTGCCTAAATCATGAAAGCATATAACTATGTAATTTCTACATGACAATAACACGTATGACAACTTCTCGTGTCATGAAATCAATTAATCATTAAGGCCTATTAATTTCCTTATAAACTCAATATATGAATCTGCATGATCTTTATATATCCCATTTTAGAAATCATGATCATTCATTTGCCCCACTAAGATAGCAACTTATAATTTAGTGTGAATACTAAATCTTCATCAATAAACACTCTAAACCTTAGTAGCAACTAATTATAGGATCACTAACCCAAATGTTGCATACCATTTAACCCGAATCGATAAAAAAATCACGTGTAATGAATTTAATACCTCTATAACTCATCACCCTAAACTGTCAAGAAGACTTTAATTTATAACTTCACATGGACTATCTCATAATTAACACCAGACTAACATTATCTTTACTGCTATAGACAATATAATAGTAATCGTTGTTTACAATCACAACACAATCCACTGTACTATTTAAACATATACCTGAAACTATGTGTGTTAGTCTTAATCTACTGTGGGACCATGAACATACATTGTTGCAATATTTTACTATTGAAATCCCTTACTTACAATTGAGGTATTTTCCCGATCAAACCGAGATCATAAACTTAGACCATCGTCATATGTTTAATAGTGACATGATAAGCTTTATAAGAAAAGGAATGTTATCGATAATCACTAAAAGACTCTTCCCTCCTTTAAGGTGATACCTACTCGTTTATCTTTAATGTTCATGGTATGTGTGGCTGCATAACCATAAAGGCCCAAATTCGAGTAGCCCAAATAGTCCTAATGTGCTACCCAATTCAAATTTAACATCACATGGAAATAGAAGAACATATCACGTGGATAGCTATGAAAACTCGTCTTCGTTACCTACATTATCGAGGGAGATAAATAGGAATCACCAACGAGCCAATAAGGAGCTAGAGGAGTTTGTGTACAACTCAAGTACTTTTATTACTATAAATAAGTCCATAAACCCAGAGCAATGGGGTATGTAATTCTGAACCCTTAAAGAATTAATAAAAATTCAGAAAACCTCCATGGACGCAGGCTGTTGTCGAACCATTTAAATCTTTGATGTTGTGATCATTTCTCACTCTCTTAATCCCTTCGCTTTTTGGAATTATTAATTATGATTTATTACTCACAATGGGATCCGTCTATGGGAAAGATTCTCTTTTATGAAAAGCAACTTAGGACCAAAGAGTGAAAATAATGCCTCATCACCCACACAGTTTACCCATTATTGGTGACTTACGAGCTGATCTGTCCCTACTCAAAGTCAAATTTGAGGTTCATCAAGACAAAATTCCCATATTTCACCCGAGGAGCAACTTTCTGAGCAGAGCAATGAGCAACCCATATCAACATAGACCTCATGACTGGTCAATGCTTATGAGGAATGACTCTACTAGTAATAGGAGGAAACAAGCCTCCATATGGAAGAGAATGCATGTCTTCAATGATGATTGGAGAAGATCGAGAAAGAACTCTATGTGGGAAATCACAAGCGTCGTGGTCTGATGCCATGTCCTCAAATCAACAAAACTCATAGCTGAGGAAGGAGTACTTGCCCCGAGAAGGATCGTCTAGAGCATAAGAGTCGGCTGATAAGATGAAATTAGGATGAGGAACGTCATAATCAAGATATAAGAAGCCTGGTCAGAAAAAAAAAATGGATCAACACCCAGCTTATCATAGGGATCTATCCATAAAAGATCTCATAATAAGGGCCCTCATCACAGAGATTCAGTCCCTCTTATCGAGTGAAAGTGAGAAGGAAGAGCTCCTAAAGAAGTTAATAGCCCCGAGGTTCAAGATTTATAATGGAAAGAATGACCCTATAGATCATGTGCTCTAGTATAAGCAAGCGATGACTCCATGGAACCAGAACAACTCACTTTTATGTCGAATATTCCCATCTATCCTAAGAGATGTCTCCATAAAGTGGTTCGAAAGGCTGCCCCATGGGTCGGTTAAAACCAGCGGCTCGTATCAAAAGAGTGTGGACTCTCTCCTCAATATAAGGAAGAAACCATAGAAGACATTGCAAGAATATTCCAAACACTATTAGGAAACCTTAAATATGGTTGAAGATTTCTCGGAGCAAGTATTCATAACATCATTCAAGATTGGCTTTCCCCCTAACTCCATGTTGCACCAGTCCCTCACCAAGAAGGAGGCAGACACTATCGACTATCTCATGTCTCATATTCAGAAGTATGATAAGGTGGAAGATGTGCTCAACTTTAACCAGTGAAAAACTAGTTGCACGAAGGCGATTAAGGAAATGAAAAGTAAAATACCCTAAAAAATAGGAATAACAAGAACGATGGTGGATCCAAAAAAGGAACAAGGCAGACTTATCCAAGGCATTCCAGTCCATTAACACAGTTTTCAAGGAACCAATTTATAAAATCCTAAGCAAGATGAAGGATCGATAATTCCTCAAGTGGTTGAAGAAGAGGGGAGGTGATCCAAGAAAGAGGAACAATGCACTCATATGTGCTTACCATAAGGAGAACAGACAAACAATGGAGAATTAAAAGACCATAAAGTCCCATCTGGAGGAATTCGCCCACACGGGGTATTTAAACGAGTATATTGAAAAGAAAGTTGATCGATCCACAAATAATAGTGACATAAAACCATATAACATTTTACACGATGCAGTAGGGCACGAGTTTGACATTATTTATGGGGCATCTGACCTAAAGAAGATCCAGGGTAATGTAGTAAGGGAGGCCTTCCAAATTAACCCCATCAAGAGCCAAGATGGAAAACATAGGTTACTAGAAGATGTGGCTTATGATAAGAACATATACTTCATGGAAGATGATTTCATCGGGTTTAAGACCCCACACCATGATGCAATAGTAATCACTCTCAATATTGCAAATTGGGGCATGGATAAGCTACTAGTTGAACAACGTATCACTACTGAAGAAATATACCTGGAGCTTTTTCACAAGCTCAAACTAAAGATGATATACCTAAAGGAAGCGACCGTATTAATACCTCGTACTTTTATGGATATTTAAATTACATAAGTGGGTGTAATTTGGAAATTTGAGAAATTTCTGTGAATAATAATTTTCAGAATTTATGAGTGTAATTGAATAATTTAGAATTTAAAGTGGAGTATATATTAGTTTGCTGGTGTCGGATTAATATTTACATGGAATATATTTTCTTTAAGGACTAAGTATATGAGTTGGATTATTTTAAATTACATGTCGCAATTGGGTAAAGCAGTGAAGGATAATATTTTATTTGGAAAACACGCGTATGGAGATGTGTTGGGTTAAATAGTGACTCGGATGGAGATTTCAAGTGCACAATTGGTTTCAGAATGTCCAAGATAGTCAGAATAGAGTATTTGGGGGCAGTGTTTAGGTTCCGGGGACTTTTGGACTAGTAGGGACTCGCATTTGAATAAATGAGTCATTTTTGGGTTTTATAAAGGACAAGCCCTTATTTCTCTCTTATAAAGGCACGAGAGAGAGAATGAGAAAGAAAGAAAAGAGAGAAAGAAGTAAAAGAAGAGGTAAACGGGGATTTCGGGCCAAACTCCGCAGGATTCAACTCGAGGTCGTCGAATTTTATCCACGAGGCAAGTGTTTACTTGCTTTATTTATTCATGTGTGTATCTCATATCATAATTGGTAATGAAAATTATGATTTTAGGTTGGGATTCTTGAATAAAAATGGGTTTTTTGTGAAATGAACTCATAGAAATTGATGTGGTAATTGCCACATAAGAAATCTAAGCCTGAATGGATGAAAATGGTGTAATTTTTGTGAGAAATGAATTTAATGGAGTTAGGGTTAGAGTCTTGAGTGGTTTGATGAATCCCATGAAACTAATGTTGTGTTGGTTAAAAATATATGTGTAGATGATTATATTGTTGGTTGGTGAAGTGAAAAAACACAAATCTTGGATTGATTTGGTGTTGGTTTGATTTGGAGTTAGAGAAGATGATGCATAGTAACTCAGCGTCTTTTCCGAATCGATTCGTCCAGGAACAGAATTGATTCGGCTCTTAGTCAAAAAATGAAATTTGTAGATCTTTTCGTTACGGTCGCGTGGGCACTGACCGCGTATTTTTTTTTTTTTTTGTTTGGATTAGTAATGATTTTTCTACGAAAGGGTGTTTGAGGTCGAAATCATTTTTAGAAATCAAACCTGACATTGGGAGAAAATAATTGATGTATTGTTAACTCTTGATGACTTCTAGTGTTAAACCCTTGTTAATGGTGTGTAGAAAGGGTAAGAAATGGGAAGAAATGATAAACTAGGGTTTTAATGGTTTTACAGTTTAAATCAAAGAGAAATGGTTTAATACCACACATTAATTAATGTGTTAGTTATAAATCAGTGTGAAGATGATTATAGTGTTGTTGGTTGAGATTAGAAACCATAAAATTGAGAACAGGTTGATATTTGGGTATTTTGGAGAAGATGAAATCACCCAAACAGTGAGCTCTGAACAGGGCGAATTGATTTGGGTCTAGAACGAATCGATTCGCATAAGGGGATCTGTAAGGCTGTCTCAGACCGAATCGGTTCGGATTGAGACCGAATCGATTCGCCTTTGAGGACCTTCTTGCAGAACACTTTCCGAGTCGATTTGGATTGAGACTGAATCGATTTGGATTGAGACAGAATCGATTAACTATCCCGAATCGATTCGCATTAGGGGCGAATCGATTCGCCTTTGCTGAATTTGTCAGTTTTCTTCCCTCAAGTGTATGGGGAGTTAAATTATAACTTGGAGATTATTATAGGGGATTCTAGATGTGATATTAGGACTCCGAGATTACAAAATTAAGAAGGGATATATATATATATATATATTATAAATACGAAAGTTGTTACATGATATGATATGATATGATATGATATGATATGATATGATATGATATGATATGATATGATATGATATGATATGATATGATATGATATGATATGAATATAAAAATATTTGTATGTGATTGGTATATTTGTACTTTAGAGACTGGTTCCACGGGCTTCCCCGGGCATAGGGATGGACAAACAGATTATATATTTTCTCTAGTGCTATCCAGGGAGGTTGCGCGATGTGGATGAATCCCCTAGCTTGAGGATCAGGGAGAGTATATCCCCAGGTCATATCGTCCCGCATACGAGTGTGATATTTTTATTCCACTTTCAGAAGGGAATATGATTGCCTCCACCATTTAGTTTTCTAACATGACCATGAGTGAGTCTGGCTTGGTGTCTTTGTTGATTGAGTAAACCCGGATGTGGATTCGCACTTGAGTCTGCATCCTCGAGTTATAGCTCGGTGGGATGGTTATTATACTTATGATTGTAATAAATATAAATATACTTGTTGCATATAGTATATTTCTCGTATATGAAGACAAGATATCATATAGATTTAACTTGTGTAACGAGTCAAATGAATAAATCTTTATGATTTTATCCGGATCTAAATTATGATTCCTATATTAAAGTGAGAACTATATATATACGGGATTTTATATACTAAAGTAAAAATGGTGTTTTAAACTAGTGAGAGTTTTAGAATATGAACGGTATACATCTGTATATATAAATAAGGACTGTATGTATATCTAATCGAATCTAATATCAAATAAAGCTTAAGTGGTAGCTTAGGGAATAATGCATATTATATAACGCAAGGTAGGTGATAGTTAGGAGGATTTAAAAGATGCGTGCAAGAGATTAGTTAGGTAGGGTAGCTTAACTAGGTTGTTAAACGTATGCGATATGTGTGGACTATTAGAAGAGGGGTGAGGTATATCTCATGAGAGTACGATACCAGTATAAATATAAGAGATTTCATATTTTAAAATATGGATTTTAAGCACTTGCTAAATATTTTTAAAACTCGGGCTCAGACCCATTTCTCTATTTCCCCTATCTTGCTATATATGCATATATATTAGGTGTCCAGACACAGGGACGCCTGAATGATGGTTCTTTCGAGTCAAACGTTCGCTGCAGCAGCTGTGGATGCAAGCAGGTTTACTGTAGACGCTTATATCCTTGAGATCTAGATAGGAGGTATTGTAAAAACATTCGGGTCGATAGCCCAATTGTACTCATTTATTCTTTTATCTCCTTTTAGTCGGGTATTCGAATTGGTTGTATTTTGTTGTACCGAGTGTTCGGTTATTTTATTTCATTTAAGTTTCATGTATATAAATTGTTTTTATTATTTTACTCGGTTGGTTTGATTAAAAGGATTAGTTAAATAAAATTTTGATGTCAGCCTAATATGCTATTAATAATTAAATTTGTTTTCGATAGTGATGCTGAGAATGAATCATATGAGACTCCTATTTTAATTTGGTATAGGATTTATCACCGGGTATTTTATTAGGCAGGATGTCACAACTGTCCCATTGGTTGGATTCACTAGAAAGATGACCATATCATTGAGGTAGGTCGTTATACCACTAAGGTCATCTCTAAACTCATTGATTTTCTAGTGGTAGATATTGACTCACCCTACCACGCCATCCTCATACGAGGTTTGCTTTACTCCATCAGGGCAGTTCCCTTAACCTACCATTAAAAACTCAAGTGTATTACAGATCAGGGAATAATGGAGATTAGGAGCGATCAAATAATTGCTCAAAAGTGTTACATTGAGGCTATCAATCCTAGGCAAGAAAATAATAAAGTGAAGGAAGTCATCCTCAAAACATATCAACTCGTAGACACTCCATACAAATAGCAACTAGAGTATGGAAGGCCAGGGGTATAAGAGACAAGAGTAAACCCCGTCGATAGAGTCGTGGAAAGACTGGAGGAAGTAGCTTTTGATACGAGTCGACTAGAAAGGAAATTTCTAATCAGCACCACATTGTCCGACCAAGCAAGAATGGAATTAATCAATTTTCTAAAGAAAAATTAAGATGTGATCGCATAGTAACCATATGACATGTCAATGATCGATCCCAGAGTCACTTGCCATCAACTTCACGTTGACCCAGCATTTTTGCCGATTAAACAAAAGGCTCGTCGCATTACCCCAAAAAAGCCATCGATCTGAGAGATACAATAAATTTATTATGCCATGAAGAAAAGAAAAGAAAGTTATTACGATTGGGAAATATTTTCCTCATAGTGTCTCTTTAGAGCACGGAGTAAAATTATAAATTTCTCTAAAATAAGAAAATTTAATAGAAAAATTCTCCTGAATTTCTTATTCTAGTTGAGCATTTAGCATTATAGCATGGCAAACTAAATGTCATAGGGAGCACATGCATGAAAACTATAATGTCATACCATCAACAACCAAACTTTCCATTTTCTATTAAATCCCCCCAAACACCACTACAAATAGTATTAGATTCCAAATAAATTAGGAAATTAGGCAATGAGTGATTCGGGATTTTATGTTATTTTTAAGTGTGATCATCATGAAATTTATTGTTGAGCGTTTCTATTGATATCTGGATTTACATATTGTTTGATTATATTTCTTTCAAATTGGTATCAAATAATTGCTCACATGTTTCAAATTATTTGTTCTAATTAGAAATATAAATTAGTATCATTTGTTCCTCCATACTTCACTGGGTATTTGTTTGTCTGTTTCATGTGTGTAGGTACGTTTCAGCAATTCGAGATTTCAAGTCTATATCACATTCAGACAGTTCATGCTTGTCGGTGCTACATATACTATTCTGTGTCATGTATTTTTTATTTTGGGTTTATGGGATGGGATTTAGGCATCATACGGCTTGACGGCCGGGCTAAGGCATTTCACTAGTTTAGTTTTGTCGAGGAATAGTCAAAGGGGGAGATTAGTAAGGACATAAATTTCCAATTGAGTCCCTGTATTATTTTGACTTAATTTCGTGAACAGAACTTGTTTGTAATATGTCATAGAGAGATTTTTATTTGTCTCACGATCCCACTTGGTCTATGACGTACTGAAGAAAACTGAAGACGTTGCGGCAAAGCTTCAAAGATTTAATCATGCCGAAGTTTAATTGGTGCAAGTTTAATCATCTTTAAAGTTAATTTCATTTCGAGATCACTCAGGTATGAATGCGTATAATTAATGGTGCTCAAAATTGTTTTTATAAAAGATAAGGATGTATTTTTATAAAGAAAAATATTTTAAAATGTTTTTAAAAGTGTTTTAAAGGTTTACACTACATTTTATTCTGATATACTCGAAATAGAGTTTGACTATTTTGGATCTCCTTTGTAAGAGATGTTTTGGACTAAAAGTTAAAAAGTTAAACTTCTCGCTCGAACGACATTAGATCTCGCACGAACGAGATACCTATGTCGCTCGAACGAGAGCCTTAAGTCGTTCAAATGAGAGCCTTAAGTCGTTCGAACGATACAATTTTCCAGGAGGCATTTTATTCTTATTTAAAGCGTGTTTCTATCAAAGTTTCGTCAGTGTGCATTCTGGAAAACAGTATTCGAACCAGAAACTTGTTTGCACATGTTTTCTAAGGTTTACAAAGCATAAACACATCCTTAGAAGTTTGCAAAGATCCGATATATCATTAATATATGTTTTAATGACCTGGTTGCACCAAAGATGTTTGTTCTACACATTGAACATAATGGCTTTACGGTGAAGAAAAGAGAAGGACTTCTTGTTCGACATCGTAGACGAATCAAAGCCAATCGGTGGACACCGAGACATACGTGGACGCGTGTTTTATGGACAGGTATCGTAAAAGACAGAATTTTTGCGAGGGCACTATTGAAGAACGGTTGAAGATCAGAAGGAGCGTCAAGACCCATGGGGATCGAGTCATTGAGTAAGGCTAATCTGTCTTTGTAAAACCATTGTTCATAGTGATTGTCTGGCTTGGGCCGTCCGAGGTTGTTTTCCCATTTTGGATTTTTTTTCCTCGTACAACCGACATTGTGAGTATTCTTTACTTTATTTTACTTGCTTTAATCACTAGATGCATGTTTAGGATACTTGATTAATCACTAGATGGATGTTTAGGATTTTACTTTATGTGTTTTAACATTTTACAAATATCCACATTATTCCACTTCTTTACTTTTACCCGACTGAATCCAGAAACCCGGACTTAACCATCCGTTTTTCCATTAACACTTGGAAAATTGTTTCTTTTCTTCTTTAAGTCCCTTATCCACACACACGTAATTTATATTAGATTCATTCACGCTTTAGGACTTAATTCATATTCGCACATATTAGTATAAATGCATTCTTTAACATTTTTATTCCATAAAAATGTCCCATTTTAAGTAAATTACCCATTTACCCTTTATTCGCCAAACATGCAAATTAGTCATTTCACAAGTGTTATTTCTTGAAAATGTTTATTAAGCTCCCACTTAACTCTTAAACCCTTTAGCCATTTTAACACTTATCTAATACCACACTTTAACACTTGTAGTAAATAAATGTACCCTTTACATTTTAAGCTCCTAAATTCACGTTTGTCTCATTTCATGCTTAAACCCAACACAACTTTCTTTAAACTTTCTCACATATTTATTATCAAAATCCTACGACTTTATATGCATATAAAGTGGAATTTACACACTAAAATCCTACCAAGTGGTTCAAATACGTATTTCAAGTAATGAAGACATTTTATCAATCTCTTTAAGCTCAACAAATGTGCCTTTATTCATAAAGTCTCCATTTTACAAGAAACTTAAAAATATTTATTTCATAAACAATTTGACAAAATTTACTTCATTCCACATTTTTATTTCATAAAAATGTTCATTGTCTCTTTTACTAAAAGTACACTAAAATAATATTTCCATATATTTGATTCCATAAAATTGGCCATTACTTCCTTTTACAAGAAACACACAAAAATACCATTTTCTCACATTTTTATTTCATAAAAATGTTCATTATCTCCTTTCACTAAAAATACCATGTAGCCTTTTCTCACATTTTTATACCATAAAAAACTTTAATATTTCTTTTCCAATAGAAATACACCAAAATAGTATTTCTTACATTTTTATTTCACATAAATGTATTTTTTCAGATTTACTAGAAAATCACACAAATAACAATATTATTTAGCATTTTTATTTCATAAAAATGTATATTTTCATATTATTAAGAAAACCCATCACACCAATATTTATCTAACATTTTTATTCCATAAAAATATTTATTTATTATTTCAAAAATTTATTCTATTTTCAAGACCCATTTTAATTCATCTTTTTGCTACCCATTCCATACAAATGCCAAGATAGTCAATAATCAGTAGTAAGATGCAAGCGAATGTCCTACACATATATATATTTAACCTAATGTATATAAATAACATAGTGAAAATATACTACATATGAAACTTGGATCAAAGATTGTTTTTCCCATCTAAAATGAATCCCAAATCAGTGGAAGGCATGAAAGATCAAGGGAGATGACAACCCCCCACCTCCTAAGGTGGCCTTAAAGAAGTTGTCTAGCACCACCAAGTTTTCTTCCAAGAAACTTTATCAAAACCCTCTTCAAAACTTACAGTCACCACCTCTAAAACTCTTAGTTTTAAACCTCCCATTTCACTCAAAGTTGATATTCTAGTCCTACACAAAGATTTAGGATTTATGCACAAGGGTTGTTGTGCCTTAAGTCTAGGTTTATTTTTGTGATGAAAAGATGAGGAGAAAATAACTTGTAGTGTTCCTCTTTAACAGGGGATTATAGGTTTGAGAGGGGAGTTTTCTTCACTATTCACTTGGCCAAATGTTTCAAGAAGGGAAGATTACTAGTTGGTGCTCTCTCTCTCTCTCTCTCTCTCTCTCTATATATATATATATATATATATATGGACACATTTCTAACGATTAAAGCGTACGTCCTCCTTTCGTTAACCCCTCATGCATCACTTAATTATGCTTAAGTGGGGGAGGGTTTGTTAACAAAATGTTACACGTTCAGCTCTCACTAAGTCATCCATCCTAAGTCGTCATTTTACCCTGGCAGTGATTCAGTGAAGAAATTTAATGACTAAGTAAGGAGTTTGAAAAATTCAATTGTATTTACTAATATATTCTGCCCACTGTCCCACGCGTACTTTTTTCTTAACTGTTAAGAAGCTATTGGGTAACAATTAAATAGTTTGTTATAGATGAAGACATATTCCACGTTAGAATCATTCGATTTCTCACTTTAGATGTGGGTTATTTTTCTCATGAAGAAAGTGAGTTAGGCCTAGGATAGGCAAAGTCAAACTCTACGTCAATAGAACAATATTTAATAAACTGAATATTTAAAAAAAATACATCATTCTTAGTGAGATGATATTTACCAAGGGACCCACTATACTTACCTTTCTTATAACCTAACGAACCACTCGCCTTGTTGTTATAAACGGTTGGCACCGCTTACTTTCATGTGGAATATGTCCCACATCCCTTAATGTTATGCTCACGTTAGTGCATTATTTTATATATTTTATATTCAAATTTATATTTTGTTAGTCTTATTTTAATGTATTTAATAAGTTCTTAGAACTATTTTGTTAAAAAGAGAAAAAAAATGCGATAATGATTGAATTCATATTGAAAATGACAATTTTAAGTAAAAAATGGGCACTTCGATAATTTTATAATATTTTTGTGCTAATTTGTGAAAAAAGTTGCCTAGTGATATTTTTGCAGATAATGATGGAAATTGGTGCAAATTGATGATCAATTCAAAAAAGGCGCGAAAAAACTGATTTTTACGGTCGTTCAAAAAAATATTGTTTTTCCACTTGTGAAATCGTAAAAAATCGGAAATTTTTATTCTCCGATTTAGACGAAACTCGGCATGCGTGTTCAACAAGAAAATATAAGAGTTTTCGAGTTGGGGGAAATTCCGTCCCTTATCACGATCCAAAGATAAAAGAGGTGGAGAGATAGCTACCAACACTATTCGGCCAATCAGAAAGAGTCCGACCACAACTCAAATACCTCACCACTTGTCCTATAAAAAGGACCCCTGGGATCATAATTTCGGAGACAATTGGAGAATTAGAGAGGACTTTCGTGGAGGATTTCGGGGAGCAACTTTGAGTGATGGTAATCAATTTGAGGGCCAAGTTTTTATCATTTTTTTAGAGGATTCAAGATTGTTGTGAGAGAACTATTTGTAAGTTTGGTTTATTAATGAAGATCTCTACTCATTCTTGCAATTTCTCTTTCATTATGGTATCTTGATTCTTATATTAGGAGTAGGGTGAAGTTTATCATAGTTAACTAATATTGTCACATTAATTTTATCGTTGTTTATTCCCTACTTGTTTTAATTGTTATTAAAGATGCGGTATTCATTTTAAAGCGACACGAGAGTGTGATTTAGAACCTTCAAGATTGTTTTGTCAAATCAAGTTTTGGGATTTAAAAATAGTAATTTTTGATGGATTATGCTTGCACTTTGATTGTTTTGATAGTCCATGCTTAAATGCATTTGCGAATTTTAAAACTTGTATTTTCTAAGGGAATAGGGATTTTAGCCGTCTATTAGAGACGTTAAAAATATTTTGATCATAACCGTCATATTTTTCGAATTAAACACGACGAGAGTCGGTTTAATTTAAGTTATAAAAAGGGAATGGCAACATTAAATTAGTGTGCAATATTAGTTACGTGATAAATGGACCCCGAATCCTAATTATTTCCTAATTGCTTACAAATCTCTTGCGTTACTCTCATTTACCGTAGTTGCTTTTATTTTGTATAATTTATAATTATTCTCTACCCCATTAGATCTAGTTGGACAGTTGTAATTCTTTTAATAATTAAAATTGACAAATCCTCGTTGGTTCGACCCGTACTTACACTCGCTATTCTATAATAGCTCGTGCACTTGCGGTATTTTATAAATTGACAACATATATATATCCGCATAATTACCTCATTTTTCTAATAGAGTCAATTACTTCCTATGCGATGACATGCATATGCCATGCAATCCTACGCATGACCTTTAACATTTGTGTAAGGTCCAACTGACCCCTTTACGTAAACGTTTAGTAGTTAATATACCTATACTACGTAGTTTTTTTTTTAACTAATTAATCAGAAGTCGGAGCATTATACTTTGGTTCTGAGGTTTATGTACATACAGCAGCTCACTGTCCGACTAAACTAATAAAGGCGGACATTAAATCGAAGGTACATAATGCCACCCTTAGTGATAATGATCCTGAAGAGGAATAGGATTCCTCTATTGTGTGCAACTACACCGCATTCATGGATAGTCATGTGATCCTTGATGAAAAAGGTTTCCATAAAGAAAATTCTGAGTGTAACACTTTCGAGGTCATTTTGGTTGAATCCTAAGTAAGTGAAGAAGAAGAAGAAGAAGAAGAAGAAGAAGAAGAAGAAGAAGAAGAAGAAGAAGAAGAGGAGGAGGAGGAGGAGGAGTGAACTCCAAGTGGCCTTACGTGAGTTGTATGAATAAGCGATAAAATTAAAAAAGAAAACTTGAAGTTAGAAGCTAGGTTAAAAGAGCACGCCTTAGGTAATGATGAGAGTGTTTTAATTAAGTATCTTAGGGCACGTGAGAATACTCTTAGGGAAAAGCTCGCATTTGTTAAGGGGGAATGAGATCTCTTATGGGGATTAATGGAGATTTTGAAGAAGGATTCACAAAATTTTCATAAGTCTCGTCATTTGCTTGAGTCTATAATTGTGGAGTTAGAAGAAAGATTGAAAGACTCGAGTAATGTCAAATTTGATTTGGCATCTAGGTAAAAAAAGTTGGATAAGATGTTAGTCACTCTCTGAATCAAAGATGACACATGTGGGATTGGCTTGAATATTCCAAATGCTTCCATTATTAAAGTCAAAACCATGCTTTTCAAAGATTCAACCTTTGCTAGGAACGTTAGAAAATATCGACCCAAGGGTAACATTTCTCGTGTCCACACATGCACACATTGCGGTGGGGAAGGTCACCTCATGTATTTTTTCTTTGATCTTAGAAATGGTCCTAAAAAGTCTAAGGCCAAAGTCATTGAGGTTCCCAAATTCGTAGAGTGTCACGTCACACCTATGTTGGTTAGAAAATCTGATTTGCAGGCTTGCGTGCTAGACTTCTTGATTATTAAATGCATGCACATGATACTTCTCATGATATATCTAATGGTTGATTGTCTTTGTATGTTTACATACACTAGATCTTGTACTTCATGATTATATATGTTTGCTCGTTGTATGTGGTTTGAGTCTTTTGAATTTTGATTTTCCTTTTTGGGTCTTATTAATAAAAAAATACAAAATATTTTTTTTATCTTTTGAGTTATGTGTGATAAATTAGTATCATTTTGAAAAAAATTAAAAAACTCAAAAAGATTTTCGGTTTATGTGTAATTTCGTGTAACACATTTTGTGTGGAATATTGGTGTATTTGAATCCATTTCATTCGATGTTTCCATGTCGATAAAAAATTTGATTATGATTTTCAATGCTTATATTGTTCTTAATCATGCTTGCATGGAGTTGTACGACTTTGATTTTCTTAATGGATTCACTTTGTATATGCCTTAGTACACACATGCACGACTGCTTTTGACCTTTAACTTCACATGTTATATTTGAGATAAATGAGATGTTCTTCCGTTAATCTTGTCATCTATATATCCTTTAACTCTGGGTGATTTGTGCATGTAAGAATTGTTGCTTGTGAGTATGTTGATTTTTATTGAATATATAAGGGGTGCGCAAAAAAGGGACATGAAAGGAGAAAATCTTCTTTGCGGGAAAGCCACTATTGTCAAGAGCATAAAAAATGAGATTCAAAAAGAAAAGATTTAAGTCCAACATGTTTATTTGTTTGATTTTCAAAAACTAGTGTCTTCAAAAAATTGAGTGAAAAAAAATATGATTTTTGTTTAGCTTTTGAGGGTGCTATAGTTGAAGATCAACGAGTTTGCACAATGAATCATAGTTATGCTTAACATGTCATAACGCTACTGATTTGTAGAATCAGCAGACCTTTAGGCTCGTGTGCATTGTGGTTGTTTTTTCTTTGAGTTCACTCTATCTATCACTATGAGGTTAAATCTTTGTTTGATAAAGCTAATGCAGTCAAGTATAACTCCTTAGAAATTTTTAAGTGAGTGGTTCATAATTCATTTGTTTCTAATTCATGCTCCTTCATTCCATTCCACATGTTTAGACACATCGATATTATGCTGGTGTGTAAAGCTTATGTGTTTTGTGTCATTTTGTGGTTGTTTATATATATATATATATATATATATTCATGTGTGTCATTGATGCATTTTACATATTTTTATTTATCGTATCGCTTTGTTTTTTAGTCTTTGCATTTGCACTTAATCTGTGTTTGCAATGAGTTTTATCTTGTAATCCAATTGGCATGCTATATGATCATATTGGTATTTCTTATTGCTTGTTTACATTGGTATCTCAGGCATCATTGTTCATTCTAGTTGATATCATTTATTGCATCAATATTGTTATTAATTGATTATTGTTTGAATTGTTTGTGCTTATACATCCATATTGTGTTTGTTGCACTTTACACCATTGCATGATCTTATTATTTATTCTTGAACAGAAAGGGGGAGAAAAGGTATCTTTCACTTTAGTGCTAGGTTGAGGTTTTTATCTTATGAGGAGACATCTTACCTAGGTGGGGATTATTGGACATAGGAGGAGCTTCATTCTTATGCGGTTTATCTTGTAGTATATTCAAGTTGTATTCGAAGTTGTACTAAAGTGTACATGTTAATAACATGCGACAAAGTTTACAAACGTGCAAAGCTATTCAGAGTATGTGTTTGTTAAGTCCATACTCTGTCTTTTTAGCGTTAGGAATTGAGTCTTTGAGATGAACTTGATGGTCCAAAGGTTTTTATTTTGCCTTTTGTCACGGAATGGCCAAAGGGGGATATTTGTAAGGACAAATTTCCAATATAGTCAATATTAATGAATTTTTGTCTTATTCCTTGTTTGGAAAAAATCTTTATGTCGTAGCTTAGGACTGGAGTATGTTGATCGCTAAAGCCTATGACGTGTTTGATTGAAGACATAGCGGTGAAGTTTCAGAGACTACCTCATCGTGTCGTGTTTAGTGTCACATTTCGTCTTCAACATCCGAGGAATATCAAAAATTTATGCATGCATTTTAGTGATTCCTGGAATCATTAGGTGTTTATTGTGTATGTTTGAGGCTATTTTTCATAAACGACATTATATAAGAAAACAAATTGAATAAAGTTGTTCGAACAACTTTATAGCTTTCGTTCGAACGAGATGTAGTTGTTCGCTCAAATGACCTTCCAATAAACATCAAACAAGATTTCTCAATTAGCAGAACAAGTATCGTTTGAAGCCCGTTAGAAGTTGGTTAGGACCTTGGATTTATCATGCATATGATTATCTTTAACATTGAAAGAATTTCATTTAGGCTCACATGAATAGCCATGAAAGAGATGCAGTTGCACTCCACGAGAGAATTACATTTATCTTTTGACTCACGATCACCAAGGGTAGCATTTTATGCCTTAAGCTTTATACCTTCTTTCCTTAATTTAGTGATATAGTCATAAGAATGATGCCCAACCCTTGTCACTCATGGTATTTGTCCTGATCATCTATCTTCTTAGGATTATCCCTATTCTTACTATAACGGTCATTAAAGTTCTTATATTTCTTCCCAAAACTCTTATCCTCTCTAAGATTAACAAAACTAGTGAACTTTCTAGCAAACCTAGCGATATCTTTGAGATCTAAATCACCCTCGCTCTGAAAATTCAATCCATCCTCCTTATAAATTTTCAACGCAACACTCTTTTCATTATTTTCATCTTTCTTCTTAGGAGGACACATGTTCATCTTATAGGTTTGGATATTACCAACAAGTTCTTGGACCTACAAAGAATCGACACCAATAAGAGAATCAAGTATCAGGACCTTGGTATTAAATCTTTCAGGCAACGACCTTAACATTTTTCTCACAACTCTCGACTCGGTGATTGGCTCACCTAAGTTTAATGTGGAGTTCATAATATCCGATTATTTGGCATAAAACTCAATAAAAGACTCATTCTCTAACATTTTTATCGTTTTAAATTGAGTACCCAGATTTTGCAACCTAGAAAGCTTAACTATGTCACCACCCTCATGTGCGGATTTCACAAGCATCTATTGCACTCTCACATGTCATAATTCTACTAAACTAATCCACGGTGACAATGCAAAAAATAGCATTTACACCCTTGGAATTAAAACATTAAGGAATTCTTTTCAGTCGTTGTCCAAAGGGAGTATGCTTTATCTAAACAACCTTTAGTGGGAGGAGACCAACCTTTATCCATGGAGTTCTAAACATTCTCATTTATATATTTTAAGAAAAATCTCATCCGTGCCTTCTAATATGCATAGTTTGAACCGTCAAACATTGAAGGTCGGGTTATGGAACTACCCTCATGGTAAAAATGCATTTAAATGCACTAAAGCTGATATCAAATGCGATAAAGTAATGTAACCAGCTCTGATACCAATTTGAAAAACGTGTTAGTGCTAATAATAGGGTCAGCAAATTATCAAACACCAAGTTTCAATTGCCAATTAATTAACTGAATTAGAAATTAAACCAATTTTAATCATGCACAAATTAAACCAAACGTTGTGTAAACAGTTAATCAATTTTACCTTACCCTAAGCATGCATCTAAGTGAGTAAGCAAAGACAAAATAAATCAACACACCACAAAGTCTCAATGTACGAGGAAAGCCCACGATGAAAAAAGGCATGGATCGACTAGCCACACAAGTCTAATATGATATAGCTCATATAAAAAGTTAAATTAGACCTATTCACATACTCGGCACCTTCAAGCCTTGATGCTCTCTTTGTCACCATCTTCACATCCACCACTGGATGCCTTCCAATGGCAATCACAATGCAGGAGCTTCCCTCTTCTCAGTATCCATCGATATTTCTTACTTCTTAGCTGGTTCAATTATCACCCAATGTAACACGAAATCCACCGTACGAAATGCATTCAATAAAGATGATGATTAAACTGATCTTTGGTGCGCAAACTTGAGATCACAAATAGAATTATTATGTTGAAACTTGGATCTCAAATCTACGGTTTAACTAGCTTTGTAATATTTTTGCAAAATGTTTTTTGATACCCTTTAAGATGCCTATCTTGAAAATTGAGTGTGTGCCATATTTATTCTTGAAAAATGTAAAAAGAGAGGCAGAACAAATTCAAAGGAAAACTCGTTCGAATTAAAACAGGTAGGTCGTCCAATGAGTTAGGTCATTTTGTTCAAACCAAACATGGTAACTAAAACAACAATCCCAAATTCATTAGAATGGGGATCAAACGACATTCTCGCAAAATGTTCATGACAAGATAGAATGGTTTCGCTTGATGCTCATTCAAAGATCATTTCAATGGAAATTTCCCCCACATTTGAATGAGATAACAAACTCTTCGAACAAAAATCATAAACGCATTTGGGCCAAAAAAACAACAAATACATAAATCTCAATGGAACGAATTAACATTATCATTCGAACGAATTTAAAACAGAAAAATATTTTTCCTTCAAAAATAATTTACAAAAATTGGCCACAACAAAAAATTTAAAAAATTAAACACCCAAAACGAAATCCAGGAATCAAACATAATATACATTCATACCTTTTTTAACATCCCATGTACGCAGACAAAACTCATCATGAAACTCGTATGATGTTGATATTGCTTTAACTCGGTCGCTACTATCTTAAAAATGTATCATAGGCTTAAAGGAAAAACTAAACACAATCCTAACCTATAACTCAAATATTTTTGTCCAAGCGAAATAAAGCCATGTAATTCCCCATAATTTTGTGGAATTTTATTTTAATTATGGGATTCGAATTAATTAATTTAAAGGAAGAAAATTTAAATTACAATTAATTCGGATTTAATTGTAATAATTACTAGCATGACGAGAGTTAGTATTTATCGAAATTAATTACGTGGAATATTACTTAGCGAATATGAGAATATTATTTTGATCGGGAATGAAATATACGGAAGTTACAATATTCTTAGTTGGGACGTGCGTGTGAGTCGTGTCAGTATTACTCTATTGGGATAAAAAGGATGATTTATTTTTAAGTAACTCGTATGTCCATTTTAAGTATGTCAGTGGGTCCGAAAGGGTCGAAATAGTCAGAAAACATTACTCGGGTGTTTTATTTGGATTCCGAGATATTTTAACCCTAAACAAAACCCTGGAGGCGTATTTTGGTCTTTTGATATTTAAGGGAAATTAAATGGACGAAAATAAGAATTTAAAAAGAAAAAAGAATGTGGGCATTAGGTTATCTGACAGTTTTAACCCATGAAAAAGAGAGATAACGTAAGAGGGAGAAGAAGAAGAAGAAGAAGAAGAAGAAGAAGAAGAAGAAGAAGAAGAAGAAGAAGAAGAAGAAGACAGAGAATTGGTCTAAGGATTCAAGCTTTCCACTGGAAATCATACCAACGCGTAGATCGCGAGGAGAGGATCATCCCCATACCAATTTCGTTCAACGATTCAGAGATTCACAAAAAGGCAAGTGTTTATCTTGGTGTGTTTTTGAGCATATATGATTCATGTTAACCTTGATTGATGAAATAACCGTGATACTACGAATTTAGAATTGATTTGTCAAAAAAATTATGAAATTGGGGGATAAGTTTGCATGTAGAAGAATAACCTTGTTGTAGAAATGATAAATCTGGAAATTCTAGGTTAAAAATCACGAAATATAATCGGGAGTTTGAATGATTGTAAATGGTGGGTTCACTATTAAAGAACTTTTAAAGATTGAGGAATTTGTTCAGATTCCCTTTGATTATGTATAGATTTGTCATTTAAATTGTGTTAGAAAGCACCCCATTATAAGTAAGAATAGTTTAGAATCATTGATTGGGAGTTTGGATGAGTTTGAGACGAATTTGGATGTGAAAAAGACTGGGAAAATGAATTTCAAAAGAATAGGGTTGATCTCAAAATTCTCGTTTGAAGACCTGCTTAGGTCGTTCGAACGACCTCGTTCGAACAAGAATTCTAATGAAATTTTTGAGCTAGTTCGAAGTGAGAAATTCGTTTGAACGACCTCGTTCGAACGAGAATCCTAGAACTTCTAACGAGATTCCAGAATGCCTATTTTTCGATCGGACAAGTTAGAACCCTTCTAGGTTGCTCCAAGTGAGAGAAATTAATTTATGCTATTATTGAATGACTTAAATTCCTAGTTAGTAATGAGTTGAGAGACCGATTACTGAAGGGGATATAGCGGGGTAATAGATAGAGAAAATTTATATGTTAGAGAGATAAGTCTAGGTGTTGCGATAAAGTGAATAGTAGAGATGATGATATTATCTATAATATCAATAACTTAGGTTTCATGAATACCTAATGAATATAATAAGTTGTGTGCATACTTATTAATTGAAATATTATGTTTATAACATACCTACTTTGATTGATATCGAGCATAGGTTGGGCGTTGTGGATAATCATGCCTTGAGGAGCCTTCGGGTGGGATATTGATTGATATCACTAGAGCATAGAACCTAGGTACGGACTATCTGTGAGAACGATAGTGATGACGGTCATATGGGTGCGTAGGTATGTGCGTAGCCCATTGTCTTGGGACTATGTTCGCCTTCAATATATGTGTTATGTTTCTGATGGTTTGCGAGAGACTGAACCTTTAGTCCTTTATGCAAATGAGCGATGCAACAGGACATGATAGCAGAGTATACAGGCACCGCAGTCGTGTCCCAGCGTGTAGTATTGTATATATATATATGAGCTAGAGTGAATATATATATACACTTGTGTTAATATCTACTGTGTGCATTTAGTAGGTAAAAGTTATAATGAAATCTGAAATTAATTAAGTAGCGGCCACTTAATTGGATTATAAACTGAAAATGTTTATTTATTCTAAAGTAGGATTGATATTTAGTAGTCTACTTTGCCAGGGAAATAATCAGGGACGGTATTGGACTATGATGGGTTTAGACAGGAAGAACTGGTTAGAATGGGAATGGAACTAGTGGGGTTTGAATATTCGCTAGGCGTGCACACTAGATGAGAGGTGAGCATTCCCAAGTGAGTTCGATAATTTAACATGATAAATATATGTGCTAATAAATCATTTTAAGCACTTGCTAATCTTTGAAATGTTTTCAAGTTGGACTCTGACCCGTTTTTTGCAAAATCTCTTTTCTTGTCAAACAACTTTCAGATGCCCAGCCACAGGGACACCAAGCATAGAAGATTCACTCATTCGACGAGCTGTAGCTGCTGCGGAAGCTACAGGACTTTGGTTATAGACTCCCCTGAGTCTATCAATCCGCACTTTTGAGTTATTTACATCAGTTGGACATGTCATCCCTTTTTATTTATACATTCAGAGATTTGATATTTAATTCATTTCTATTCCCAGTTGATTTATTTATTTTGTTGGATTACTGTATTGGATTTTGACTGGATATATTTACTCCAGCTTCTTTATTTTATGTCGGTTATTTCAGTTCATATGAGATTGAATTAAATGGTGAATGATTGGTTATTTTGTTTAATCACTTTATATTAATTGATAAGATAAAATTTTCACATCAACCTTTTTAAATATTAAGTGGTTAGTATTTTATCACAAGTTATTGACAGTGATGCATAATCTGAACCAATCAGATATTCTGATTTAATTAATAAAGGACTGATCACCTAGTATTTAATTAGGTGGGGTGTCCCAGGTGGTAACAGAACATCAGGTTCTAGAGTCCTTAGGATCTGTATGGCTTATTATGTCTTCCACGTAGCTATCTTTGATGTAGAGCCCTATATTTAGGACTGTTTTATTCATTATTTGCGTTTTTACGTCTTCATCTATTTGAGATATTTACTGTGAACTTATAAAGGTTCTCTCTCAATTTAGATGCCTCCCAGACGTGCACAGCGAGCCAATAGGGATACCCAGCCCGAGCCCCAGCCAGCTCTGACCCGAGAAATGATGAATGTTGTGGAAGTTGTTGCTATTGTAGCACAGGGAGTTAACGTTGCATTACCATGGTACATCAAGCTCAGCCACCGGCACCAGCAGTGGCTCCAGCACCAGTCCACGCTCTCCCTTCTGCATGGGAGCGCGTCAAAGATGCCTTTCAGAAGGCACACCCTCCAGAGTTCGCGTGGAGTTCAGATGTGGTAAAGGCGAACTAGTGGAGGAAAGATATACAGAGGCACCTAAGAATGAATGAGTGCACCGAAGTGAAAAAGATGATTTTGGCTACCTCTAAGTTGGTAGGAGCAACGCTACAGTGGTGGGAGTCCATCATCACTGAGGAGGAGAGAGACGGCTTGACTATCAGAGATTTTTGGGTGCAGTTTGATAGTAAGTACTTCCCTTCCGTCGTGCAGTCCGAGATGAGGTGGAAACTACTAAATCTCAAGCATGAAGGAAAGACAGTTGCTGAGTATGAAGAGGAGTTTATAGACCTTATGAATCTAGTTCCAGGTGAGATATCAGTAGAAGAGAAGAAGATTCAGAGATTCATGGATGGTTTGACTTGAAAGATTTGCCAGCACTTGTTAGGGAATCTTTCACTGGCCACTTATTCTAATGTGGTTAATGCTTCTCTACTCCATTGTTAGGACCACCGCTTCCACCAGCAAGGAAGCAAACGAGTTGGGGAGTCCAATCAGCAGGGCCGGACAGGAGGTAGTGGTACCGATAGGACATCCGCAGCTCAAGGACAGGTTCGTCAAGGTGAGCAGGGTTTCCATCAGGGAGATCCTGCTAAGCTACTCCATTCTGGATATTTCAGACAACAACAAGGAGGTTTTAGGCAGGGCTATCTGGGTGAGCAGGGCCAACAGGGGCAGCAGCGATTTTAGTAGGGCCAGCAGGGCCAAGGGAGGGGAGGTAATGGCCAACAGGGCCGGGGACAGTCGGGACAAAGGGGATGGCACTTTTGAGGGAGGTGTTTTACTTTTGGAAATACTGGCCACAAATGTCAGGACTATCCCCAGAGGGGTAGAGCCCTGCAGCAGCAGGGTGCTCGTCAGGAGCCCCAGCAACCGTCATTTCCATCTGACCCTCCCAACACCACCCCAGGTTCCAACCTTGCCATCTATTCAAGAAGCTCTAGTACAGTAGGGTTAGTTACAGTATGTAAATGCCTACAATGTACATAAGGCCCTAGTCCATCAGGTACCACCCGCTATTGAGGGTACGTTTCCTATCCATGGGATTATGGGGTGCATTTTGTTTGACACGGGGGCATCACACTGCTTTATAGCTACTAGTTTTGCAGGGACCATAGGGTTGTTAGACACAGCAGAGAGCGCAGTGACTTGTGTAGACTCACTGCTAGGGAATGGTTCATTGATTTTCTTTATATGCCGGGGAGTAGGTATAGAGATTGGGAGTTTGATACTGCCAGCTGATATGCTAGTCTTAGATATGCACGAGCATGACGCCATTATTGGCATGGATTGTCTTGCCACCTATAGATCCATGATAGATTATTTTAGTAGGAGCATTATATTTGCTATACCGGGACAGGAGATGTTCCTAGTGGCGATGCCTCATCCTGAGGGAGGATCTTCCACCCATTTATATTACATAGAGGAGGAGACCTCTAGGGAGATAGTGATTCCCATTGATTCGATCCCTGTAGTCCATGATTTTACTGATGTGTTCTAGGATATACCCGAACTACCACCAAGTCGAGATATTATTTCGTCATAGATTTGATATCGGGCACCCGGTCGATAGCCCGAGCACCTTACCGTGTGGCTCCGATCGAGATAAGAGAGCTAAGGGACCAGATTTAGAATCTATTGGAATAGGTCTTCATCCACAGGAATACCTCACCTTGGTGTGCTCCCGTATTATTTATAAAGAAGAGAGATGGGTCATTGAGGTTGTGTGTGGATTACCGAGAGTTGAAAAAAGTCACGATACAGAATAAGTATCCGTTGCCCCCGAATTGATGACTTGTTTGACCAATTGAGGGGAGCTGCCTTTTTCTTAAAGATATATTTGAGGTCGATTTATCACAAACTACGGATACGAGAATAAGACGTATCAAAAACCACATTCTTGACAAGATATGGGTCTTACGAATTTTAGGTGATGTCGTTTGGACTGACGAATGCTCCTGCTATTTTCGTGGACTTAATGAACAGGGTATTCAGAGAGTTCCTAGATCAATTTATCATCATCTTCATTTATGACATACTGATCTATTCACCGACTGAGGAGGAGCATGTCGAGAATCTGAGGATGGTTTTACAGATACTGCTTTAGCACGAGTTGTTTGCAAAGTATGAAAAGTGTGGTTTCTGGCTGAGGGAGGTTCAATTCTTGGGTTACATAATCTCTGAGGAGGGGATATCAGTAGATCTGGGAAAGGTGTCAGCGGTGAGGGAGTGGGGACAGCCCACTACACCTACTAAGGTTCATAGTTTTTTGGGGTTGGCAGGATACTACAGGAGATTTATTTGGTGATTCTCGAAGATAGCAGGCCCGTTAATGGACTTGACTCACAAAGGGGTGTTGTTTGTATGGGATGATGCCTGTCAATTGGCCTTTGCGAGCTGAAGGACAAGCTGACTTCAGCACCAGTTCTAGCACTACCCAAGCCTGGGTTAGAGTACCTCGTCTACACTAATGCATCCTTATCAGGACTTCGGGGTTTACTTCAACAGGAGGATAAGGCAATTGCTTATGCTTCCCGTAAGATTAATACTCACGAGAGGAATTACCCCACCCATAACGTGGAGTTAGCAGCAATCGTGATTGCATTGCGGATATTGATCGCGCGAAAAAAGTGCGCGCGTGTAAAGTGCACAATCGTTGTGAGTTTCGTCGCCGCGATACAAAGAAAACCTAAGCTACAACTACACTTGACAAGCAAGAACAGCGGTAAGTCGGGTATCGTAAATCCACAGGGAGAGATTGAATTTTAGACTTTAATTGTTTTAATTACTTCAGGAATAAAAATGGTGTAAAAGAAATAAGAAAAGGTGATGGGTGGTTGTCGTGACAAAAGAAAAGAGAAGTTAACTCTAAAATAAAGGAAAGCGAGGATCGGGATCGCATTCTACCAAACGGATCACAACAACTACTAATCAAGATTCGGGCTCGAAAGAAATTTAATCGAGCATTTACAATTAAGCATAAACATCACGCAAGAAGGAATTTAACCCAAAGTTGCGAGATAAAACATTTAACTGAAAAATGGTCACACGCGGATTAAATTCGGATAATCGCTATAAACACTAACGTTGCATGACAAAGAAAGTTAAGCGCATAATAATCCTACTTTAATACGCGAGGTTTCAATTAAATGCGATTTTACACGAAACCCTAAATTTCGAGGTCCGAACCCGAAAATGGCGGAAATGCAATCCCGACCCTATTTATCTAGGGACTAAGCATAATTAAACTAAATTAAACTAATTAAACTAAGAAAACAATAATTAAAGCAAGAAAACCTAATTAGAAAGCATGGAAATTATCTAGAAAGCAAGGAAATGAAGAAATACAACTATATTAAAGGAGAAGGGAGATGAATAGTCAATCTTACAACCAATTAGTGTGTCAATCCAAGAGAGGAAGAAGAAGAACCAATCAAAAACCCTCTAACCCTAAATAAACTAAGCTAGAAACGTATAAGGGCTGGTCTCCTAGTTATTACAACAAAAATTGGCTTATATAGTAAGTTGGAATAAAAGAAAAGAAGAAAGAAAAGAAGGCAAAATATCTGCAGAAAACAGAGCATCGATAGATCGACCCCTTTGGTCGATCGATCGACCTAGGCAAAATTTCGACAATCCAGAATGATCGATCGATCGACCAGAAGCGTCGATTGATCGATCAAACAGGGCAGATTGCAGCAGCAGCAGCAGCACACTGCATTCTTCTTTCTTCTTCTGTTCTCCTCTTTTGCTTTCTTGTATTTCCTCCGCAAGAAATGCCGTAACTTCTTCGTTATGCATCGGAATCGCGCACCGTTCGTGACCACGCAAAGCTAGAGAGGAGGGATACAACTTCCATGAGATTTAGGGCTAGGTACCCAAGCTTTGAAAAGACTAAAATGCCCTCGAACGTGCGGTTGTGTACGAAACTTCGCCGGAATGCATCCGAACTTCACACTAAGCATCCAAATACCTACAAAAGCTAAATTAACCCCTGCAAAACATGTTAACATAGAAATCTGAGGTTGTCTGGTTAACGAGCATAAATATAGGGATGAAGATACCCGAGGGGGCTAATAATGCGTAGGTTAACGGGTGAATTACGCAATATTTGCGTCGTATCAGATATGGAGGCATTATCTCTTGGGGGAGAAATTTAGCTTGTTCATGCATCACAAATCCCTGCAGTATCTGTTCACATAGCGGGAGTTGAATATGCATCAGTGAAGGTGGATGGAATTTGTGAAGGAGTACCAATTTGACATCCATTACCACCCAGGGAAGGCTAATGTGGTAGCAGACGCATTGAGTCATAGGGCAGCAGGTCTGGTGGCCAAGGTGTGAAAGGCGAAGTGGAAAGAACTCGATCATCAAGATGCAGTTGTCTGCTCATTCATATCGGTGATGACAGTTACACCCGAGATAGTTACTAAGGTGATACAGGCTTAGGAAGCGGACTCCTTCAATCAGGATCGGATTATCCATCTTCAGTCTGAGGGAGCAGATTTTTCTCCGTGAGCTTAGATGGGGGCTTATGATTTAATGGCAGACTAGTAGTCCTAGAGGGGGAGGATTTGCGGCATGCAGTGATGACAGAGTTTCATGGTTCATGATTTGTGGTATATCCTAGAGGGAATAAGATGTACCAGGATATGAGGCGATAGTATTAGTGAAAAGGAATGAAGAAGGACATCGCCGAGTTTGTTTCGAGGTACGCCACTTATCAGTTAGTGAAGACAGACCATCAGAGATCGGGAGGACTACTACATCCGTTAGATATCCCTATATGGAAATGGGAGATCATTTCCATGGATTTCATTACAGGTCTACCTACATCGCAGAGAGGTCACGATTCCATATGGGTGATTGTGGATCGGTTGACCAAGGTGGCTCATTTTCTACTAGTTCGGACAGACAATACTATGGGGCAGTATGCTCAAATCTTTATTACCGAGATAATGAGACTCCACGGGGTGCCCCTAGATATTGTGTCCGATCGGGACAAGATCTTTGTATTAAGATTTTGGGAGAGTTTTCAGCAGGCCATGGGTACGAAGTTATGGTTGAGTTTGGTCTATCACCCATAGAGATACGAGCAGAAAGAGCGGACGAATCAGATGTTAGAGGACATGTTGTGGATGTGTGTCCTGGATTTTAGAGGGGAATGAGAGAAGTACCTTCCACTGGTGGAATTTGCCTATAATAACTCCTACTAGTTTACGATTGGCATGGCTCCGTTTGAGGCATTGTATGGCAGACCCTGTCATACCCCAACTTGTTAGCTTGAAGTGGGGGATAACAAATTACTTGGGCTGAAGGTCATTCAGGACACCTTGGGTAAGGTTGAGTTGATACAGAGTCGCATTTGGGTTGCTCAGGACTGACAGAAGAGTTAAGTCGATGCCAAAATATTTTTTGAAGAATTTAATGTTGGGGATCAGGTGATGTTGCGAGTATCTCCTATGAAGGGGGTAATGCAGTTTGGGAAGAAAGGGAAGTTGGCACCGAGGTATGTTGGGCCATTCCCTATTATTGAACAGATTGGTCCAGTAGCTTACAGACTTGGGTTATCGGAGCACCTTCATAGGATTCATGATGTGTTCCATATTTCCTCGCTAAGAAGATATCATCGGGATGATATGGCCCAGGCCCACACTGCATTGGAGGAGATTGATCTTCAGCCTGATAGTTCCTACAAGAAGGGACCAGTTGCCATTATGGACCGTAGTGAGAGGAAGCTGAGGTCCAAGATAGTTCCATTAGTACGAGTGCAGTGGTGGCATCATAATGTAGAGGAGTCTACCTGGGAGCGTAAGGATGACATGTGGAAAAAGAATCCAGATTTGTTTCCACTAGGTATACCTTCATTTATCCTTTTTTCGGATTTTAGGACGAAATTCTGTTATTAGGGGGGAAGTATGTAATACCCCATAATTTTATGGAATTTTATTTTAATTATGGGATTTCAATTAATTAATTTAAAGGGAGAAAACTTAAATTATAATTAATTCGGATTTAATTGTAATAATTACTAGCGTGACGAGAGTTAGTATTTATCGAAAATAATTACGTGGAATACTACTTAGCGAATATGAGAATATTATTTTGGCCGGGAATGAAATATACGAAAGTTATAACACACTTAGTTGGGACGTGCGTGTGAGTCGTGTCAGTATTACCCTATTGGGATAAAAAGGATGATTTATTTTTTAAGTTACTCGTATGGCCATTTTAAGTATGTCCGTGGGTCCGGAAGGGTCAAAATCGTCAGAAAACACTACTCGGGTGTTTTATTTGGATTCTGAGACATTTTAGCCAATAACAAAACCCCGGAGGCATATTTTGGTCTTTTGATATTTCAGGGAAATTAAGTGGACGAAAATAAGAATTTAAAAAGAAAAAGAAACGTGGGCATTAGGCCATCTGACAGTTTATATCCCGCGAGAGAGAGAGATAACCTAAGAAGAAGAAGAAGAAGGAGAAGAAGAAGAAAAAGAAGAAGAAGAAGAAGAAGAAGAAGAAGAAGAAGAAGAAGAAGAAGAAGAAGACATGGAGAATTGGGTTAAGGATTACCAACGCGTAGATCGTGAGGAGAGGATCATCCCCATACCAATTTCGTTCAATGATTCAGAGATTCACAAAAAGGCAAGTGTTTATCTTTCTATGTTTTTTAGCATATATGATTCATGTTAACCTTAATTGGTGATATAACCATGATACTATGAATTAGGAACTGATTTGTCAACAAAATTGTGAAATTGGGAGATAGGTTCGCATGTAGAAGAATAACCTTGCTGTAGAAATGATAAATCTAGATATTCTAGGTTAAAAATCACGAAATATAATCGGGAGTTTGAATGATTGTAAATGGTGGGTTCACTATTAAAGGACTTTTAAAGGTTTAGGAATTTGTTTAGATTCCCTTTGATTATGTATAGATTTGTCATTTAAATTGTGTTAGAAAGTACCCCATTATGAGTAGGAATAGTTTGGAATCATTGATTAGGATTTTGGATGAGTTTGAGACGAATTTAGATGTGGAAAAGATTGGAAAAATGAATTTCAAAAGAACATGGCTGATCTCGAAATTCTCGTTCGAAGACCTGCTCGGGTCGTTCGAATACTTCTAACGAAATTTTTGAGTTCGTTCGAACGAGAAGCTTGGAACTTCTAACGAGATTCCAGAATGCCTATTTTTGGGTCGGACAAGTTAGAACCCTTCTAGGTTGGTCCAAGTGAAAGAAATAATTTTATGCTTCAATTTTATTAACCCTTCTAGACAATAGTTTTATTTTATTCTTTTTATTTTGTTTTGTTAGATATTTGTGAGATTAAATATTGTAAGAGAGTTAATTGAGTGAATATTTAATTTTAAATCATTTGGATGCTCAATTGGAGGGATTGTATGCTTCAATTTGGAAGAGTATAATTCAACTTTCTCAAAGAGATTTGGTTTGCTTGTTCTATTCCCTTTTATTTTATTTTAGTAGCCTTGATTATTAATTTGTCATGTTTAATATCATGTTAGGCTAAATCCCCTTTCAAGGGGTGGGGGGAAACCCTTATTAGATGTTGTTTTATTTTAATTAGTTTAATTACTTGAAAAATCCCTTTGAATGTTAATTTTGATCCCTCACTCATAAATTTACGCCTCGAGAGGGGTAAATGATTTTTGTGAGAAAATCGAAATTCTAGTTATAATACCCATTTTAGATTCGAACTAGAGATAGAGGTTTCTTAAGTGGGGTATTATAACTTGAATTTCAACTCTAAATTTATTTTCTAAGATTTACATAAATTTTAATGGATCGATCCTAGCGGGTGATTAATTAAAAGGAGTGTAGATCTATTTTTCTAGAGTTGTGGGGTGTTAAACTTAATATTCTAAAATGTTATTATTAAAATTACATTTGCAACGAGAGTTGGTTTGTAATTTTGATATTAATTTGGGAGAATTTAATTAATTAAATTAATTAATTAGAATAACTAAAATTTGTGGTGTAATCCCACTCCTTGATTGTTCTCACAATTATTTACCTCACTTTATCTCTTATTTTAGTGTTAGACTTTATTTTTCTTTTTAGTCACTTTTTAGTTAGTTGTTTAGATCTTTATTTTAGTTTAGTGTTATTTCATCTCACCTCACCCTTTTGTTTTAATATTGAAAAAGCTAAAAAAAATAGAAAAGCGAAAAAGCACAAAAAGAAAATAAAAAGTGAATTCAATTTTGTTCCCTTTTGCTTTACAACCTTGAAAGTGGATTGATACCCTTATTTACTGCTGCACTTGAGTTGTTTTATTTTGTAGGTATCTGAGGTTTTGATTAACTTGGCTTTCAACAACGACATATACGCAAAAGTCAATCTATCAAATGGTGTCGTTGCCATTCTTGGGAGCGTGAAGCACTCGGAGCGGATTCAATTTTGTGATTCACTTGTATTGCATTTTTTTTAGTACCATTTTGCATTTTATTAGAAGGATTGTATTAGGACTTTATTACTTGGCTTGTATTGCGGTGCTTAGAGACACCATTTTATTTTTCATTTTAAAATTGTAATAATCAAAGACAAGTGTGATAGGGAAACCGGAAAAAGTAGAGATAGGGCGTCCAAAGGCGAGGATTTAGAAGCCTCCCTACATTGGGTCGGTAGGACTCCCGGGGACGACTGAGATAGGCGTGATCTCCCCCCGATCGACTCAAATTTTTTGGCACCCCACGGCGTAAAAACAGTGGGAGGTATATTTCTTAAACATTCGTGCCTCTCATGTTAGCGAGTCCATTATTGTGTGTGATTTTTGTGCTCTTATGTGATTTTATTCTCGCATTTATTTTCGAATGGTGTGATGAATTAATTGACTAAGACCTACACCTAGTCACTCACGAGAAGGGATTTCAACACCCGACTCACTCGCTTACCCTTGTATGCTAGGCGATCACTAAGAATATTTTCGTGATTTTGTATCGCCTGCGAACTTAATTAAAATTTGACTACCCTCTCACTAAATCTAAAGATAAAAATTGGCTATGTGCTAGTTAGGAAATTTTCTTGACTTGTGTGTGTGTCCAATTCCATTCATTTTTTGGTAGTCAGTTTTAGTGATTTCGTCCAAAATCAAGAGTCCATATTTTTTTCCCCATCTTTTCTTCCAACAAAAAAGTCCAAAAATATTTCTCTTCCTTTATTTTTACAAAAATCCAAAAAAAAATTCTTTCATTTTTATAAAAAACTAAAAAATTCTAAAATATTTTCTTTCTTTCCTTTTTAGAAAAATCCAAAAATATTTTTCTTTCTTTCATTTTAGAAAATCCAAAAATATTTTCTTTCCTTTTGAAAAAAAAAATTACAAAATCCAAAAAACTATTTTCTCTCCTTATGGCCGAAGAACGTCCTTTACGAGACTACTTTGGTCATTTTCCATTGACACGTGACACGTGTAAGAAGGATCCCGAGCCGTCTCTTTATGATATTCTTAGTCGTTTCACCTCTCTCATGAGTATCGTTGGTACTCTTGACCCGTCCATGCACGCACCTCATATTCCATCACCCTCGATGTCAAGTGTCGACGTGCCTCCTCCTTTGTTGTGCACCCACTATTATTATGCCGATCACATGTCCCATGAGTGTCCATACTTGTCATATCCATCGGAACCCACCATGGAACATGTGTATCCATATGACACTGTTCCAGAACCCACCTCGGCCTACTATCACGATAAAACCATTCCCGGGTTGTGTGAGTCCCTGAGTTATTCATGGAGGCCTGATCACCCTTCCACGCAATACGAATCCCAACCCTATGTTGTGGATCCTCACACGTTCCAACAGTCGTCATGGCAACCTTGTGCACCTGTTCACGATCAGTTCCCTCAGTACGCACCCCATGCGCATCAACCAATTGTCCATCACGAAAGCGATCCTTTAGTGTATGATGAACTTGGCCCCACCCCACACACTTCATATGAGTATTCTCCATATAGTCCCGATTATAGCGAGTTATGTCCACCTCACCCACCGCCACCACCCGCCACTCCACCACCACTATCATCCACCTCCACTCTCGAAACCCTCTTGCAAAAGTTCATACTTGAGCAAGAGCAAGAAATTCAAAATCAAGCTCTCCAAAGGCTTGAACAAAGGTTAAATGAATTAGAGTGTGCGAGAGAGTCGGACATTCCTATGGACCCACCCATCGTTGCCACCGAGTGTGACGATGATGTGTCCTCTTGTGACACGGATTCTGAGTGTGACCAACCCTACCACCCAGAGAATTTCAAAGTTGAGACCATTCCATCGTCCGATTCACAAGTCGACAATTGTGTTGACTTACCTTTCGATGGTGAGCCTGATCAAATCCCGCCATGTCCACATGAACCCACCATTGCGGTTCATATTCCCATTCACCTTCCCACTCCCACTGAATCCAAAACAATGCCCGCATCTACACCTATCGAGCTTCACCCTTATGTTCCCGAGGTACCAATTAATCCTAGGTTATCTCCGGCTACGAGTGTTCACAATTTTCCCGAGATAGCGTCAGAGATGGTTCCTACCTCTCTTCATATGGATCCTACTTGTCTCCCCTTGTACCGAATATTGATGTTGATTCCTCTATCTCCGATCTTGGTGCCTTGTCTCACCCACCCACCACATTCCCCGATGCTACTCTTATGGAGAAGTTAACCACTCCATCTTTAGAAACCACACTCCATTGTGAGTATTCTTTTACTCCTCCCAATGAGTGTGTCTCCCACGCTTGAGTTGGATCATCTTCCTCCACCATTTATCCCACCCGATCCACCGTTTATCCCACCCGACCCACCCATTGTTCTTTCCACCCAACCACCTGGTTTGGATCTTAATTTTTCACATTTCAAGTTTCCATTGACATTTTTAGATCCTCACCTAAAACCATCGTCCACCATCTACGAGAGTATATGTGGTGATACTCTCCACTTCCATGACACCAAGCTTGTTATTCCATGCCCTACACTCTCTTGTGGTGTCGATGTTTTCCCGATACAGCTCCCTGGCGTGTCACGGCCTGACCATTATCACCGTCCATTCATAGAACGGTCGTGTCATTTATATGAGCCCCACCCCATTCCACTTTCTACACCTTTTTTACTTCCTCACCAACTTGAGCACTATGCTTATAGGGCCCTTGTTGCCCTCACATTTAAGCTCAACAAGGCTCGTGGCCGATACCTCTTCACCCTTTCCACCCTCACCATTACCCTAGTCCCCACCCACCCTTGGTCCACTGATGCATTGCATTGCGTGATGCATTTTGCTATACAAGTGCATTGACCCTTTTAGCATGTTTCCAGCCAGACTGACGCTTCAGTCTTGTTTGGGGGTGATTCTCATCACCCAATTTTTATGTCGCCCCGCGCTTTCATATATCCTATCTTTAGGGTGAGAATGGTTCGGTCTGGCTGAAGAAATTAAACTTAGCACTACCGGGAGGCAGCCCGCATTTTTTGTACTAGTCTCATCCTGTTCGGGGGTGGTGTTTCACATCACCTAATGATTTATCATGCTTATAGACTTGTACACCTTTTTTTCTCTTATCATTTATTCAGGTTTATTCTTGGCTATGTCTTTCCACTTCATTAGCGGTTCATTCTGGTAATCTCTTTCCTACCTTATGCTCTCAATTTTAAAAATCATTTTGCCTAACGGCCGGGCGGAAAAAGTGTGTTCGTGTGAGGACACAATCGTTGTGTGTTTCGCCGCCGCGATAAGTGAAAAGAACCTAAGCTACTACTACACTTGACAAGCAAGCACAACGGTAAGTCGGGTATCGTAAGAAATTCACAGGGAGTGATTAAATTTTAGATTTTAATTGTTTTAAAACTTCAAGAATAAAAATGGTGTAAAAGAAATAAATGACAAGGTGATGGTTGGTTATGGTGACAAAAGAAAAGAATAAGTTACGCTACACAAAAGTAAAGCGAGGATCGGGATCGCATACACGCATTCACGGGCTAAACAACTACTAATTAGAATTTTGATTTGAAAACATTTAATCGAGCATTTTCAATTAAGCATAAACATCACGCAATAAGGAATTTAAGCCAAAGTTGCGAGATTAAACATTTAATCAAAAATGGTCACACGCGGATTAAATTCGGATTATCGCTATAAACACTAAAGTTGCGTGACAAATAAAATTAAACGCATAACAATCCAACTTTAATACACGCGGTTTCAATTAAATGCAATTTTACACGAAACCTAGTTTTCGGAGCTCGGGGCCCGAAAATGGTGAAAATGAAATCCCGACACTATTTATCTAAAATTGCATAGTGAACTAAACTAAATTATATTAATTAGACTAGGAAAGCAAGAATTAAAGCAAGTAAACTAGTTAACAAAGCATGTAAATTATCTAGAAAGCAAGAATTAATGGAAAACAAGCTATATTAAAGGAGAGGGTAATGAAAAGTCAACTTACAAACCAATTAGATTGTCAATCCAAAGAGAAATGAAGAAGAACCATCCAAAACCCTCAAAACCCTAACTATTCTAACCTAAAAACGTGTATGTACTGATATCTCTCTTATTACAACAAAATTGGCTTATATAGTAAGTTGGAATAAAAATAAAGAAGAAAGAAAAGAAGGCAAAATATCTGCAGAAAACAGAGCATCGATCGATCGACCCCTTTGGTCGATCGATCGACCTAGGCAAAAATTTGGCAAATTAGAATGGTCGATCGATCGACCAAATTGGTCGATCGATCGATCAAGCAGGGTAGAATGCAGCAGCCTACTGCATTCCTCTCTTCCTCTTCTCCCTTTTCCTCTTTTGCTTCCTTGTTTTTCCTCCGCTGAAATCGCCGTAACTTCTTCGTTATGAATCGGAATCGCGCACCGTTCGCGGACACGCGAAGCTAGCGAGGAGGTATACAACTTCCGTGAGATGTCGGGTCAGGTACCCAAGCTGTGAAAAGACAAAAATACCCTTGCGCGTGCGATTGTGTACAGAACTTCACCGAAATGCGTCCAAACTTCATACTAAGCATCCAAATGCCTACAAAAGCTCAATTAACCCCTGCAAAACATGTTAACATAGAAATTCGAGGTTGTCTGGTTAACGAGCATAAATATAGGGATTAAGATACCCAAGGGGGCTAATAACGCGTACGTTAACGGGTGAAATATGCAATATTTGCGTCGTATCACACCCCCTAACTTACACATTGCTAGTCCCTAGCAATGAAATAGGAAACAACAAGAACTACAAGAAATCCAAAAGAAGGAGAAAGTACAAAAGTATGGTATAAAAGCATAAGGCCACTTTCACGGGCGATTCGATTGCATTTAGCATATGCAATAAGCCGTTAAACCCCTAGGTTACCCTAGTGGACGAGTGTCGTCTCGTGAGGGTTCTCAGGGATGAAACCCACAAACATCATATGGTTTCCTCAAAATATGCCCAACACAACATGCGACAAATTCAAAAACAACGAAAAAGATTTCAAACATGTTATTAGCACATTGAACGAATTCATGCTAGAGTCCGTTGTTATTAACAGGTTGAATGCACCTCATAGAATTGAAACTTTAAAAGTGGGAGGGGGAGAGCAAATGCAAAATATGATTTGGTAAAAACTTAAATGAATCAGATAAACATAAAGGCAAGCATATATTCGATCCTCACGGGCATTACACTCAACAAATGAAATCACTCGAAACGGGAGGTAATACAGGGGACATGCGGGCATAAAGAGTAAATGTAAATGGAAACTAGGCCGCACACATGTCACAAATGAAGAACGCTATGTAGGAAATGAAAAATTTGTAATCTCAATGAAAGGTACCACTCATCAAAAGAGGCGAAATGCATTTTCACAGATTATCAAAACTATTTAAACTTTTGAATTACATCAACCTAAGATCACATAGGACTTGTAATAGGGTTGTAATGTAGGATAGGCTAGGGTATGAAATGAAAGGTATATGTACGGATTCAAAGTGTTCGGGATGAAAACTCGGGATAATGGAAAAATGCGGGAAATATCAAAAATTGGAAAACAAGTTCCAAAACAAGCATTAAATGTATCATTGGGGAGATTAATCAAAGCTTATTGAACTATACACAACATATACAACTTTCTCTTTCTTTTCTTTTCTTCTTTTTCTCATTTTCTCTTTTGTTTTCTTTTGCTTTTGCTTTCTCTTTTTCTTCACTTTTTTCACTACTTTCTTTCTTTGCTTATCAAACTCTCATATGCCTAAAATTGCAACCGCAATACAACAACAACATTCAATCCCAAGTAACATTCCAAACAAAGGTATGGAAGGTGTATGTAAGGTTTAAAACTCCAATTTGGAGTTGGTTATGGGAATTTGGGTTATGAAAGGAAAGGCTATATTTAGGCTCAAAGGGGTTAACGAGGGTAAACATATAAGGGTGAGGTCAAGGTCAATATGGGTGATATAACAAAGAGGGCCTATGATCATTTCACAAAGTTTACGCAATTCTCAAGTCAAAATAATATATGAAAATCATGATCAAGTAACACATTTCAAGTATGAACTCAATTAATGAATGGTCAAATGAAAGAATAGAGAGATTACCAACGAATTCAACATTTTCAATGAGAAAAGAATAGTGTATAACACTCACAAACGACGAAAGGTACAAAGCTTACTCGGTGTAAGTATATACAATGCAATAAAATATTACCGAGTTATAAAAATCTTAAACCAAATCAATATAACAAGGAAAGTGCATATGCTCATGGGATAAAGTTTAATTCATGAAGTTATTCACAATATCAATGATTTAAGGACTAAAGTCTAATAACTTCTAAAATCGAGAACATGCATCATTGAGTTGTCTATTGGTTCGGGCAATTATTGAAATTTATCACTCGAAACAAGGCAAAATACCCAACAAAGGAGAACAAAGAACGAAAATATTTTTGAAAATTTTCAAATTTTTCACAAAAAGGCATACTTAGTAACTAAATGTGAGCAAATCCATGGACTACACATGAAATGGATAGAATATCCTACACCCCCTAACTTAAATGTTGCATTGTCCTCAATGCGCATTAAGAACACAACACAAAGAGAGGAAAAGAACGATATTACCCAAAATTGGAGCGATCTCCATAAGCGCGAGTCCAAAGGAATCTACAAAACAAGTTAGTACCGAGCATAGAAAAAACAAATAACAAAAAGTTAACTAATTACACTAGACTAAATTAAAAAGGAAAGAAAAATAGGAAAGAAAGAAAATTAAAAAGCTAACTATTTACAACCTACTATTTAGGCTTCACACTAACTATACACTAGAAGTCTAAATAGTTGAGGGTCCACCCAAAAAGGTATTTGACTTTGAAAGATCAACGGTTGACCCTCCAAAGAGAACATGCCTCCCGGAAGATATGAATTCCGTTTGAACAACGGAAGGCATGTGGGTGGTAAAAAAAAATGAACCATCGCCAATTTGAAATTTTGGGCGGACGATGGGGGATTTGGATAATAAGGGGGAAAGGAACACTAGAGGAACAAGAAAAATCGATTCATCTCCCAAAGGTTTTTCAAATGGAATGGGAGATGGTGCACACATGAGGATAACATCCATCGAAAATAAGTCCGGTAAAGAGTCCTCATCGGCAAAAAGTGTAGAAGTTTTAATTTCTACCGACTCATAGGGATCCACCGATAATTCTAATGGTTCGATCACGTAAAATGAATATGGTGATGAAACAAATTCAATCTCAATCGACTCATCGTCGGAAGGAGATTGAATTTCGAGGGAGAAAGATGCACACTCGATGAGAAATTCTTCGAAAAATTTAGGTGAAACACAAGTTTCCACCTCTTCGTTGTTTTGTGCATAAGAATTCATCTCATCGCAAAGTGCACCAAGTCTCATTCCAGCATCATTTAGGCTTTCTAAACCTTGGGAGTAAAGAAGCAAAGTCTCTTCCAAAGTAGGCTTCCTCGGCTTAAGAGCCTCAGACTCCTATTTGGTTGAAACTCGTCTTCGAAAGTAATCAAATGAAAATCGTCATTGGATTCGAATAATGAATCCAACTCAAGCTCCCAATAACGATTTTCATTGCGATAAATGTTTTCAAGTCTTTCATTTTCAAGAAAATATTGAAAATGGAAAACTTGAAAACTATCCCCAAAGTATGAATCATTAGAATAACCGTAATAACTATAATAGTAGGACATGATTACCTCGTTGTTTGCAGATGGAGAATCCGAGCAAGAAAGTGAGCAACCGCGAATCAAAGTTTCTTAGCGCTCAAGTATGCTATCCTGCAAAAAAGGTTAAAACAAAGAATACAAATACAAAAGGAAAAATACTACGAAATAATAAAACAATTACTATCTAAAACACACTCCCCGGCAACGGCGCCATTTTGTGGTCGGGCGGAAAAGGGGTGTTCGTGTGAGGACACAATCGTTGTGTGTTTCGCCGCCGCGATACAAAAGAACCTAAGCTACTACTACACTTGACAAGCAAGCACAGCGGTAAGTCGGGTATCGTAAGAAATCCACAGGGAGTGATTAAATTTTAGATGTTAATTGTTTTAAAACTTCAAGAATAAAAATGGTGTAAAAGAAATAAATGAAAAGGTGATGGTTGGTTATGGTGACAAAAGAAAAGAATAAGTTACGCTACACAAAAGTAAAGCGCGGATCGGGATCGCATACACGCATTCACGGGTTAAACAACTACTAATTAGAATTTTGATTCGAAAACATTTAATCAAGCATTTTCAATTAAGCATAAACATCACGCAATAAGGAATTTAAGCCAAAGTTGCGAGATTAAACATTTAATCAAAAATGGTCACACGCGGATTAAATTCGGATTATCGCTATAAACACTAAATTTGCGTGACAAATAAAGTTAAACGCGGAACAATCCAACTTTAATACACGCGGTTTCAATTAAATGCAATTTTACACGAAACCTAGTTTTCGGAGCTCGGGGCCCGAAAATGGCGGAAATGAAATTCCGACCCTATTTATCTAAGGGTGCATAGTGAACTAAACTAAATTATGTTAATTAGACTAAGAAAGCAAGAATTAAAGCAAGTAAACTAGTTAACAAAGCATGTAAATTATCTAGAAAGCAAGAATTAATGGAAAATAAGCTATATTAAAGGAGAGGGTAATGAAAAGTCAACTTACAAACCAATTAGATTGCCAATCCAAAGAGAAATGAAGAAGAACCATCCAAAACCCTCAAAACCCTAACTATTCTAACCTAAAAATGTGTATGTACTGATATCTCTCTTATTACAACAAAATTGGCTTATATAGTAAGTTGGAATAAAAATAAAGAAGAAAGAAAAGAAGGCAAAATATCTGCAGAAAACAGAGCATCGATCGATCGACCCCTTTGGTCGATCGATCGACCTAGGAAAAAATTCGGCAAATTAGAATGGTCAATCGATCGACCAAATTGGTCGATCGATCGATCAAGCAGGGTAGAATGCAGCAGCCTACTGCATTCCTCTCTTCCTCTTCTCCCTTTTCCTCTTTTGCTTCCTTGTTTTTCCTCCGCTGAAATCGCCGTAACTTCTTCGTTATGAATCGGAATCGCGCACCGTTCATGGCCACGCGAAGCTAGCGAGGAGGGATACAACTTCCGTGAGATTTCGGTCCAGGTACCCAAGCTATGAAAAGACTAAAATGCCCTTGCGCGTGCGATTATGTACAGAACTTCATCGGAATGCGTCCGAACTTCATACTAAGCATCCAAATACCTACAAAAGTTCAATTAACCCCCCTGTAAAACATGTTAACATAGAAATCCGAGGTTGTCTGGTTAACGAGCATAAATATAGGGATTAAGATACCCAAGGGGGCTAATAACGCGTACGTTAACGGGTGAAATATGCAATATTTGCGTCGTATCACCTAACATCGAGGACGATGTTCCTTTTTGTTTAGGGTGGGGAATTTTATCAAAATCGTACCTCTTTTGAAATTTTTTTAGTTTTAGATCGGATTTTTAAAATTTCATGCAGTTTCTTTCATCTCAATCATTGATGTGAATTTTCAATCATCCATCTTTCAAAAGTCTTGGAATCAAGCTAGAGGATTTATCATTTTATAAATGGCTTATGTAATATGTAACAAGGCATTTTTCACTATGAATTCCTAGACTCAACAAAAAAATTGCGCACTTATCATGTCACTATGATTTAGAGTTGAAGAGTACTACAATTCTAAAGAGAACCTTAAGGATCACTAGTAGAGACTTTAGCCCGTGAGATTCGTGCCTTTCACCCTTTTAGAGACTTTTACGCAATCTCCAAGTCACAAGTTGATTCAACTTTCTTTGGGTCCACATTAAATTGTTGTATGATCTCATTATCTTTCATAAAATTTTGGCTTGATCACCGAGAACGACATCACTTTCGAGTTGTAAGAAACATGTGTCTTGAAATTTATCCCGATCACTAGGTTTTCACCACACCCTCACTCATACACCAACCAAATTCCATTTATCATACACTCATACACCAACCAAATTCTATTTATCATACATTCATACACCTTCCATTTTCCATATCATCACCATATACCATACCGCCCATTTCCATATCCACAGATAATAGTGTTGAAAGTAAAAGGAGAAGATCCGTCATAGAGAGTGTTTGCATTTTTAGCGAATATCTCTCCCAAAGCCGATTCAGATGGAGAAAATTTTGATACAAGTTTATGTTGGGGTTATTTATATTTTTAGCAAATTTATCTCATACATTGATGCGTATTTGGAAAAGAAAAAAAAATATAGAAAAAAAAAAGAAAGTGAAAAAGGGAGATGATCTATCATAGAGAGTGTTTGCATTTTTAGCGGATATCTCTCCCAAAGACGATTCAGATAGAGAAAAATTAAATACAAATTTATGTTGGGGTTATTTGTATTTTTAGCATATTTATCTCATACATTGATGTGTATTTGGAAAAGAAGAAAAAGAGAAAGTTGCAGTCAAGAAATAAAGACATTTGTTCGTCTATGAGTGATACACTCTTCTCAAATATCCACCATCCATCCATCATATCATTATCCCATCCTATCCTACCTACCTCATCCCAACCATCCCACATCATCATATCCTTCCCATCTCATTTCCCCTCACCCATTATCATTCATATTCCCCTAGGTGTTCGGGCAAATGAAAGTCGACGTGGTGAATAACTGGATGTTCTCACTATTGTGATTAGCATTTCTTTCATGAGTTCAATTTTCTTTCTAATTGTTTGTTCTTTCTTATATGTGTGAGAGACGCTTGAACTTGATTACATTTACTAACCTCCTTACACACAAGAGCAATACACTAACCCAAATCTCGAGAGTTTGTTTGAGAGAGTTATACGTAGTGAGATTTGAAGTGGAAGCGTTGATTCCGAAGAGGCAATCTAGGAATTACTCTTGTGATACTCGAAATGTTTTGACTAATTCACACTACACACATTGAGTTATAGGGAGGATATGCCTTTAGTATTTACTTAGCTAAAAATTTTACGCATTCTAGATTGTATTTCTGAAATCATTTATCACATGATGGATTGTTCGATTATTCTATGTCTAATAAGAGATTGACTTCCTTTTAATAAATCCTTGAAAATAAGAATTTTGTGGGTATATTCCCTGCAAACCCTCACGAGTCACAACTCGTCCTGTAGGGCAACCTATAGGTTTAAAGGTTTGTTGCACATGCTAAGTGCAATTGCAAGTGCCCGCGAAAGTGGTACACTTTTGGTTACTTATCTTTCTCTTTCTCTCTATCTTATTGCTCGAGGACTAGCAACGCTCTGTTTGGCGGTGGTGTGATAAGCACCCAAAATTGTACAATTTATACCCCTAATAGACGTACTTTAGTTTCTAATTCTCGATAATTTGGGTCTTATGCGCTTAATTGTTCAATATGCAGGCTTAATTACAGTTGCAGTGTCAAAAGCTATAATTCGAGGCAACCTGCAGTAAAATGGAGCTTAGTACCCAATCCCTTGACCCTAACCTAGCCCATCCTAGCCTTAGCTTTCCCCAAAACCATGTGTGTGTTTAGTTTGTGTCTTTTTATATTTTTTTTATATTTTTAGTTTGATTCATTTTTATTTTTAGGATTTATTTTTTATTTATTTAGTATTTTCTAGGTTTTATTTTCCATTTTTCTATTTTATTTTTATTAATATAATTTTATTTTATTTGATTTTTATTAGCTTTTAGTTTAGTCTTATTTTATTAGGATTAGTTTTTAGGAATTTAGTTTTATTAGATTTTACTTTTTAGGACTTTTGTTTTCATATTTTATTAGATTTTTCAGTTTTTATTTCTTTTCTTTTATTTTAATTTTTATATAGCTTGGGATTTTATTTTTATTTTTTTTAAGTTTTAATATTTTAATTTTTATTATTTTTAGTTTGTTTTATTTTTTTAGTTAGATTTTATTTTTTATTTTAGTTGAGTCTTTTTATTATTTTAGTTAGGTCCAAATTAAACACACACAAACTTAACCTTAACCCACTCACACTTTAAAATCTATACACCTCATTACACCCAAACACTATCCTACACCCTCACCCTCACACATTATCCCTTACACCCTCACCCACCTAACCACTCCCACTTCATCTTCCTCACCACAACTATCTCTCTCCTCTCTCCAACCTCCATAACCAACAAACAACAAAACCAACCTCCATATCAATCCCGTCGAACTACCGTTCAGCCCACCTCAGGCGAACCCTCCAGCCAACGATGAAATAATCCAGACGCCGTTGCCTCCATCCCGCCGGCGGACAGACCCACTCCAGCGGAGCAACTGACCAACCCTTCGTCCCTCCATCTCCGACCTAGCCCTCACCCTTTAGGCCCTAGACCAGCACCAGCCTAACACCCCACCGGCGACCTCCCTCCTGCCAGCGGTGAAATCCCAGGACCACCTATCCTTCAACCACCATGGCCGGCGCCAGCCAGCCTGCCCACCTGTCCGCGACCCAACCTCTGACTGGCGTGACCCAACTTCGACCACGCCTGTCCATCTCCCGTCCGACCCGAATCCAACCATATCCACCACCTCCATGCCAAACCCATTTCATCCATTCCCCACAAATGCCAAAAACGTGATCTGCCAAACCAAATGCCAACAAATAAACCCAATCCCCATGTGCCTAATAAAACCTTTTATTCCCATTTACCCATTTTACCCCCCAACTACCATTTTAACCCAACTTCCCAAATAACCCTTATGCCAAATCAGATCATATTCCCACACCTCACCATTTTAATGCCCACTCATGTCAATTATCCAATATACCCCTAGCCTCCATGTGCACCATATAAATTGAAGACTTGGGCCATTTACAAGGAGATCTCAAACTTAGTTTTTTTTTACTCTTGTGTGATAAATTTCTCTACACTCCTCTTTAGAGAGTATTTGCATTTTTAGCAAATATCTCAATAAAGAGGTGTGTAGTGAAATTTATCTCTAGGATGAATTCCACCCCACCCATCTATAACGAATCTTGGCATTTTTAGCCATTAATTCATTATAGATTGATGTAGTTGAATTTATCCCTTTTGGGAGGTAAATTCTAACCCATTCCTTTATGTTGAGATTTTGCATTTTTAGCAATTATCTCAATATAAATTAATGATCTAGAATTTATTTCTTTGGGTGAATTCTAATGTATAATTTTATAATTTTAGGATTTGCATTTTTAGCAAATCTCTTTTATTATTTAATTGTCTATTATTAATTCATCCACTATCCTTTTTATTTTTATTTTGTAATTTTTAGTTTAAATTCAATAAATACATGAGTGAGGAATTGTAATTGAGAGATTAATGATGTAATTGAAGATTTCATGTCAATTCAAGGCTTAAATAGGTTTGATCTCCTCCTCTTGATTACTTTTAGTTTAATCTTCTCATAATTTTATTTGTTTATCTTATTTTTGTGGATGATGATTATTGAGCGCTAATATCCCATTCATGGGAAGAAATTTTGAAGCCCTCATGAATCCAATTTAGCTAGTTTACTTTTTAGCACAATTTTATTTACCTCATTTTTTATTAGCTTTTACATCTTAGTAGTACTTTAAAAATTAGTATATAGTTAGTTAATTAATATTCCCTTGAAAAATTCATAAAAAAATAGAAAAAGTAAAAGTAGAAAAATATAATAAAATGCAAATGAATCTATATATATGTCCTCTCCAATTTTGTGTTTCACCCTTAGATTTGGATTGACTCCCTTACTTACCCTCTACACTAGTTTTGTTATAATTTTGTAGGTTCAAGGGAATTTTGATGGATAAAGAAGTTGCAACAACGACACAAAAATCTACATTAGAGAGGCAATTTTCTTTTTCTATCATCTATCCCGCGAGATAGAGAGACAACCTAAGAGGGAGAAGAAGAAGAAGAAGAAGAAGAAGAAGAAGAAGAAGAAGACATAGAGAATTGGTCTAAGGATTCAAGCTTTCCACCAAAAATCATACCAACGCGTAGATCGCGAGGAGAGGATCATCCCCATACGAATTTCGTTCAACGATTCAGAGATTCACAAAAAGGCAAGTGTTTATCTTGCTATGTTTTTTAGCATATATTATTCATGTTAACCTTAATTGGTGATATAACCATGATACTATGAATTAGGAACTGATTTGTCAACAAAATTGTGAAATTGGGAGATAGGTTTGCATGTAGAAGAATAACCTTGTTGTAGAAATCATAAATCTGGAAATTTTAGGTTAAAAATCATGAAATATAATCGGGAGTTTGAATGATTGTAAATGGTGGGTTCACTATTAAAGGACTTTTAAAGATTTAGGAATTTGTGTATATTCCCTTTGATTATGTATAGATTTGTCATTTAAATTGTGTTAGAAAGTACCCCATTATGAGTAGGAATAGTTTGGAATCATTGATTGGGAGTTTGGATGAGTTTGAGACGAATTTGGATGTGGAAAAGATTGGAAAAATGAATTTCAAAAGAACATGGCTGATCTCGGAATTCTCGTTCGAAGACCTGCTCGGGTCGTTCGAATGACCTCGTTCGAACGAGAACTCCAACGAGACTTCTAATGAAATTTTTGAGTTCGTTCGAACGAGAATTTGGAACTTCGAACGAGATTCCAGAATGCCTATTTTTGGGTCGGACAAGTTAGAACCCTTCTAAGTTGGTCCAAGTGAGAGAAATCATTTTATGCTATTATCGAATGACTTAAATTCCTAGTTAGTAATAAGTTGAGAGAGTGATTAATCAAGGGGATATAGCGGGGTAATAGAGCCTTAGAGAAAAGGTATATGTTAGAGAGATAAGTCAAGGTGTTGCGATAGACGATGATACTATATATAATATCAAGAACTTAGGTTGCACGAATACCTAATGAATATAATAAGTTGTGTGCATACTTATTGATTGAACTATTATGTGAATAACATACCTACACTTCTTACTATTAAGCGAAGGTTTCGCATTGTGGACAATAATTCCATGAGGGGCCTTCGAGTGGGATATTGATTTGTATCACTAGAGCATAGAACCTAGGTACGGACTATCTGTGAGAACGATAGTGATAACGATCATATGGGTGCGTAGGTATGTGCGTAGACCATCGGCTTGGGACTATGTTCGCCTTCAATATATGTGTTATGTTTCTGATGGTTTGCGAGAGACTGAACCTTTAGTCCTTTATGCAAATGAGCGATGCAACAGGACATGATAGCAGAGTATGTAGGCACCGCAGTCGTGTCTCGGGGTGCAGTATTGTGTGTGTATGTATATATATATACGAGCTAGAGTGAATATATATATATATACACTTGTGTTAATATCTACTGTGTGCATTTAGTCGGTAAAATTTATAATGAAATCTGAAATTAATTAAGTAGCGGCCACTTAATTGGATTATAAACTGAAAATGTTTATTTATGCTAAAGTGGGATTAATATTAAGCAGTGTACTTTGCGAGGGAAATAATCGGGGATGGTATTGGATTATAATGGGTTTAGACTGGAAGAAATAGTTAGAATGGGAATGGAACTCGTGGGGTTTGAATATTCTCTAGACGCGCACACTATATGAGAGGTGAGCATTCCCAAGTGAGTTCGATAATTTAACATGATAACTATATGTGCTAATAAATCATTTTAAGCACTTACTAATTTTTAAAATGTTTTCAACTCGGGCTCTAACCCATTTTCTGCAAAATCTCTTTTCTTGTCAAACCACTTTCAGGTGCCCAGCCACAGGGACACCAAGCATAGGATATTCACTCAGTCGACGAGCTGTAGTTGTTGTGGAAGCTACAGGACTTTGGTTGTAGACGCCTCTGAGTCTATCATTTCGCACTTTTGATTTGTTTGTATCAGTTGGACATGTCGTCCCTTCTTATTTATACATTCAGATATTTGAGATTTAATTTATTTCTATTCCCAGTTGGTGGATTTATTTTGTTGGATTACTGTATTGGATTTTGACTGGATATGTTTACTCCAACTTTTTTATTTTATGTTAGTTATTTCAGTTCGTATGAGATTGTATTGAATGGTGAATGATTAGTTATTTAGTTTAATTGCGTTATATAAATTGATAAGATAAAATTTTGACATCAACCTTTTTAAATATTAGGTGGTTAGTAACTTAGAACATGTTTTCGATAGTTATGTATAATCTGAACCAACTGGATATTCTATTTTAATTAATAAAGGACAGATCATCCGGTATTTAATTAGGCGTGGTGTCAGAAGCCAATCTTACAAATTTTACAATTAACGTTACAATTGACTCGATGTGAAATTTTTCCATACATTGTGTTATCTTGTTTAGGTGAAATTAGTTATTCTCCAAGTTATACATTAATATTTGGCCCTAACAAATGTATGAAATGGGAAATTGACCCCGTAGTAGTAGATTGGAGTATTATGGTTTGAATTTTAATCTTGGATTTATGTTTTCTTAAGTGGGTATGAGCCCCCATAAATATAATAAAATCAAAAGGAGTAAGGGACATCCCCTTCTTAGTGGCATACGCATACAAGAAGGAGGGCATAAACCCTGTCACAAAAACCATAAGTTAGGCTCTGAATATAGCAAAGCCTTTACATATTGAGATTTTGGAGGAGAAAAGATAAATAAACAATACAAACCAGCTTCCCAGAGATCACATGTTGTATCCTAATAGCAGGCAAATTCCATTTTTCCACTCTAAGCATACTATTAGCAAGTCTGGAAAGTCAATTATATCATATGATATAAATGATGAAGAAGAAGAAGAAGAATTATTTCCATGATTAGTAAGAAGATCAGTAAGTTGATTCCCTTATCAAAGGACATGAGAAAAAGATATAGATATATCTGAGGATATATGAATTATGTCTTTGATCATATCTATAATCCTTCATGGGCAATTCACCTTATGGTTTAAAATATCCACAAGGACCTTATAGTCTGACTCCATAATCAATGGGTAGTCTTTTAGGTCAATGTAGAATTTAAAATTGTCCAAGACAACCATGGCTTTTCCTTCCATATTACTTTTTACCCCATAGTTAGCATAAAATCCCCACAACATGTCACCTTTCTAATTTCTCATAACGCAACCTCCTCCATTGTTCACAGGTTTACCTTTAGAATTCCAAACAATATTTAATTCGGGGGATAGGGCGAACCGGTTCGCCCGGGTCGGCAACAGCAGCTGGTCTCTTTTCTTTTAGTTATTGTGTGGGATTAAAACTGTTTATTTTACTTAAAAAGGGACAAGTTTAGAGTTTTTAAAACACTTTTTAACCTTATCAAAAGTCAGTAGCCTCCCATAAAATTCATCATCTCTTTTCCCCAAAATCTAAACCCATTTTAAACAACCTTCAATCCAAGATTTGGAGGTTCAACCCGAGGTTTCTCAAGTTTGTTCAAGTACAAGTCTTCATCAATTTTTCGAGGGGAACACAATCATCCAATCAGAATTTTCAACCAATTTTTCATCAGACATGAATCCTTCTATTCTCTCTCTTTAGTATTATGCATTTTAAATATCATCTAAACATTAATATACATGTTTTTCTTAAAATAATTTAGCAACCTTAATTAGGGAAAGTGAAATCTAATTTAGGACTATTTTTATGAAAAATATTGATATGAATTAAGACTTGTAACCCTTCTGTGCTTAGGGTTGAGTTTTGGTTAATATGGGTTTAGGTTTGCATGTAGAAATCATAATAATTTTATTTCAGTAAAAATGAGACGTTTGTAATCACATAGAATTTATGTAGGTATGACCAAAGTGAATTATTATTGTGTGCTCCATAAACTTGCATGATGTCAAAAATATATTTGTTGAATGAAATAAATTGTGTTAATTATGAAGATGGATTGAACGTATTAAATTAAAGTTGTAGTGACGGTATGAAAAATTTGTATAATTGTTGATAAATTGGATTTATACGACTTATTGTTTTACTCATAATTTCCATCACAGGGGTGACGGGATTTTCGGGTAGTTATGATCTCACCTTGATGTAGGAATACTAGCAAGGTATGGGACTAGTGGGTATGCCTTAGTTTTGGTTAACACTTTCTATGTATGGGACTACTTAGTGTAGATTTTAATGGATGGGATATTTCGGGGTGGGATTGATTTTGGTGTCGTTCCATTGATTTTGTTAGCCTAGGTGTGAGGCTAAGAAGAGATAATTGATAGAAATTCATCATATAACATAGGATAGGACGTGTTTGTGTTGGAGACCACTAGGTATGGGATTAGGGGTAGGTTTGAGGATTTTAGCACAATGATAGGGTGGGGCTAATTAAAAATGATGAGAAATTGAGAATTAATGTCTTATAAAATAAAGGGTTATTAAAATTGTTAGGCGTCGTTAATAAGTGCAGGATTGACAGATTACCGGTTGGTTGGCTATTGCGACGTGCGGGTGTGTTGGTGTCACCAATAAGTGCAAGGCGAAAAGAATATGGGTTGGCTGGATATTATGACGTGTTGTGCATGGAACCTCATCAATAAGTGCAGGGCTAACAGAATACGGGCCGACTGGATATAACAAGGGGAATGGATGTGGTGTAAAACTGTGGACGGGCCTAATTAAGTGCAGGACATATAGTGAGGTCGGTTGGCAATGACGGCACAGCTATAATAATAATATGATAAATCAATTTAAATAAAGATGATGACTTTAGCATCATTATCGAATTGTGATAACATAATTTGGACTTAAACTTTTGGGGTGGTATAATTACGTGATTTGATGATAGTAGTGTAATTTACTCGCATATTAATAATTATATCGTTTAAATTAGAATACTCTATTGTGGTGTTTATTATGTATAATGCTATAATTTTGGTTCATGGACCCTAATTGGGGAGAGTATCTAGTATTCATGTGATGGGCTCTGACCCATTGTGTTGACTAACATATCAGGTATAGCGCTAAACTAGCTGTAAATGAGTGATTGGAGATATTTTGCAGGTGCAGCTGGAGTTAATTTTAGATGTTTAGTAGTTAGATTTATTTCCCTTCCCCTCGCATTTTTATTATGAGACTTTTGGATCTGGTGGGCCAATCGATTCCACATTTGTTTACGATTTTATTCAGATATTTACAGTTGGATTATTTTACTTAAGGTTAGATTTATTTGGAGTTGGATTTAATTTGGAGTTTAGCAAGGTAATTGACGCGACGAAGAATGTGTCTCAGAAGTGCGTACTCTCTAGGCTCAAGTGCAAGCCTGTCACTCAAGTAATAATCCGATAAGTTGGGATCGTCTCCACAGGAAAATAGGACGAACGAGGTCGTGACGACGTTGGACAGACGAAGGAAACCTAACTTTGACTCTAAATAAAAAGAAAAGATGATTTGATTTGCAAAATAACTACAACTATATGCACTTTTAAAAATGATTAACTAATAAGATAATGAAAAAGATTGCGATGCAATTACTCTAATGTGGAAATTCGAATTACTTGACTAAAACTGTACTATGAATGGAGAAAAATAGGTCGGGTCACAATCCCCCACACCCTAGTTATTCACTTCATAAGATACTAGATTTAGAATTAAAACTTTAAATGAATCCGACTTTTTAATACTCCTAAGTATTACATATATGAGGGATCGTAGCCAGCATAGTATGTAAGAAAAGGTTGGATTAAAATTTGGTCTTTATTTCACCTAAGTATTACACATATGAGGGATCGTAACCCGCACAGTATGTAAGCAAAGGCTGAAATAAAGTATTATCGTATGAACTATGATACAATTCATCTAAGATTTTAATTCCGACATCTATTTCCACTATCGGGAATTACATCGGGTGGGGCTTATGCACCCCAGCCCTTGAAAACTTAGCCAGACATATGAAACTGGAAGAACATGCGTTTGGAATGAAAGAAAATATTTTTTCTACTGAATGAAGATGAAGAGTAATGAAATTTCTATTAGAAAAGTAACTACTTCAATAATTAAAACAAGAATCAGAATGGTATTACTTGAATTGCAAAACTATAAGAAAACTAGGGTTTCTTACTGTTTTTCTTCTCTAAACTGATTACAACGCTTCCCTAGTGAATCAGAAGCCTCAGTTATGTCTAGGAGGGGTTTACAATTTATAAGCTACGAAATCTAAGAGTTTCAACCATGGAGGATTCTAATTTTTAAGTTGGATAAGTTTGAATTTTTGAAAATAGAACCGACCCTATTAAGGGGTTCGGCTCGGTTCCATCTTTGAAAGCCTTTACAGAAAGTTATTTGAGCATAGGATCGATTCGGTTTTCCTCTCCTTCGGTTCGGTTCCATCTTGACATTGTTTTACAGGAGGTTTTCCAGGTGTAGGTTCGGTTCGTTTTTCTTCCGCATCGGTTCGGTTCCATCTTGTTAGATTTTTACTGGAAGTTATTCGAGCATAGGATCGGTTCGTTTTTCCTCTCCTTCAGTTCGGTTCCATCTTTATAGTGCTTTACATGAGCTTTCCCAGGCTGGGATCGATTCTTTTTCCTTCCCTTAGGTTCGGTTCCATATTTTTTTAGGAACTTTTCCTCGTTGTATTTTCTTGAAGCTTTTGGTATGAAACTCGGATTGGGATGTCGGTCCTTCCTAAACACTGAATACCTGTGAAATAGGTGGAAAATAAATGAAACTCGGTGTACTCATTAGAAACTTGTCAAGAGCAATGATATGATATAAATCCACTCGAATTACACTTTGCAGAGCGATAAAATCCTCTAAAATTAGGGGATAATTGGGAAGAATTTATGCCTAATCAAACCCCCCCTAACTTAGAACTTTGATCGTCCCAATCAATGTAAAAAGAATCAAAACTTGGTTTAACTCGAAAACAGGATAGAATACCTCTTTCGCGGGCGAGCGATTGCATTTAGCATATGCAACAAGCCTTTAAACCCCTAGGTTACCCTAGTAGAACGAGTTGTGTCTCGTGAGGGTTTCCAGTGAATATATCCACAAAATTCCACTCAAAGGTAACTCAAAATACGCAAAAATTGTATAATTCAAACTTTTCCAGAAAATAGTCATCATTAATTCATGTTCAAGAGTCTCAATTCATAGTGCGTGTGTGCGAAGCCATAAATTTAACCGCAAATCTCCACCGATTGACCATTACATTACTTATCCAAAAATTCGTTTTGGTTTCAAAATCTCTCGGATTGCTCTTGCAAATGAATCACTCGGAATGTGGATATTCTCTTGGTATGTGTGATTTATAAGAGTAAATATATTGGAACCAAGTTCACGCATACAAGTAGAAAGACAAAAGTTTTATGTTAACCGGATCTCATCATCGGATTACAGTTATAACAAAGCGGGAACATTGCCTCTAATTCATATTTTTGATCTCTTTTATTATATTTTTGTGTATTTGTTCTCCACGCGGTAACTAATTTCGCGTAAAGGACTCGGTTAGGACTTTTTCGGGTTAATGGTGTGTTGGGTAAAAATGAGAATGGTACGGGAAATCTAGAATTGGAAAGTTTTCTTATGATGTCCGTTAGTGCGTTTCCAGGCTTTTGCTCATTTTTTTTCTTCTTTTTCTATTTTTTCTATTTTTCACGCTTTTCTTTTCTTTTATTTTTGTTGAGCATAGTTGTTTTTCTTGCCCCTTTTTCTGCAACTTTCGGACTTAATTTCTAGGACTATCTCTTTTTCACAATTCTGGGCCAGTTGGAGTTTTTCGGGTTGTCAAACGAAAAGGGAAAATTTTATTCGGCTCAATTTGGGTTACAAATTGGATATACTTTTTTCGCTACTTTTTCTGACCAATATTTTTGGGTGACAAACGAGGGCCTACTTCATTGTCCAAATTACTAATTGCGTTACCATATGCGTTTCGGGATTAATTAAGTTTAGAGATCTATTTTGGCATATTTTTCAAGGCAATATAACACACATTTCTCAAAACTGATCAAAGTGAAAGACTTGAGATCCTCGACGACTTATTAGACCGCTGAAAAGAACTTTGAGTTAACAATTAACTCGGATTAATTTATAAATTTCATAAAAATGAAAGGCTCGAATCTCACCGGGGTTGTTAATCTCCACACTTATTCGTTAAGTCGTCTATGTTCGTTCAATTTCCATCTTTGGTCAATTTCGGCTTTGTGTATTATGTTTTTACAATTTGAGACTTTAAACCGACTTTTAATGATATTTTCGAAAAATTTGAATTCCAATTTTTATTTATTTTGAAAAAAAAATTGGGTTTTTCAAGATTTTATGATTTTTTTGAAATTTCTGGGCATTTTTGAAAATTTGTGAAGTTTTAGAAAGACGCACTTGTGACCCCCCCAACTTAGACTTTTGCATTGTCCTCAAGCAAAAAGGACTAAAATCTAAAGAAGAAAACAAGTAAGTGCGACAAATAAAACAAGCAATTTATCAAAATGCACCAAGACACTATATGACACTTATACGTGACTCAAAAATACAACAAAAATCACCCCATACGCATCGGGGGTGCGACTACCTCTCATTTCTCTCCACAAATCACCCAACCCCTTGCACGGGATCCGTTGCTATCCTAGTCTCTCCCCTCTGCCTGTCATACACCAATAACCGAAATAAGTTGGGCACTTTCCCATAAATAAAGGAAAGACTGGGAGACTCATCATGATTAATCGAAAAAGGATCCTCATGATGCGTACCACATGGATCGGTCTCTAAGTCAGACAAGACTTGAGTCTTATCTTTAATTACCTCCAAGGACTCAAGTTGTATGGGTGGATGGTCATTGCGAAGAAACTCATCAATTTTATCTTTCCACTCGCTCTCTACTAAATAACTCCCTGAGTCAAATAGATATTAGACTTCGTCGTTAAGGCTCTCATCCACCTGCTCGAATTCTCTCTCAAATTCTGCTAAGCTCAACTCCTCTGACTCTCTTTCTTCCTTTGTTTACACATCCTTCCTTCCTCGCTCCATCTAAAAATTATTAGGTGGTTGTGTGGGTAGCAATCGAGGAGGAAAGTATTTATCGTGTCTTGCCATTCGCTCTCCTATAAGCACTCATACAAACCTCTCACGATGCCCTTTAAATTGTCGCTCTTTCTCACACTCAAGGTCTCACTCACACTCTTCATTTCAGTTACTAGGTCTACCTCCCCTACCCTTTGCTCCATGTTACAATCATCGCTCTCACTTGATGTAACAAGGTATACCCCTATCGGCTCTCGCGTGTGGGTCATCTCATGCTCATGTGCTACCTTTAAATGATCCATCTCTCGCGGTTCTCCTTCGTCACCCCCGTTCTTGATATTATTAAAAATATTTCTCTCGAGGGTCATGTTCCCAAATGATAATTGCATTTGCCCACTCCGAGTATTGATGAGTGCATTAGCCGTAGCTAAGAATGGGCGACCAAGGATAATGGGAACATGATTGCTCGGTAGAATGGAGGACTCCTCGTCCCAAATGACAAAATCCACCGGGAAGTAGAAAGTGTTTATTTGGACAATCACATTCTCAACAATTCCCCGAGGCATCTTCACAGAACGATTCGCGAGCTGGAGAGTCATATTTGTGGGCTTAAGGGCTCCCAAATCTAGTAACTTATAGATGGAATAGGGTAGAATGTTAACACTCGCCCCTAAATCTATTAGTGCCCTTTCGATTCGATTCTTCCCTATGATGCAAGAGATGGTGGGTGAACCCGGATCTTTATACTTTAACGGAAGGTCACTCGATAAAACTGAACTGACATTCTGGGCCAAAAAGACGTTCTTATTTACCTTTAGCTTGCGTTTCACCGTGAGTAAGACCTTAATGAACTTAACGTATGAGGGAATTTTCTATATAGTTTCGAGAAAAGGTAAATTAATCTTTACTTGCATGAGGACATCCAAAACATCATCCCGAGATGTCTCTTTGGAGTGTGGGACCAATCGTTGAGGGTATGGGGCAGCGGTGGGGGATTTCACTATGACATTGGGTCCGCCAGTGTTATCTTTTTTATCACTCTCAATTAAAGGGGCATCTTCGGCCTCTTTTATTCCGGGCTAAACCTCCTTATTTTTAGATACGTATTGTGGGGGAGGTGAAAAGTCAACTATCTCCCACTATGTAGAGTGGTAATTGTGCTACATTGCTCAGGATGGTCATGGGGTGTGGAGCTAACACTAGTTTGACCTTGGAAAGGTCTTTGGCCATGGGCAGGAAACTTACCTTTATCTTGGATACTCAACGATGATTGCATCTTTGAAATATTCACATTTATGCCATTGATCATGCGCTTATGTCTAGCAGTGGTTGCATTCTGGGCAGTGATGAATTGGTTTATCGTATCCTCGAGATTTCTTCGCAGTGGAGTGATATAGGGCCCCAGAGGTGGTGGTCCCTACACATGTCCTTTCATGTGTGGTGCTTATTGAAAGTGCGATGGTAGAGGAGGGGAAATATGTGAATTAGGATTCATCACAGCATTTGGTTTCCCATAACTAAAACCGGGATGGTTTTTCCATGAAGGGTTGTAAGAGTTCTCGTGCGATACACCGAAATTACCCTGAAATCCTCCTATACCACTCACTTGCTCTTGAAGCATAACTTTGTAGGCGGGTATTATCGGGCATTCCTCTGTTGAATGTCCCGCCTCAAAAATAGCACACCCCTTCTCAATGGGGTTTGTAATGGAGTCAGTTGGTCCTCTTGCATATATCTCAAGTAGTTCTCACATTCCTTTCTCAAGTATATCGAGTTGACTGTCCGCCATAGTATTATTTTCTACGTGAAATAGGCCAAATGCCGATGGAGTGGTGTTCATTTGGAGAGTTAGATTATGAGCACTAGGGTCAGATGTATCATATGCTTGGGTAGTCTCAATGACATACCTCAAGTGAAGCTCAACATCATTAGCATCTAGGTTAACAAAGGGACCATCACACATGGTTTCAACGAGTTATTTGGAATTTATATCCAGCCCCTTATGGAAGAAGGAAATGATTTGCAGTTTATCTAGTCCATGATGAGGGCACGAAGTGATTAACTCATTAAAATGCTCATAACATCGATCGAATGACTCATTTTCTAATTATCGAAAGGTTTGAATTTGAGCCTTGATGGAGTTCGTTCGATGTGTAGGAAAAAATTTCTTGAGAAATTTAGATTGCAACTCGTTCCATGATGCAATCGAGTTAGGAGGTAAAGAGGCCAGGCCTTAGCCTTGTCCTTTAGCGAGAATGGGAAGAGTTTGAGGCTGATCACATCTTTTGTGCAAGTTTGATCGCTGAGGGTCTCGTACGCCTCCTCAAATTCCATGATGTGGAGATATGGCTATTCTGAATCCATTCCATGGTAGTTGGGAAGTATTTGGATCATCCCATTCCTAAATCGAAATTTCCCTGCATTATACGGGAGTAAAATCCATCTCGGAGTGACAGTATGCTCAAGATATAAGATGTCTCTCAAAGGAAGGTACGGGGCCTCTTCCTCACCAACAGCTGCACTACCGTGTTATGACATGGCTCTCTCACTTGATGACGCTATGTCCTCACTTGGTATGCTCGGAGCGTGCTCTGAAGCGTGTCCTAAGAGGTAAAATGGAGTGTTATTTGCAATTGAGTGTGACGGTGTGGGAGGTGGAACCCAAAATTATGGAGCGTTAGGAGTATGAGGGCTATTAGGGTCGTACTCAACTATCGGGTTTTCGTGAATGTGGGTTGGAGTATTATGGGGAGTTGGAGTGAGTTCAAAATTTTGCATTAACAGGCTTATGAGAGATTATGTATCTTTTTGTGCTTTAGATTTTTGATATTTTTGATTTTTTTGTATTTTCAATTTTTTTATGTTTTTGGATTTTGGGAAATTTTTGGTCAAAGTTTTAGATTGACTTAACCTAATCTTAAGTCTACCTAAATCCTCAACAACGGCGCCAAAAACTTGATGCGACTAAGAATGTGTCTCAGAAGTGCGTACTCTCTAGGCTCAAGTGCAAGCCTCTCGCTCAAGTAATAATTCGATAATTCAGGATCATCTCCACAGGGAAATAGGACGAACGAGGTCATGACGACGTCGGCCAGACGAAGGAAACCTAACTTTGACTTTAAACAAAAGGAAAAGATGATTTGATTTGTGAAATAACTACAACTATATGCACTTTTGAAAATTATTAACTAATGAGATTATGAAAAAGAATGCAATGCAATTACTCTAATGTAGAAATTCGAATTACTTGACTAAAACTGTACTATGAATGGAGAAAAATAGGTCGGGTCCAATCCCCCGCACCCTCGTAATTCACTTCGTAAGATACTAGATTTAGAATTAAAACTTTAAATGAATCCGACTTTTTAATACTCCTAAGTATTACATATATGAGGGATCGTAGCTCGCACAGTATATAAGCAAAGGTTGGATTAAAATTCGGTGTTTATTTCTCCTAAGTATTACAAATATGAGGGATCGTAGCCCGCACAGTATGTAAGAAAAGGCTGAAATAAAGTAGTATCGTATGAACTACGATACAATTCATCTAAGATTTTAATTCCGACATCTATTTCCACTATCGTGAATTACATCGGATGAGGTTTATGCACCCCAACCATTAAAAACTTAGCCAGATATATGAAAACTGGAAGAACACGTGTTTAAAATGAAAGAAAACATTTCTTCTACTGAATGAAGATGAAGAGTAATGAAATTTCTATTAGAAAATTAACTATTGCAATAATTAAAACAAGAATGAGAATGGTATTACTTGAATTGCAAAACTATAAGCAAACTAGGGTTTCTTATTGTTCTTCTTCTCTAAATTGATTACAAAGCTTCGCTAACGAATTAGAAGCCTCTGTTATGTCTAGGAGGAGTTTACAATTTATAAGCTACGAAATCTAAGAGTTTCAACCATGGAGGATTCTAATTTTTAACTTGGATAAGTTCGAATTTTTGAAAACAGAACCGATCCTATTAAGGGGTTCAGTTCGGTTCCATCTTTGACAGCCTTTACAGAAAGTTCTTCGAGCCTAGGATCGGTTCATTTTTCCTCTCCTTTGGTTCGGTTCCATCTTGACATTGTTTTACAGGAGGTTTTCCAGGTGTAGGTTCGGTTCGTTTTCCGTCCACATCGGTTCGCCTCTATCTTGTTGGCTTTTCACAGGAAGTTCTTTGAGCATAGGATCGGTTCCTTTTTCCTCTCATTCGGTTCGGTTCCATCTTTGTAGTGCTTTATAGGAGCTTTCCCAGGATGGGATCTGTTCTTTTTCCTTCCCTTAGGTTCGATTCCATATTTTTTAGGAACTTTTCCTCCTTGTATTTCCTTGAAGCTTTTGGTACGAAACTCGGATTGGGATGTCGATCTTTCCTAAACACTGAATACCTATGAAATAGATGGAAAATACACGAAACTCGATGTACTCATTAGAAACTTGCCAAGAGCAATGATATGATATAAATCCACTCGAATTACACTTTGCGGAGCGATAAAAGCCTCTAAATTAAGGGGATAAATGGGAAGAATTTATGCCTAATCAGCAATGGATTTACTATTGAATGAATGGTTGATATTATTGGATCAATTTGATTATTATATTATGGAGAGAAATTTTATATGTCTCATATTTGTCACATGCTAAGAATGATTACTTATTTTATGACACCCGGCGCAGTTTGGCAGTGGCGGCTGGCCACCTCGTTTGTCAGATTGCGAGGGATGTTACAGATGGTATCAGATCATGGTCTTAGGTCTTATAAGTTATGAGTCCGCTTTAGCTTCCGCATTACTTATACTTGATTTCTTTTGGTGATTTGTACTTTTAGTTATTCCAAGTCTGATATTGTTTTGTTCATATCTTTTCAGATTATGAACACTAGGAGAGTTGGAGATAGGAAAGAGGGTTCAGTTTCTAGCTTCGCAATTTAACAGAGGTCGAGGCAGATTGTTTTGGATGCAAGGGATTTAGAGGCTATTGTGCGTGAGGCTATGGTGGCCGGTATTGAGGTTATGAGACAGAGATGGGTGACTTTAGAGGCACAGCAGAAGGGTACACCTGCTTCGACTTGGATAGAGTGAAAGCCAGTTTCCATAAGAGTAATTCTCCCACCTTCACAGTGGAATCTAACCCAATGGTTTCTCACCAATTAAAGAGAGATATGGAGATACACTCGAGGATGGTGGACTACACTGATGTGCAGAAGCGAATATTGGCTACATTCAAGCGGACAGGATATGCATTATAGTGGTGGGAGAGTGTCACCACATCGGAGGATAGGAATCGCCTAAACTATGGAGATTTTCTTATAAAGTTTAATAATGAGTATTTCCCGTATACGATTAGGAGCGTGAAGAAGAGGGGGTTTCTGGACTGAGCAGGGTTCGAAATAAGTTGCTGAGTATGAGCAGGAATTTAAAAATTTATTGATGTTTGTACCAAAGGAGGTGAAAACATAGGCGAAGAAGATGGAGTTATTCAATAAGGTCTTGTCTTAGTCATTAGGCAGATGGTGTTGGGAAATTCGACGTACCCTAATTACACTCAGATGGTGGACATCGCACTGTTGTTATAGCAGGAGAAAGTGAACTACCAAAAGAAGTTCGGAAAGAGACAGGAGTCAAATGGCCAAGAAGGAGAGAACAAGGGTCGCAATGACCAAGTGTGGAAGAGATAGTGAGCGAGTCAAGAGCAGCAGGGCAATAGTGACCAGCAGGGCCCTCGGGGGCAGGGACAGTAGGGTGAACAAAACTCGAGTACGCATCGAGGACTTTTTAGGGGTGCATCTTTTGTTTGTATAAAGATAGAGCACCGAGCTTCTAGTTGTCCCCGTAGGGAGGGCCAGTAGGACCAAGGGACTCAAGGTTAGCAGGGCTAAGGGCATCCAGCACTGACAGTGCCAGGGGTACAGGGAGCGCCAGTAGTACTAGCGCTAGCCGCAGTTGGTAGGTGTTATATGCTTCCGACTCGGGAACCTCAGGCAGAGCAAATGCCGTAGGAGCCACGATGTGGCTAATGTAGTAGTACAATAAGTACTATTTTCTTAGCTACTTATATATATATCAATTTCTTAAGTTTGTTCAAGAATGAGTATTTATCAATTTTTCAAGGGGAATGCAATCATCCAATCATAATTTTCAACCCACTTTTCATTAGGCATGAATACATATATTCTCTCTCTTTAGTATTATGCGTTTTAAATATCGTCCTAACATTATTTACATGTTTTTCTTAAAATAATTTAACAACCTTACTTATGGAAAGTGAAATCTAATTTGGGATTGTTTTTATGAAAAATCTTAAAATGAATTAAGACTTGTAACCCGTGTGTGCTTAGGGTAGTGTTTGGATTTTGATTAATATGGGTGTAGGTTTACAAGTAGAAATCATAGTAATTTTATATAAATAAAAATGAGACTTGTGAAATCACATAAACTTTAAGTATGTATTACCAAAGTGAATTATTATTGGGTTCTCTATAAACTCGCATGATGTCGGAATTATATTTTTTGAATGAAATAAATTGTGTTAATTATGAATATGGATGGAACGTATTAAATTAAAGTTGATTGTGACCGTATGAGAAATTTGTATAATTGTTGATAAATTGGATTTGTACGACTTATTATTTTACTCATAATTTCCATCACGGGGATGACGGGATTTTTGGGTAGTTATGCTCTCACCTTGATGTAGGAATACTTGCTATGTATGGAACTAGTGGGTATACCTTAATTGTGGTTAAAACTTTCTAGGTATGGGACTAGTTAATGTAGATTTTTACGGGCTGGTTGGTGTCACCAATAAGTGCAGGGCTGACAGAATACGGGTTGGCAAGATATTATGATGTGTCATACGTGGAACCTCATCCATAAGTGTAGGGCTAGAAGAATACAGGCCAATTGGATATAACTAGGGGAATGAGTGTGGTGTAAAACTTTAGACGGGCCCGATTACGTGCAAGACATACAGTAGGGTCGGATGGCTATGACAGCACCGCTATAATAATAATTTGATAAATCAATTTAAATAAAGATGATGACTTTAGCGTAATTATCGGATTGTGATAACATAAGTTGGACTTAAACTGTAGGGGTGGTATAATTACGTGATTTGATGACAGTAGTTTATTTTACTCGCGTGTTACTAATTATATCGTTTAAATTAAAATACTCGATTGTGGTGTTTATCATGTATAATGCTATTGTCTGGGATCACGGACGCTAATTGGGGAGAGTAGCTAGTATTCATGGGGTGGTCTCTGACCCATTGCTTTGACTAACATTTCTGGTATAGCGCTCGAGTATCTACATAGGAGTGATTGGAGATATTTTGGAGGTGCAGTTGGAGGTTATCTAATATGTTTAGTAGTCAGATTTATTTCCCTTCCCGTCACATTTTTATTATGAGACTCTATTTTTGGATTTGGTGGGCCAATCGGTTCCACAGTTGTTTACGATTTTATTTAGATACTTACAGTTGGATTATTTTACTTGAGATTATATTTATTTGGAGTTGGATTTAATTTTGAGTTTAGCATAGTGATCGATTTATTATTGAATGAATGGTTGATTATTATTGGATCAATTTGATTATTATCTTGTGGAATGAAATTTTATATGTCTCATATTTTTCACATGCTAAGAATGATTACATATTTAGTGACGTTCGGCATAGTTTGACGGTGGTGGTTGTCCACCTCGATTGTCAAATTGTGCGGGGTGTTACATAATTATGCTTCTTATAGAGGAATTTCTCATATTAATCCTAATAACTCTACTAAAATGGCCCCATACTCCCATAGTTAAGTCCCTTGTAGAAAAAACATCATCAATAGTCACCACATCCAGACTAGCATAACAATGACATTTGGAGGGGCCTTTCCACCTAATATGGTAGAGATTTTCATCCAAAGGAAAAATAAGCTTCCATATAAAATTTGGAATTTTTATAGGCAAAGCTTCTTACCAAGCAAGGGAGTTAAACTAGCTAGTAATGTTTTGGCTTCTCAATACCTCCCATGCAGAAGATATGGAGAATATCATTTTAGACTTTAGAGTCCAAATCATCTAATCATTGCTCCCATGTCTAGGAATTTATATTTCATGATAGTATGGCTCTTGACAGGGAAATATTGAAGAAGTTTTTAAGTATCCGAGTTTCTATTACTATCCCAGAAGTCTTTAACTTACCCCAAATCAGAAATATCAAAGTAAAGGTGAAGTGGACCGATTTTAGACCAATTATGCCCTAGAAAGTTTACACTTCCATTCCCTAATCTCCATTTAATAATTGCTTATGCCTTTCTTATAATCTCACATATCCTTCTCCATGTTTGAGATCCTCCTCCGGAAACTACCATACAAGGGTAAGAGTTTCTAAAGTACTTACCTAGCATGAAAGACGACCACAAATAAGAACAGGATCTGAACGTGTGAATCAAATGTTAAAAGACATGCTCATAATGTGTATACTTGATTTTAAAGGAAGTTGGGAGCAGTACCTCCCACTAATAGAATTTGCGTATAATAATTCCTACCAGTTTACTATCAGGATGGCGCCCTATGAGGCTTTATATGGCAGACCCTGTCGTTCGTCCTCTTGTTGGTTAGAGGTGGGAGATAATAAGTTCCTTGGACCTGAAATGATCCAAGATACTTCCGTTAAGATCGATCTAATTCGAGATCGTATATGGATAGCTCAAGATAGACTGAAAAGTTGTGTAAATGTAAATAGGAGACATGTAGAATTGGAGGTGGGTGACCAGGTATTGCTACGGTTGTCTCTTGTGAAAGGGATGATGAGATTAGTAAATAAAAGGAAGCTCACACCACGATATGTGGGACCTTTTTCGATAATTAAGAAGGTAGGGTCAGTGGCTTATAGACTAGCTTTACAAGAGCATCTACAGAGGATTCATGACATATTTTATGTACCGTCGTTGAAAAAGTATAAGCAGAATGAGATGGCTTATTGGCATATTTCGTTAGAGGAGATTGATTTGCAGCCTGATATCTCGTATGAGGGGAGACCGTTTACTATTCTAGATCATAGTGAGAGTAATTTGTGTTTGAAGGTGGTGCCCATGGTTCGTGTTCAGTGAGGACATCATAATGCCGACGAGTTAATATGGAAAAGGGAGAAGGATATGCGTGAGAAGTATTTAGAGCTATATATTCCAGGTATACCTAAATTTCGGGGATGAAATTCCTTTTCAATGGGGAAAGTATGTAATGCCTCGTAGTTTTATATAGATATATTAAATTGAATATTTAAATTTAGTGGGTGACACAATGTAATTTAATAATTTAATTTATGAAATAATGAGAATTAACTAGGTATTAATTTAGAGTGAAACGAATTAATATTTATGTGATTATTTATTTACTAATGTACTATAGTAAATAAAATTGGATTAAGTCATGAGTGAGTAAACGTGATGAAATTTAATATTATCTCAACCGGAGCACGCGTAGTTAAATTAAAATAGACTGAGATCGAAAAGTATTGTTAAGTGACTCGGGTGATGATTTTAAGTGCAGGGTTGATCCGAAAATGGGTCAAAATAGTCGAAATTGAGTACCCGGGGGTTGTGTTCGGGTCTCGGGGGCTTTTTAAATTAATCAGGGCTTGTTTAGGTGACGTTTGGGCTCCTTAAAGGCATGTGAAAAGCTAAAAATGGGATTTCAATTATAAAATGAAATGATTAAGGCCTAAGGAAGAGTCACTTCACAAATCCAAAGGTTAGAAGAGTTATACTAAGAGTTATAGTGAAAGTGGAAAGAATTGAATAGAAAATTCTAGAGTCTAAGGGACAAATTGAAGAACTTTACATGAACACTCTAATATTGAAGAAGTGAAGGGAAAATTCTTTAAGGATTAAGTGACATCTTCATCAAATCAGACTCTATGAATCATAAGGCAAGTAATTATCTTGCTATTTAATTTGTATATGCAATTTTAGTTATATCATAGTTAGAAAATGATATTTTGGAGATGATTTCACATGTATACAAACTATGGGAATTTGGGAAATAAATTATATTTTAGGAAATAATTTATATTTGGGGAAATGAATTATATTTGGAAAATGATAAATGATATATCTTCAAAGAATTAAGGTGGATTGAAATTTTGAAATTTGAAGATGATGATTAGAATGATGAAATTCTTGACTCTAGTTATCATTTCATGAAATGATGATTAATCTTTTGAATTGATGTGATTACTAGATATTATAATCATATTATAAATGTTCCTTATACTCTTTATGAATTGGGTAGTGTATGATATTGAGTTGAGAATCATTGGGACTGAATTGGGAAAGAAAATAGGGATTAGATGGCTAACTGGAAGCGCGAACTGGTTCACCTTTAGACCGATCCGGTTCGGATTTCTAAAAATCAAAAACAGTTTCACTTGGAAATCAAATCAGTTCAGAATTCTGGAATTTTTAGATTTGGGACTATTATATTCTTATTAGGGAAAAATTAAATAATTAAGGGGATGAGAAAACTTAAAGTTGATATTTTATATCTTTTGAAAATTCAATTAAGTTAGTATGTGGACCTTGAGTTAAAAAGAGAATTTTATTTGGGGTGTGAAATTTAAAATATTTGAGAAAAATAGTTGAATATGAATAATTGTGATGGAAAATGGGGGAATTGGGATACAGGTTGAATGATATAGACACGTGTCCAGAATTAGTATCGAAAAATAAAGGAATTAATTAATTAAGTGATTAATTAATTAATTGAGTATAAAATGGAGCATTGTGTGAAAATGCATTTTTGTGTCATTTATGATAGACATGATTAAAGAAATTATAAATGAATATATGCATGTGTGAAAATTGTATATATAGATATTATATCAGTGTGAAAGATATAATTATATGGATATAATGACATACCCCTCTAAGGGCTATCATCGGAGGCTACGCGAGTGAGTGATCTTCCCTAGCTAGTGAATACAGGGTTAGTATTATTCACAGGTCATAATCGCCACGCATGTGCCTGTTAAGGTTGAGTCCGAGGTGAGGTAATTATGGGTATAGTTATTACTCACTAATCGAGGAACTTAAAACCACCTCCAACGTCGTTTGTTTTTTTCTATCGTAGTTAGGTGTGAGATTCCGACGCGGTAGCCAGGATAATGAGAGTATTCCCTAGATGATGATAGCATTTAAGGCCTGTATTCGGGGAAGTTATTATTGTAATTACGGATGACGGCTATACATGTATAGTGAGTGATATATATATATATATATATATATATATATATATATATATATATATATATATATATATATATATCTGTGTGTGTGTGTGTGTGTGTGTGTGTGCAGAAAAAATATATATAGGCATATTGAATTAAAATATGAAAGTTAATAACTAGTGAAAGATATTGGAAAATGGTTTAATAAATTGTAATTGAAAATTATAATTAGCAAATGTGAAATCTAAATAAATAAATTATACAGGGTAGGATAGCGTATGGATTTTAAGGACACTTGGAAACTAGTTTGGCGGGTAGCATAACTAGGTAATTAAAATGCATACGTTAGGTGCGCACTTTAGATAATAGGTGAGTAATGTATCATGAGAGAGTGAGGTACTAATTTATATATAAGTAAATGGATATACATTTATTTATTCATTTTAATTACTTACAAAAAAATTTCAAATGGATTTGGGCTCAAACCCGTGTCAAAATATATTTTCAAAACCTTTTAGGTGTCCAGCCATAGAGACGCTAGGCGTGATCATTCCCAGGCACTGGAGTTGCGATAGCTGTGGATGTTGCAGAGTTTTGTTTAAACGCTTCTATTTCTATATTCTAGTTCAGGACTCTTTTTTTTCCTTTTTAGACAGGTTGACTAAGGCAATCAGTTTATTCCCGTTTATGTTTATTTCATTCTGAGTATTATTGTATAGAGATTTATTCCGATAATTTAATCGGAACAGTTTGGCAAGTAATAAATGAACAGTTGATATATATTTGTGAATGTGGATTGTAATTCAAGTTATTTAGATAATTGTGGTTGCTTATTATATTGTTGTGTCAAGTTAAACAAGATTAAAATTGACACATGGCTTAATTTAATAATTAGTGGTTAGTAATTAATTGAATTCAATAATGATGCTAAGAATGAGCCAATGAGATTCTTTTCTTATTTTAGAAGAGGGCTGGCCACTCACTATTTTATTAAGTGGGTTGTGAAATAAAGGGACATGAAGAGTATATAGAGGGAGGGAGTTTTTCATTTTATTAGTATGCAAATACTCAAGGGGTATCACCCCTATTTATAGTACAAACCATGGTATCCCTGGAGGCCCTGTAATAATGAGGGATACCAATTGACATCCATATAAATACATATTTTATAATGCTCCCCCTTGGATGTACACTATTTTCACCATTCAATGATTGTTGCCTCATTAAAACCTTAATAAGGAAAACGCTAGTGGAAAAAAAACAAAGTGATGAAAAAAGAATACAACTTTTATGATCATTGAATCTGTATTGGACACGCTTAATGTTACCTCGTTAAAACCTTTAATTAGAAAATTCAGTGGAAAAAAACATAGTTGAAGGAAAAAGAGTATAGCGCGCATATGTCCATAATATCTTGTTCTTTAACTCTACCTCTGATAAGATGCTCACCCTGATTGGATACTCCCCTGATTATGGCATTTCTCTGATGATGAACTCGATGCATACCAGTCCCGTACTTAAGTTTTTGGAATGTTGCTTTCGACAATGACTTGGTGAAGAGATCAAATAAGTTGTTACAATCTCATTTTTGTTCTGAAGCTCGACTTTTATAAATAGGGATGAACATGTAACTTTATCAAATATATTTTACTTCAATTGTATGGCCCTTATAGAGTTTATGTCTGTAGAAAAATCAAATGTATCGGTCTTATCTCCTTTGATGTAACCTCATTTAATTTGAGTTATACATGCATTGTTGCCTTCATAGGTAGTGCTAGTAACATAAGTTGTTTGAAGCAAGTCATAATTTCTTTGATATTTTCTTCTAAGGAGCACAAAGATAACCTTCATCTACACAACTTAATAGACATGGATTGTTAGATTTACAAGTATCACATAATATAATTGATATTAGTCACATTTTTTACAAGTCAATGGTAATTGTTTCTTGCAGATAGACTAACTGTAATTATTATATCTGGTATTATGTTATGTATAACAATATGGTAATAACATACAAGTACGGTACTTCTGGACCAAATTTAATAGTGCAATAGTAACATGCATATATGGTACTTCATGACCAAATTTATACTTGTCGTCCTCTGTAGGGTGATATGAATATTTTACTATCCAAACAACGGAGACCATGGGTATACAAAACAATGTGCTTAATATATACTAAAGCCTAGCAGGTCTTTTCAATCAATTTATCTGATGGATAAGTGTTTAACAAAAATAATTCTTGAACTGCAGGCTGAGAGAATAACTAGTTACCCAAAGGTCATTCATTTTTTAATTCCTCATGTTGATATTTTGTATTTCAATTGAGCTCTTCAGGAGCACATCCTTTTCAGGAAATTTTTGTAGTGGCACAATTTCATATATGATTATTTTTATACCCTTCCTTAGACAAGTATTTGCTAAGATGGTTGTACATATATCCATTTGGATTTCCTGTTGTATAATGAACTTCTTAATGTATTTCCTTACGGACTTCATATCTTTACTTCAGGCAAAGAAAATTCTTATAGAATTTTTATATGTATTATTTGTCTAAGTCTCGTATAAATAAGTAGTCATAATATTAATGAGTCTCATATATAATATATTTCAAAAACTGCTAAGCTAGATAGATATCTGAAAAGTATTTACAATTGTTACAGGATGGTATGTTTGTATAAAATCAATTTTTGATTTCTTCAAAAAACCTTGTGCCATAGGTTGTGCACTTTTTAGCGATCTTATCTCTTCTTTTTCTTTTAAACACCTATTCATAACCTTCGGGGTTCACATTCTATGGGGTTTTTACTGAAGGTCCAAACATACCATGTATATTAAGAGACTCTAATTATACTATCATGGCATTTTTTATTTTTGCCAATATATTATTTGTCAACATTCATTCATAGTACATGGATTTGTTGCATCATTGCACTTTAATTTATATGTAGCTACAACATATATAATAGTGTCATTGGTGATCATCTTTGGCGATCTCACTTTTCTCTTGTATATGTATAAAAGTTAGATATTTCATTATTATTATTAGGTATATTTACATACTTCGGGGAATTTATAGTCACTTCAAGTACTTATGTTTTTTCATAGACAATAACCTCTTATGAGGTTTTAGATAAAGTGGATCTTTTGTTCATAACCTCTTATTGAGCGTTATCCATAACCTCTTATGGATTATTATTTGGGCATGATTTTATTTAACCTCAACTAATAGGGAGTCAAGTAGTTGGGACCTATAGGTTTACCACGCTTCTGGCTTTTAATAAATTTATCGACTGCCGAATTTATTTTTTCCTACTGGGATAATGATTTTGGCAAGCACATTTTAGGTTTCGTAGTCATTTGATTTGCAATATCATTTTTCACTTCATTTTTGCAGTGAGGGGTACGGATATTGGATGACACAAAGTGGAATTATTCCATGATAATTCTCGTCGTTCTTCAGGAACGGACTGTTAACAATTTGTACTTCAGATATGTTCTTCCCTCCCCCTAACGGTGGAAAGAGTGTCTCATCAAAATAAAATTTCACATATATTACAAACATTATATGTATCAATGGTTTAATAAAGAGTGAACCATAAGCACCACATATATACCATTTTGATAAAAAAAAAATAGTAAATATACACATCAATTAAAAATCATAAATATTTAAAAAAAACAGGATATCATTTGCAATCTTAAAGGCTTATGAAAAAAATAAGGTGATCAAAATTGTCATCGTATAATATCACTTAATTAAACCATGGAGCTTTAGGCTCATGACAAAGTGAAATTCTACAATAATAAATGTTGTATAGTATAACCCCATTAAAAATAAAATGATTATTTTCTATTGTAAGCTTCTAGCTTCTAACACTATAAGTAATGCAAAATTACTTTTCATTTTTTAATTTCAATATGGTACCCATGTATTCAGATGTCCATAAAACAAAGCAAATTTCTTCAGGAATTACTTTCATATAAATCATCGCATATGAATGGGTGGGTACCACATAATAACATCACATAGACTCTTATGGATCCTTAGGTTCAACTATGGTCATGGCCTTTACTATATTACATACCAAGTCTGGAAAACTTCAAGTTCTTCATAATAATATGGGTTGTTCATTGTCTTCTACACAAATGTCATTATATAATGGCAGCTCATAATTGTCAATTCAACATTCAATATAGATTTTGAAGTGTTTGTGAGTTCATATATATATATATATATATATATATATGGACAATAATAATTTATGTTACGTTCAAGCGTTTGGTGACCAAACTTAAACAAATGAAAGTATTTTAAAAAAACTCGTATCAAATAATTGTCAGATATTAAAAGAATGGGATGGACAACAAAAAATTTAAGTTTTACAATAACGAATCTTTGAACACTTAATAATCTTAAAAGAATTTCATATTTGAGGATATAGATCGTTTATGAAAAATAATCCAAAGAAATATATGTTTGAAAATCATGCATTTCGATGACTTTGGATCATCACAAACCAGAGTTTAATCATAATACTTTAATATTAAAAAACCTTTAACTATGTGAATATCAAATCAGAATGCATATTTAAAGAAGGAAATTTTTTGTCAATTAAAGTTCAGATATTTGTGTTCATAAATGGATGAATCAAAATTTATATTTTTGATCATATGTTAGAGACTTCGGACTTAAAAATAAGAAACTTCAAGTTTTCAATATATGACTATTTCCACAAAAATAATTATTATAAATATTTCATATAAAAAGTGAAGAGATGATTGCATCATATCCATAAATTGATTTAGTATTGTAAAACTCCATTGTTAATGTAAAAGGACATTAAATTCTCAACCCTTTTATATCAAAACTTCAGGTCTGATCAGGGGTAAAAATGCTAGAAAATCTTCCAAACAAGTGTCGAAGATTTTTATTAACTCTCGCGAGTAATAATCTAACTTATTTCTAAAAGAACTTTTTAAATTCTCTACACATTCTCAAGACTCCAATGTAGTAAGTTATTGGAATGTGAGAAGAAGTTAAAATTAAATATCATTAAGAATATAAATTAATACTTAAACGAACTGAAAGTTCAAGGGACAAAGATTTAATGGTGAAGCCATTAATAGGATAGTTAGTAAACATTTAACCTTTAAAAGAGTATGTAAAAAAAAAAATTCATTTAATAAAGAAAATGAGAAGGCAAGTAATGAAAAAGACATGTTTTAATATTACTAGGTGTAAACTCGCGTAATGCGCATGCGAGGCTATCAGTGGCAGCCGATCTGACGATTGAGTTAAAAAAAAGTATTCAAAAATAATTGACTTGAAATTGGAACATCAAAATTTTATAGATTTCATAAAAAATGGACTATCGTAAGAAAAGATAAAACAACTTGCACAAAAAAGGGGATAAAATCTCACAATTAAAAGCTATGTCAATATCAAATCTATCTTCCTATAAATGATAGAACTTAAATTCATACCAGTGAACAATCAAAATGATCATTCCATATTGAACCAAACTACGAAAAAAAAAGTTGTCCTGAGAGTTAAATTAAAGAATGGAAATTAAAATAAGATTCTTCTGTCAAGCGAAATTTCAAATCCTCCAATATAACTTTCAAACTGATTTTTCTCTCCACTTAGAACCAGTTGGACGAAGCATGCAAAAAATATTCACTACTTAAATATATACCTATACGATATAGACAAAGACATTGTGACACCCCGCCAAATTAAATACCGGACGATCACTCCTTTATTAAATTAAAATCAAGGTGAACAGTTGGATCATTCTTAGCATCACTGTCGTTCCAATTTAAACACCCGAATTAATTAAGCTAAGTGTCAAAACCATTTTTAACATTCCTTTCTAGTTTTATTTATTTATTTTATCAAACAATCAATCCAATAATTTAACATTCAACAACTGGCTACTAACAATAAAACTTAAAGTAAACCATCCAGAATATAATAAATCCCAAAGTGACAATACTAGGAAATAGATGAAGTACAATATCCAAATAACAGCTGAAAAATGGAAAGGGCGAAACATGCCCTAATAATGAACATGCTAGGAGTAGAATCAAATCGATGAAGTCGTCTAAACAACAGGCCTGCAACTCCCACCTAACCTGCAGCGCGTTCCTGCCAAAGGACCTTATGCAAGACGCCCCTGTGGCTGGGCACATGTAATATATACATATATATATACAAGAGACAAAGAGAAATGGAAACGGGTCAGATCCCGATAGTGTATATGATTTAAAAATTCGTTTAGCAAGTATTTAAATTGATACAAACCAATGCAACAACATATTAGTACGGCACTCTCTTGAGAAATTCTCACCTCTCTTCTAATGTGCACTCCTATCGCACTAACGTCCCCAAGGGTTTATCTCATCATATAACACACTATCTTTCCCCAATGATTTAACTTATCTTAGGTTATTCGCAGGATTTACAACTGAACAACACAAGTATTTAAAACGTAAGATTTCAATTTGTAACCAAGGTTCTCCTTTTAACTTTATTAATCAATAAAGTTTTCCAGTGTCATATTATACTTTCTCAAAACAATTATTTATAATTTGAGTCATCAACCATGTCCTACATATCAAATCACCGTAGGCAGTTCCAGATTTCAGAATTTCATATATATATTAACTACTCGTATAATATATATATCATAACAGCACCCCACATAAAAACTATGGTGCGGGCATACTCTGCTATCCAATCCTCGTATCAATCGTACTAAAGGGAATACAAGTTCGGAATCACTCTCGAACTGTATAAATACATACACAAACAATATTGAGGCGAAGCATAGTTTCCAAGTCCAAGAGGTCAGTACATACCCTCACGTCTCTTAGGACCGTGACTACCGATTCGATAGCCTGTACCTAGGATTTCTATCTTCTAGGGTACGAGTCAATATCCTCCATAAGGCACACGAGATAAGATCGTCCCAGCGCGGAAACCTCAGGGATAGCAAGTAGCGCAGGCATGATTTTCACAAGTATATAATATATGCATACACAATCATATAAATATACCACTTTTATTATATCAATTTAGGTTTATCCAATAACCCACATTCACAACATTTATCCTTATTTTCCCATTATTATTTATCAAGTATAATGGTTCGTTTCTAACTTTAATTCGAAGGGTTTTTCCAACTTACTACGTAACCCTAATGGACTCTATTCTTCCAAATGTAAAATTCAGTAGATATCTATTTATGTTCCAACGTAACTCTCTCTTACGTGTCTCTTCCCTTTAATATATACTTACATTATCCCTTATGAGAAATATCCCAAAAATATAGATTTTGCCTTACATTAAAGGATTTTGAATTTTATTTTCAAAGATGAGAATTTCAAACGGTTTCGAAATCGGAATTAAAATGGAGTTTTAATTGAATTTTTATTATCTCTAAGAGTCCTCAAAACATAAAACTGTCTAGCAAAAAAAAATATTAAAAAATATTGAATGGTCCGATCGGGCTGAATTTTTTTCTGTAGCTTCCTCTTGTCTTCAGCTAATTCTCTGTAAAATTTCATCTAATTCCAACGGTCCGATCATCTGGAATAAATTCTTTTTTTTAGTGTTTGTATCTGATTAGAACTCTTTTCTTAATCAAACTCTTAATCCTTTACATGAAAAAGGGTTTCCAGAATATCATATAAATCATCACTACATGAAAATTTCCCATCTCAAATTGGGTTTTTCTTCCATAAATCTCATCCTAATAACTCCTAAACTAATATGGATGATGCATCAACGAAATAAACAAGATAAACACTTGCCTGGGATTTTCAGAAATCTGGTTTGGTGTTGAATTTGGTGTGGTTGCGTTCCCCGTCTCGCGATCTACGCGTTGGCGGTGGCGGCGATGTAAACGGATGAGTTTTGAGCCTTGGAATGCCTTGAGAGCTCTCTCCTCTCCTCTCCAATGGCCGTTCTAGTGTTTTGAGTTATCTAACCCTAGGAGATAACCTAAATATCTGATATAACCCCTTTAATTTTCGTGGGTTTAATTACCCAAAAATACAAAATGATTAAAATGCCCTCCCGGGGTACTAATTAGGCCTAAAAACGCCCGAGACCCAAATCAAACCCCCGGGTATACTTTTCTGACTATCTCGATCCTTCCGGACGCGTTGGCGCACTCAAAACGACCATACGAACAACCTATAAAATATTCACTTTTATTAATTCACATTTAGTCCCGATACGACACAGGCGCGTCCCGACTTAAATTTCCACAATTGTCATTTTATTCACACGTGACAATATTATAAAAATAAATCTCATATATTACTATACTCATCCAGTAATATGCAACAAATAATATATTCCTAATAATTACTAACTCTTGTCACGCTAGTAAATATTTAAAACAACTTTTCGAATTAAAATTAAATTAATTTATCTCAATTAAATTTAATAAATCCTTAAATTTAAAAGCCATGAAAATACGGGGTATTACATACTTCCCCCCTAATAACGGAATTTCGTCCCGAAATTCGGAAAATAAGGCCTACCAGGTAGCACAATTCTGGATATCCTTGTCAGTACGCCAACTATCTACATAGTACGGCGCTCAATCACTATAACTTTTTCCTCACAGCAACATTGTTTTACATTCTCATTGGAGACATTTCACATTGCACTCCCAACTGACAACATTTGAATAGGTTACGTCTATATGTTATAAATTCCATTATCTCACTATCATTTGGAGGCCGCACCTCACTACATGACAACTACTCGGATTTATTCATACACATAATTCCCATTCTGAGAAGATCATACGAACATTTTACCACTCTTGACTGCCTAAAACATTCGTGGAATTCCACCATAGTTATCGGATATTTTCTCGACCGATCCAAAAATTCTGATTATCTAATCTCCTCTAAACATACGGAAGGAGAATAGTCGAGGTTCTTCCATAACAAAACCTTAATATGTACCTCATATGCGACAAACAGGTATGAGTACTTCTACAGAGCATTCTTGAAATCATCGTACCAAGATTCCAAAATCTCCTTCACGTGGCTCCACTAATCTTTAATCACCATGCGCTTATTCCCTGGCTAAGGGTGATACATCCTACTCGAAACGAAATCTTATCTCCGCTGGTTCCTGAAATCCCATATCAAAGGTCGGATTCACCAATCTCATCCTAATTCAGAAATTTATACTGCGCCGGACCATGCACTGGCGCGATCCTTCTTTTCAAAGGAAGTCTGGGGCATACTAGTTAATATTGTAAGCCATCCCAAAGGAATATCAATCACTTCCTTCTCGGCGACTTAATTCACATGTTCGGGATAAACCCTTGATCTTGTTTTGAGGATGGCAACCCATCCAAGAACTTTACCGACTTTACCAACCTCTTCCAATTTCAGGAATTTTCGATAAGCACAAAATTCTTTGGTTGATTCTCCTCTTTCAACCAAACCTTACCTATGGGTAGTGCATGTAGAGACTACTCACTACGTCTCGCTAAACATCGATTCTTCCCTTGAAATGTCTCACATTAAGTGACACGTAATACTCCCCTTCCTTCCTTGGAGTATGCCGAAAGTTCCGACCCGTGCTCTTCTCTCCACGAAGCGCACTTCTGGATCTCTTATACTATACTAACATCATTACTCTTTGTATGCGCAAGTCGCTCTCACACTTGACTAATAACAACTCCGCTTCGGGTGTGCTTCATAACAATTAAATTCTACTCTATTCAAGGAATACCAATTCTTGAATGGCTTCCCACAGCCTTCCAATCAAGTTAGGGCGTGCTATTCTAATTGCACACTTATGTATGGATTATCGCCCCTCATGTGACGTTTAATCTACTCTATCGCTTCCACTTCATTATACTAGTCCCACAAACATATATTTCACATGTCTATTACCACGTCCCTTCGACTCGGACTATTTTAACTGTAGTTAACCAAGATGCCCACATTTTTGCAACACTCCGACCGCCCTGGGAGAGCGAACGGCGTGCTACTCATCTGTAGGACTAACTAAATTCAATGGAATAGAAGGAATAGGGCATTCAAATTCCATGACAATAAAAGAGGAATAATAATTCTCAACCTTCCTCAGATAAGTACAATAATTTTCCCAAATAGGTACAACAACCAAAATAAATCACTAACGCTCTATTCATCAAAATAATTACAGGTCATCTCTTTTGTATAATATAAAGTTCTTTCCAGATAATCCATGCTAAAAATAATTCCAACTCTTTATTCGCCTTGTGTTCTGTACGCAGTTATGACATTTGGGTACTCGCAATCACCCTAGAAATCAAAATTCTTAAATTCTCCTTATCATCGTTCCACCCCTAGACCAGGGTACCGAACTCATGGAATAGTGACCAAACGTCTCCCTATTTCCAACCTTACGCTAAGTTTCATGCGTGGGATGTCTCACAAAGCGAAATCCAAACAAGGAACCCCCTCGATACACTACTACCTAGCATTGTCGGTTATCAAATTTCGTTAGGTCCTCCGTCCATAATATATACCCCTTTATTCCGTCCCTTGACAGAAAAGTTACAATTTCTCCTGTAATTATGCTTAACAAAGAACGTTTCACCAATTTCACTATCGTCCCGTATTGGTTGATGGTAATTACATTCTATAAACCTCGGATACATACGATCGAAATTCTCTAAATTTCCTTTTTCTAAAATTAGGGGTATAACTCCTAACTCCCACATCTCTTAAGGATAAATATATCACTGCACTCTTCCTATCACTAAGTCCGGAGTGCTAAACATAATACCGAGTCAAGTCTTTTCGCTCAACGGTAAATCCCAGTACATACTGAATCATACTGACAAAGTCTATACATACATTGGTATCGAATATCTTGAGCCCACTATCTCCTCCAAAGTCTCTAGGATAGATAATATAAGTGCGAGTCCAACCTTCTTACAAGTAAAGCCTCGCCAAAACAAAACGTGTTGCACTAATGTAACAACTCCGATAGCCTTGCAATAAATGCCCACTATCATACTACCCATTTCTATAACATTTTAACAAAGATAATATCATACTCGTGTATCGCATCACTACAAGGAGTAACCTCAATAAAGTATAAAACATTTTTAATATACTCAATCATCCCCCGCGGATAGCACCAAAGAAAAATCCCGCTATACTAAGGAAAAATATTCACATAATGGTAACATTTATAATGATATGCATTAAACTCGTCTCACATGCTAATCTAGAAATGAACAAAATATGGTGACTCGCTCGTGTCACATAAGCACGCTGCATCCTCTAAGGATACAACTTATACATCCATCCTGGCAATCGTCTTGACTGCACAAATGGTTTTCGGACGTAACACGTCTGCCCAAATCAAAACAAAATTATTTTTAATCATCGTCCTTTACTAGGCATCGTATTCTTGTCCCTTTTTCTCACTTTGGAACATATTATAGCGAGCAATTTCACTCCGCACCAAAATACCTCAACACATAATCCACTTATCACCTGTCCTACTAACCAGGTTAGGATTGTCCTTCTCTCAGACTTTAGTAGACTCGATTCCTGTTAGCCATCCCGGTTGTTCCCTTAGCTTTTTAGGCCATAAAGATCATGTTACTATCTATAATAGTAATTACTGAATTTACCATCACTTGGTAAGAATTTAAGTATCTGAAGCATTTAAATGGTTTTCCTGATGTGTATCCACATCCTTTTGTGGTGCTATACCACCACCGTTGTATTCAGTCTTATTCTCGACTAAATTCTTCGATTCCTTTAACTTCCCCCATAAAGAAGCGTTATCATCTATATTGACAAAATATGACATTGTCAACCTCTGAATCGGTCGTCCATCAGAATTTCCTCCTCGAGTATTATCAACTATTATTACAAGTTGGTCTCCCACTTGGAGCCGTTTCCTCCACTAGTATCTACCTCTTTCGATAAAAAATTTGCTAACGATTAGGATTCATATCCACAATTGGACTTCTGTCATGCCCTCCTGCGATGAGTTCAGAACCAGGTTTGCTTCTCATCCTGAACAGTTGAGGAAGGAACATACGGTCAACACTATACCTAAGGTTCTCCTATAGGCATAGCATTCCACTTCTAAAATTGGTGGTTGACTCCAACCATTATAATTTCGTCCCGAAAGCTAAGAAAATTTTCTCTAAATTTTCACTTTCAGTTTGCCACACTTCGTCTTATATTTAAGCCTTTGGATACTTTACCTCCTTTGGTAAACACATACAATTTTCGCGTTTCTAAAATTTTCCACTGACAGTCTCTACACGTTTTTGTAATACATTGGGTAAGTTTACTCTCGCACCTCATTTGACTATAACAGCATTTGAAAATCATTGTTGCACCTTAGTCGCCTTTCTAGTCGTGGCTTCTCGTGCCATAATGGAGGTGACCTCGACTACGGTCATCATCCTCGGATATATTTCATAATCTCAACTGAGCCCTGCCTCCTGATGTACGCTTAACGGTCCTCTTCTGACATCCGTCATCGCTCGGCACACGCACACATCCGAACGAAATTAGAATTCACTAGTGAATACACATTATAGTAGGAGAATGAAATCTCGTCAAAGGAATCGACAATCCTAAACATAGGGCTCTATAACAAACAAAGCAATGCCGAAAGCATAATAAGTCGTACAGATCCTAAGGACACTAGAACCTGATGCTCTGATACCACCTGTGACACCCCTCCTAATTAAATACCGGGCGATCACTCCTTTATTAAATTAAAATCAAGGTGAACAGTTGGATCATTCTTAGCATCACTGTCGTTCCAATTTAAACACCCTAATCAATTAAGCTAAGTGTCAAAACCATTTTTAATATTCCTTTCAAGTTTTATTTATTTATTTTATTAAATAATCAATCCAATAATTTAACATTCAACAACTGGCTACTAACAATAAAACTTAAAGTAAACCATCCAGAATATAATAAATCCCAAAGTGACAATACTAGAAAATAGATGAAGTACAATATCCAAATAACAACTGAAAAATGGAAAGGGCGACACATGCCCCAATAATGAACATGCTAGGAGTAGAATCAAATGGATGAAGTTGTCTAAACAACAGGCCTGCAACTCCCACCTAAGCTGCAGCTCGTTCCTGCCAAAGGACCTTATGCAAGAGGCCCCTGTGGCTGGGCACCTATAATATATACATATATATATATACAAGAGAGAAAGAGAAATGAAAACGGGTCAGAGCCCGATAGTGTATATGATTTAAAAATTCGTTTAGCAAGTATTTAAATTGATACAGGCCAATGCAACAACATATTAGTACGACACTCTCTTGAGAAATTCTCACATCTCTTCTAATGTGCACTCCTATAGCACTAACCTCCCCAAGGGTTTATCTTATCATATAACACACTATCTTTCCCCAATGATTTAACTTATCTTAGGTTATTCGCGGGATTTACAACTGAACAACACAAGTATTTAAAACGTAAGATTTCAATTTGTAACCAAGGTTCTCCTTTTAACTTTATTAATCAATAAAGTTTTCCAGTGTCATATTATACTTTCTCAAAACAATTATTTATAATTTGAGTCATCAACCATGTCTTACATATCAAATCACGGTAGGCAGTTTCAGATTTCAGAATTTCATATATATATTAACTACTCGTATAATATATATATCATAACAGCACCCCACATAAAAACTATGGTGCGGGCATACTCTGCTATCCAATCCCCGTATCAATCGTACTAAAGGGAATACAAGTTCGGAATCACTCTCGAACTGTATAAATACATACACAAACAATATTGAGGCGAAGCATAGTTTCCAAGTTCAAGAGGTCAGTACATACCCTCACGTCTCTTAGGACCGTGACTACCGATTTGATAGCCTGTACCTAGGATTTCTATCTTCTAGGGTACGAGTCAATATCCTCCATAAGGCACACGAGATAAGATCGTCCCAGCGCGGAAACCTCAGGGATAGCAAGTAGCGCGGGCATGATTTTCACAAGTATATAATATATGCATACACAATCATATAAATATACCACTTTTATTATATCAATTTAGGTTTATCCAATAACCCACATTCACAACATTTATCCTTATTTTCCCATTATTATTTATCAAGTATAATGGTTCGTTTCAAACTTTAATTCGAAGGGTTTTTCCAACTTACTACGTAACCCTCATGGACTCTATTCTTCCAAATGTAAAATTCAGTAGATATCTATTTATGTTCCAACGTAACTCTCTCTTACGTGTCTCTTCCCTTTAATATATACTTACATTATCCCTTATGCAAAATATCCCAAAAATATAGATTTTGCCTTACATTAAAGGATTTTGAATTTTATTTTCAAAGATGAGAATTTCAAACGGTTTCGAAATCGGAATTAAAATGGAGTTTTAATTGAATTTTTATTATCTCTAAGAGTCCTCAAAATATAAAACTGTCTAGCAAAAAAAAATATTAAAAAATATTGAACGGTCCAATCGGACTGAATTTTTTTCTGTAGCTTCCTCTCGTCTTCAGCTAATTCTCTGTAAAATTTCATCCAATTCCAACGGTCCGATCGTCCGAAATAAATTCTTTTTTTTTAGTGTTTGTATCTGATTAGAACTCTTTTCTTAATCAAACTCTTAATCCTTTACATGACAAAGGGTTTCCAGAATATCATATAAATCATCACTATATGAAAATTTCCCATCTCAAATTGGGTTTTTCTTCCATAAATCTTATCCTAATAACTCCTAAACTAATATAGATGATGCATCAACGAAATAAACAAGATAAACACTTGCCTGGAATTTTTAGAAATCTGGTTTGGTGTTGAATTTTGTGTGGTTGCGTTCCCTGTCTCGCGATCTACGCGTTGGCGGTGGCGGCGGTGTAAACGGATGAGTTTTGAGCCTTGGAATGCCTTGAGAGCTCTCTCCTCTCCTCTCCAATGGATGTTCTAGTGTTTTGAGTTATCTAACCCTAGGAGATAACCTAAACATCTGATATAACCCCTTTAATTTTCGTGGGTTTAATTACCCAAAAATATAAAATGACTAAAATGCCCTCCCGGGGTACTAATTAGGCCTAAAAACGTCCCGAGGCCCAAATCAAACCCCCGGGTATACTTTTCTGACTATCTCGACCTTTCCGGGCGCGTTGGCGCACTCAAAACAACCATATGAACAACCTATAAAATATTCACTTTTATTAATCCACATTTAGTCCCGACACGACACAGGCGCGTCCCGACTTAAATTTTCACAATTGTCATTTTATTCACACGTGACAATATTATAAAAATAAATCTCATATATTACTATACTCATCCAGTAATATGCAACAAATAATATATTCCCAATAATTACTAACTCTTGTCACGCTAGTAAATATTTAAAACAACATTTCGAATTAAAATTAAATTAATTTATCTCAATTAAATTTAATAAATCCTTAAATTTAAAAGCCATGAAAATACGGGGTATTACAGACATATGCTTAAAACGTAAAATCCACATAAAACATTTAATTGTGCATTGATTATTATATTCAAATCTAAGATGAGTGAAGTAAAAGATTACATTTGAAAGAAAAATAAATATACATAAAAAAATTAGATTTATGAAAAGAAAATGTTTAGTTTTTTTCTAAATACAATTTTTATTTACGTGATTTAAAATATTCCCCAAAAAACTTGTTTTTGCTGTTTTTCCTCAAAAAAAAATTTTACTCTATTTTAATAACTTTTTTTTCTAAATAAGAATTGTTTTTCTAAAACTCTAAATAAAAATTATTTAGTAACTTATTTTTCTAAAGCTATAAATAAAAACTATTTTTTTAGTTACTTATTTTTCTAAAATTGTAAATAAAAATTGTTTCCCGTAAACTGTAAATAAAAAATATTTTTTTAGTAACTCATTTTAGTAAAATATGTAAAAATTGTAAATAAAAAGTATTTTTTTAGTAACTTTTTTTACTTGATTTAACATTTTTTTTCCTAAAAATAGTTTTTTTTAAACCTAAAAGAAGTTCTTTTGTGTTTTTCAGAATTTTGTAATGATATTTTTGTAATTTAAAATGTTTTTTTATATTATATTCATATTTATCATAGTTTTTTTCAATGTATTTCCTACAATTATTGTCAATATACCAAATAATAAAACAACCTTTTTTTTCTTGCGAAAGGATTGCCTACATGGTTTTGGCACTATTTCAATCAAGGCAATCTAGTAAACTATTTAATTGTTCCATATCAAAAAAATAACAATAAACCATGGATGATAAATATCTAATTCATCGGATATCCAAGAAACGAATCAAGCTCAAAAAGTATTACCTAAGGTCTTGAATACCCAAAGAAAAAATTTCATTAAGAAAAGACAAATTAATTTTGTTCCGATAATCATAGAACAAAACCATCCATGATACATAGTTGAAAAAAACAGATCAAACACCATAAAGGAATTAAAAAAATCAACTAATCCAACCATATACAAATCCACCAAAATACCCATAAAAATCCTAAATTTTGATATCGAAATACAAAAGAAATTACTTTCTATAGACGGTTCTTGAATTTGTGCTTTTTACTCCTCCTTGTAGTTCAACTCTCAACCCAAAATAATTAGATTCCATATGTATGCGGTTCCTACCTGCTATAATCAAACCACATTTTTAGCCACTCCCGAAAGCTCATTTTCATTAACAAAACAGAACTCGTATCTTACAATTTCTTCAAAATTTCAAGTACCTGAGGTGCAGGGGTTTCAATGATTGCGGTTAATGCCACCTTGATGGGAAGTTCTGAAACTGAACCATCTTCAATTGAGAACTTGAAATCGTTCTCCCTCTTGAGGCCACCATACTGGATTGGGACCTAATCAATCAATGAAACACTTGAAATTATAAGGGATTTTTACCAATTAGTCATGTTTACTAAGTATGTAGTTTAATAGGTCTTAACATATTTTTTTTGCTCCATCAGGTCCCATGAAATAAGATTTTTGTTCCAATAGGTCCTATTTGTAAACATACAGTGAATATTCACTTTATGTACAAATGGAATCTATTAAGAAAAAAATATTGTGATAGAACCTAATAGGAAATATCCCTTAAAACACTTAATAGGAAGATCTCCAAATTATAATTAGTGACGCACCGCAATTCTTTACATATTCCAAAAAATTTGACCAGCTCAGCAATGGTGCACGATGCGTAAGATGCCACGTCACTGCCGGAATGTTTTACCAGCTAAGCAATGGTGCCACCTTCCATGTACTTCTCCATGTGTAAATTCTGGTACGACGTAGTTGTAGACTCCCTCGTGGCATCGTCACCAAGATACTCCATCACGTATGGGAATGAAAGAGATTTAAGAATCTGAATTTCTTTCTCTAAACCCTCTACTTGAGAGGATTTACACAAGCTCTATTCAACTGACTTAACAGCAAAAACACAATGATCTTATTTGTCCCAAAAGAACCTTTGCCTACACAACTCCCTCTGACCCAACTTGGCTGCAAATTCAATTTCTCCATATCAGAAAATTCAATGTTTAGTACCCAACTTGGCTGCAAAATAGTTTTGGGTTTGTTTAAGAATGAGGAGTGACAGGGGTTTATATACATGTGTGCGGAATAATGGACGTAGAGTGAATTTGTAAATTATTTGTAGAAACGGTTTGACGTCAAGATAGTTTTGGGTCACGAGCAAGTTGACGTTCAATTGTGGGTATGATACTGGGTTTTATCCTTATCTCTTGTTGACGGTTTAATATCCCAGAAAACCTCTACATATTCCATTTGCAATTATTGACGCACGGGAATTCTTCACAGGGAGATTAAGTGATTGGCATATGAAGGGTGTAAATATAATTTGGATCGACCAAATGAGAGAATGAGGAGCGTGAGGTGTAATTGGAGAAACAGGGCTTCCAAAAATCTTTTGTGCGATTTGATAGAATGTGATCCACGTGGCTAGTCTGCTTGATTTCTAACAGTTAATGCTTGTAGTGCATTTTAGAATAGTGTAGAGATTTTATTTTAAACTAAGACCAAAATAATATTTGGAGATTAAAGTCCAAATTATGAACAATTATTTTGAGAACTTTCAGAATTGACACTCCATGAATAATCAAAACTTCAAGTATTGTGAAATTGAGAGCTTCAGGTTCAAATAGTTTAAATAACATGAGGGTAATTTCATTAGTATTTATAAAATGTCATATCCCAATTACAAATAATAATTTCTGAAGTTCTAGTCACAATAATGATTAGGGATCTCCATATCACAAATATAATTAGGGGACTCTTGGCCTACACCCATTAAATTAGACAATCAAAATTTCAGGTTTGATTGTAACGTTGACACTTTGACACTTCATATGGAGAAAAATGCATTTTCCCAATCTGAATAACTATTGGGGAGCTTCAGGTTACAATTATAAATAATTAGTAATACTTCATATCTCAACATTAAAAATTTAAAGATTTTGACGATCCTTTCCAATTGTATCCAAACTTCAAGCTTGATAAAGGATAAAATTGTTTAGAACTCCAGGTTCAAACTATAAATAATCATCATAGGATATCCTTATCCTTATTATATAAGTAATCAAAACTTCAGGTTTGATTAAAATATTGTTGAAGCTTCAGGTCCAAATTATAAATAATTGTTATGAGACTTTCCCTTGCCCTATAATAAAATAATCAAAACTTCAGTTTAATTTTAGGTCATATTTTATTGTAATGTCCAAAAATTTTGAATAGCATTTAAGAACTTCAAGTCCCAATTTAAAATGACTTGAAAACTTCTGGCTCCAAATGAAAAAAAATATATATGAAAATTTCAGATTCCAAATTAAAATAACTATTTGGGAACTTCAGGCTCTAAAATGTAAATAGTCATGAAAAACTTAAAAGTCACAAGAAATAGTAATTGAGAATTTGAGACCCCAAAATTTGAATAGTAATTGAGAACTTCAGGTTCCAAATGTTAAATGATTTGAAAATTATAGATAAATTTTAGATAATTATGTGAGAATTTCAAGTCTAGTGTTAAATATGAAAGAGCTATAATATTCAATCATAATCAAAATAAATACAATATAATCCTGAATTGATTGTCACAAAAAAAAAATATAAGCAATTGAATAAAAAAATAAATTTCAACAAGGACGATATTAATTTAATAATAATAAATTATTAATATCATTGTATATGAAATTATTAAATCATTGTCTAGAATTAAGTAATACATAATTTTTTTAATAAAAGTCATCATGTTTATTGCCTATACTTTTCTAACTAATAAGGTATATTATTTTTTTTAATTAAAGTAAGAAAGGTCATCAACCAAGCAAGCAACATTTACTAACATAAAGGACACATAATGACATGATCGATCTCACATCAAGAATTCTGAAATTGAGTCCATCCTCACTAACTAGTGACAGATTAGTTGTTTTAACAATGAAGACATAAATATGGCACAAAATAAGATCAAAATGATCAAAGCATTTGAAAAGCAAAACCTTACTTTGATCCAAAAGCTTATGCCGTATTAAATTGAGGACTTAGAAAATTAAGTAGGTATCGTGCTGATAAAGTGTTGTGAAATAACAGACATAATATGTAGTTATATATTAACTTCATTAATATGTAATTACACTCCTATTTATAGTACAAATCATGATACCTTTAATAATGGGAGATACCAGTAGAATTTCATATAAATACACATTTTATAACACTATGTACTCCAAATAAATCATTATATACTTCTAATAATAATAATAAATAAATAAATAGATCTTAAAAAAAAAATTAACGGAGGCACCCTCCACACTCGGGACTTGGTAGGGACACCCTTGGTTGCAACCAGTAATTGCCTTGTGTGGCTGGATAATAGTTTCCATCAAACTAAAACACATTTTCCTCTCTTTTTTAAAGAGAACCAACACACATTCAGAAAAGAAGTGGAAATGGGTTAGTGAATAAGCTAGAATTTGGCCAAATCTAAATGTTCTATCAGACTTGGTACAACTACACACACAAGATAGAATTAGCTCGTTTATAGCATGTAATTATATGTTCAATAGCACATTATAAGCAAACTACATACAAATGCTGGAATTAGCTCGTGCATAGCATATAATAATTATATGTTCGATAGCATAATAAGAAGCCCTACTAAATTTACATAATGTTCCCTACGTGATAATTACATTACTATTAAACATATCCATTTACAACCTAAACAACCAATGTGGTACCTTGAAGATAAACGAGGGGAGAGATGATATAAAAAAATCTCCAGTATATCCAAAACGTTAGCGCAATTCAACTGTAAATAATAATGCCATGTCATTCTTCTTTAGCCTGATGAAGCTTTCTTTGTTGCATCCATATATAGAAATAAGAGTGGCCAGAAAATCATAATAAGCAAGAAAACTCTTAATGACCAAATGAAGCACGTAGGAGGACTGTGGCACTCGCACCAATGCTGGTTGACCTTCCTTCCGCACTTGTAACAAAAACTGGTCCGACATCTACATCCAAAAATGAGATCAACAATCAGTTCTGCCCACAAATTTCCCTTTTTCTATTGTTGTTATCACCAAAATAATATAGCAAATGAAAGGAGAACAATTGAAATTTTGGGGGTATATACAATTGAGTGCAGTAAATTCCCCTGTTTAGTTGTATAAATACTATGGTGTGCAAGTTCTAGCAACTTAAGTTTGTGAGAGACTGTCTATAGAGAGCCATGTTTGTAGACAGTTTACAAAGTCTCAAACAGCGAGATATATATATATGTGTGTGTGTGTGTGTGCGCGCGCGCACGTGTGTATGTATGTATGTGCACGTGTGTGTTTGTGTTTGTGTGTGCGTGTGTCTCGACAGAGAACCAGTAACCAAAATCTTGAACAGAGATTGTGTGCGCGTGAACTCAATGACTAAAACAGATATGTAACAGTATTTTTCTTGTCCCCAATGATTTCTGTTCACCTTCTTGAGACAGTGAAATCACAACTTAACTACCAAGCGCTATTGCATAATACAAACATTTGGTGCTGAAATCCACCTTTTGAATTCAGAGACAAATAAAAAATAAAAAATCTGTTGTTGAGCCAAAGTAGTGAAATATAAGAATTCCCAAATTGAAGTTCATGTCATTATCTCATCAACCAAACAAAAATTGACCTAAACAACCAATTAGTATGTTCAAAATTTACACTAAACTACATTACCAATCAATGTTTATAAAGGCAAAAGGCGAGGTGAGGCGAGGCGTAAGCCTCACGGAAAAGGAAAAAAAAGAGCAAAATAATATTAAAAAAATACTAATAAAACCATAAAAATAAAATAACAAAGAAATATAAAATAAAACTACAAAAAAAACATCCTTGAGGACTTTCTCACATAGTTTGACATTTTTTTGTTCCCCCCGAGATAACTTAAAAAAAATAGTAATTTGAGAAAATCAATTTTAACATATTGGTTATTTTACAATATGACAATAAATTAATCAATGCATATTGGCAAAATCATTTTTTTAGCTTCATTCGCATATTGGTTATTTTATAATATGACAGTAAATTAATCAATGCAATTTAACAAGCAAATTTATTAAAAAACATTGATTTTCAAGGTAAGATTAAAAAAACAACAATTTTATTAAAAAAATAATAAAACAGATCAACCTAAGTTTATTAAAAAAAACAGCAACATTTAAAATATATTAGTTTCTTAATATATATTCAGTTTAGTTAAAGATAACATATTAATCTAAATTGAAAACCCAAAAACATAAAACTTTAAAAAAAAAAGTCATATTGAAGTTAATTTAGTACATTTATTTCAAACAAAATCAAATTGACAAAATCAGTTTTTTAAGTTTCATCAACATACTGGTTATTTTTTAATAATTTCTCTCAAGTTACAATAGTAAATAGTACAAGTTAAGTGCAGTTTTAAAACAAAAAAAAAAATGAACAAAAGAGTTTGTTTTCTTTTTCGGCGCCTCAGCAAAAAGGTGTGAGGCGCACCGAGTCGTAAGTCTCAAATTCAACCCCGAGGCTTAAGCCTCGAGGCATTTTTTGCCCGCCTCGCCTCGAGGCGTAAGCCTCAAACGCCTTTTTAAACATTGTTAACGATAAAGGACGGCTCTGTAAACATGAGAGTTATTATTAGTTTTTATTTATTCTTTTATTGCATGTTAGTTGTTACTATCTTGGGAAGGTTGGTATTAGCTAGGATTATTACCCTTATATAATTAAAAAAATTGTTCCTATCATAAATAAGGCCATTGGTTCACTCATTGTATTCAATTAATTGTATTGAGAGTTTAATCATGTGTATTCACATCAAGTGGTATCAAAGGTGCATTGAACGTACAGATGAAGGATGAAGATACAAAGAAGGTGGCACGAGCAAAACCCTACAGCACAACCGTATGCCGCCACTGGATACCATCCACCACCGCGACCGGGACAGTCCCGTCATGCTGCCAGCCATGACTTAACATTACTCCCTCACGGCCCTAAGCAACCAACCTTTGAGAGGTGATTGGATCCATCATAAGTTGTTCTACACACAGTGCACTTCAAAAAAGGTAGCTGTGTGCCTTAATCATCACCAACGAGCTCTGTTTCAAACATGTTGCGAGTGAAATGGTTACAAAATTACACCTGCCCATTGCCAACCCTATTGTATCGATGATTAGACAAAGGCAATAATCGAAGACAAACAGTATCAAGTACCCTTTTCAATCGGCAACGATGAGGTCATTTGCACCGTCGTCAATATGGACATTTATCACGTTCTCATCGGCGGGCATTACGACCATCACAACATGCAAGACATGAATCAAAACGACTTTATCTTTCAGCACGGAGGAAAATCAGCATCAATTAAATCCAATGCGAGACTAGCCAAGCTTAATGTTGCTCAAGCTTGTTTGAAATTTTAAGTTCAAGATTGGCTCGTTTATCTTACGAATAGAGCTCGAACGAGCTTATAAGGAAACGAAAACGAGTCGAGCTCCAATAGCTTGGTTGTTTTATACTAAATTAGTATGACTATTTGCTATCGAGCCGAATTTGAGTCGAGTTCAATAATATAACAAGTTTTAACTATATTCAAAATTGGCTCGTTTATTATACAATCCTTCAAGATTGGCTCGTTTATCTTTGGAATAGAGCTCAAACGAGCTTATAAGCAAACAAAAACGACCCGAGCTCCAGTAGCTTAGTTGTTTTATACTATATTAGTATGATAATTTGTAATTGAGCAGAATTTGAGTCAAGCTCAATAAGATTACGAGCTTTTTATATTTTCAATATTAGCTCATTTATTTTACGATCCATCGAGATTGGCTCGCTTATCTTACAAATATAGCTCGCACAAGCAATAAGCAAACGAAAACAAGCCCAGCTCTAGTAGCTTGGTTGTTTTATACTATATTAGTATGTTATTTGTAATCGAGTCAAATTTGAGTCGAGCTCAATAATACAACAAGCTTTCAATGTGTTCAAGATTGGCTACTTTATTTTACGATCCTGTCCCGAACAAGCTTTTTTCTCGACGAACACTAGTCGAGCTCAAGTAGCTTGGTTCATTTTAAACCCCTAGTTCGCTGGATGTTTTTGACGGATTTTATTATCACTTAACATGACCGACAGAGGGGATTGATTTATTGTTGTGGTGTTTGACCGTTTCTCAAAGATAGCCCACTTTATTCAGTCAGTGCAATAGGATCTTCCACGTTTCTACACTTAATTACTGAGAGGGCGATTGTCTTCATTGTGTGACGTGAAGCATTAACTCCTACCAGGGACATTTAATTTATCGAACACTTGGCGTACCCTATGACAACTTTGTCGTTGCAACCTATAGTTCTCAACTGCCTTAGACATATATAAAGAGGTAGTTAACCAGGGGGTCGGGGATCTGCTACAGTGATTAGCCTCTCACTGGCTCCGTCAATGGGACTTAATAATTAATCAGTGTATATAACAACATTGTTAACTTGTCCACGAGTCTCTCTATTCCAGATTGTTCTCTGCACCCCGCTATACCAATTTGACTAAGTTGAGCTTCCACCAACAATATTTGTTAGTCAAACTACTAGCGATTATGCTACCCATTACCGTTATACTGGATGTTCGCATTTGTCGACAACGTACCTATCGTATAACAGCAGGGCATGAGTACTTAAACAGTTGCCCCAAGTGAAATCTAACAAAACATTTTAGCAAACACATATGTGCTTATTATTCAAATATTCACTCTCTTATTTTTATCCTAACTACATATATATTGTTTGTGGGAAAGTGATTGGTGTTCTATGTGGTCTAGTGGGTAATAAATGGAAGTTACTGGATTTTGTTAAGGAGAGAGAGAGAGACTAGTGAAGTCAAGAACCTCATAAATATACCGCCAGCTCAGCCAACACCTGCGTACGTCCTCCTTACCCAACAATTCCATCAACCGCTTCTTCATCATCTTGATCTTACCTCTGTTATTGTTGCTTCTTTACCGTTATCTCCTCCATGTCTCTGGGTATGCATTTACCCTAGTTCTTTTCATATATTATGTACTTTTAGGACTTAAAAATAATATTGATTATGGATATAGAACAACAAACATTTCGTCTCCATTTTTAGTCTCTATTTTCAAATTTAAGGTACACGTGGCATGCTGTGATTGGTTGACGTTTTATGAATATAGGTCCGCGCCAGCGGCGTTATTCAAAAATAGGGAGTAAAACAATAAATAAAATGTTTGTTGTCCTATTTCCAAATTACATATTACAATAGGTTCTAAATTTACATAGTCCCTTCTTTTTATTCTTTTGTTGCTTGTTATATATGTACAAAGTTGGTAATTAGCTTGTAGTCTTAGACATTTATTATAAGTAAGGTCATTGGTCACTTTTGTATTCAATTGATTTTAAGGGTTATTTGACAAAGGGTAGTGATATTCCCACCCAAAAACACCTCCAAAACCAACTATATCATTAATACCACTTACTTCAAAACACCTCCAAAACCAACTATACATCTCACTAACACCAAAAAACTCAACCCTACAATTTCAAACTCCATTATATAAACCCAAAACTAAAAAATAAATCATTTTTTCATCCCCCTCTCTCTCTACTACTAATACTCCAAAACCAAACCCTAACTCCATAACTTCAAAACCAGATCCCAACTCCATAACCCACAAATTACGCAGGTATGTATTTCAAATCTATATACTTGTGTATTTATAGATGTCTAAATTACCTACTTGGTATTTATACATGTCTAATCTATATACCTGTGTTTTTATACATGTCTAATCCATAACTCCATAACCAAACCCTAGTTTTCGTCGAAAATGAACCCTAAGTTAATGTACAAAACCAAACCCTAGTTTTTATACATGTTTGTTAAAACTGAATTCCTCACGGTCTCTTGTAACCGTAGGTGATCGGTTTCCAAGGCCAAGTTTAGTCGTGGCACTCATATTCAAGATTGCAATAGACCAACAAAGTTTCCATATCAACGGACTAAGTTATCGGTGATTATTCAATAAGTCACGACTTGGATTGGCAGTAATTTTCAATAACATTGGCCTAACTAGGCCGTTGATTGCAACAACTCACGGCTTGGGGTGGCCGTGTTTTTCAACCCAGTTTAATTTGTTAAGTTCAGATGATTATTCTCATTTTAAATTCTTATTCCCATATTTTATTGCAGATCCATTAAATGGGGAGAGCTGGTAGACCACATGTATTGGTGATTAGGTGCTAGGTAACGAGGTTTGCTAGGTATACTCGCTCAATATCTAAGCGTTCATCTGTAATCTCATTTGTTTAAATTTTTTTTTTTTTACACTAGCGTGCCAATTATTAGTTATCTAAAATTCCCTTTATAATACTAATATGTCAAATATTAATAAATTTATTTATTAATTTTGCTTGTCCTCTGGATGATCTTGCTCATTTAGCTGCATTTCGGCCCCGATACTATTTTCAGTGAGATGCTTCGGAAAATGAATCTAGCAGTGGCGGTAGGGTCACAATATAGAGCGCAATGGAGCTGCGCAATAGAACATTCGTCTCATATTTATAGATATGAGCGAGTACACCAAGCAAACCAAGTCACCTACCATGGAAGGAGAAGGACGAACCGGACCCTAACACAAGATGTGCCCTTACAACTTCACGGAAAAATATTATGCCCAGCTTTATTACTTGGTTAAAAAATGTGATTGCTTGTATATTTTATTACTAAACGTGATTGTTTGTACAATGTGATTGAAGAGTGTTAATAAATGTGATTGTTTATACAATGTGGTTGAAGAGTGTTTTATTACCAAATTTACAATCTAGTTGTTATGTATGTTTTATTACTATTCATTGTTGCATTATTTAAAAAATAGGTATTTTGTCTTTAATCCTGTTTCAATTGTTTTTGGCACCGATCTTACGTCTTTTTTGCTTTGGTTAAATGTCCCATAACTGCTCCGTTACATCCCATAGCTGCTTCAAATGGTGGGTTGTTTTGCTGATATTCTTTCCTTACGTTAATGAAAACAAGGTCACGTTTCTTTCAAAAGGACCAACGACAAAAATAAAAACTCATGGGATCACTTGCTTATTTATTTGAAAAGGGGGGATTAAATTCTTGTAAAGGACTATATGATAAACAACATGCCAAAGGAACTTGAGGTGGGAATATCACCATCCAAATATAAAAAGGAACTTGAGAACACTGGATTGAAACCACGACCCACTAAAATCATGAAATAAATAAGGAACTTGAGATCACTGGATTGAAGGGAAATTGTTCCTCTTCCTTTGTTTGAGAGTTTAAATAAGAGAAAAGGTAAACACTTTCTCTCGTTTGAAAGTTTAAAAGGAGAGAAAAAGCAAACACTTTCTCTCGTTTGAGAGTTCAAAACTTTATTTCCAAATCGGGCAGAATTGAACACTCAAAATCATAACCCACTCAAATTCATGAAATTAATAATGAACTTAGATCACTTGATGAAAACCACAACCAACTTAAACCTCAGATGAAAACCAAGACCAACTCAAACCGTGGTCAGAAGATTACGACCAACGCACACCGTGCTAAGGAGACCACAACCAACCCAAACCGTGATAAAGAAACCATGACCAACCACAATCGTGCTAAAGAGACAACGACTAACCCAAACCGTGGTAATCTAGGGTTTGGTTAAGCCGTGTTACTTACAAGAGAGTAACGACCTAAGTTGGCAGTTAAACTTGACTTACAACGGCCAAGTTAAGCAGTGATATACCATATTATACGGTTATGGGAGATCGTACTATGACTGATACGGCCAACTTAAACCGTGTGGGACCATGGCCAAGTAAAACTGTGGTATAACATCATCTACGGTTATTGATCACCGTAGGAAGTCTTAACAACTTTTTTCTTTTTTATCTTGCTCGGGCTTCTTCTCTAAATTAAATACAATGAGCCCAATCTAAACTTTGAGCATCCTTCGGAGAAGAAGCGTTTTCAAGTTTTTGGAGGGTTTGAGCCTTGGAGAAGGAGGGTTTTGAAGTTTTTTTTGGAGGGTTTGAACCTTTGGAGAACGAGGGTTATGTGAAAGGGTATAATAGACTTTTTAACAACATTAAAAGGGTAAATTTGTGGTGTTTGATGGTAAAAATATTATTTTTGTGTTATGCGATGTTAATGAGATTATTTTGGGATGGGAATATCACCAACCTTTGACAAATTGTCCCTCGACAATTTCTATTTAAAGTTTAGTCTAATTCTTATATGTTTATTCCGAAAATCCCTTCACCATATAAAACATTCACAAACACTCTCTTTCTCTAATTTTAGACCCTAAACTCTATAATAAAATAAAATAAAAAAATAAAACTAAACTCCAAAAAGAATGGGGAAAAAAAAAGGAAAAAATAAAAATAAACCCTGTTTATGTTGCACACATTGAAAAATTAATGACTGAATGCATATGAAACCCTACTTTTCTATATTAAACGGATACACACACATGAAGGGGAGAGAGAGAGAGAGAGAGAGGACCTGCACTTAACAATGGCACAGCCTTCAATAAGCTCAACAAAATGGTGACACCTAGGACACCTCGTCCACTTCCTCCTCTCCACCAGAACCCCAAAAGCAACATCATTAGCATCTCTCATCTCTCTACTCTCCTCACACCGATACCCAGCGTGCCAAGGGATTCGGCAATGGAAACAAAACAATCTCTTGCAGTTAGGACAAACCGACCGCCTCACAACCCCACCGCACTCGTTCACGACCAAAGCCGAGCAATTACGGTTAGGGCAAAAGCAGCGGTCCAGCCCCAACAGAGCCGACTCGCATAACACGTCACACCATTTATCGAACAGTTTAGGCGGGATGAGGGGCTTGCAATAGAGAGGGTCTAGTAACTGCTCGCAATTTAAGGCGGGGCATTTGATGCTGGAAATGTTGTCTTCGACACTTACGGTTATGTACTTGATGGTGCAGTCTAGGCAGAAAGGGTGGACGCATTTGTTGCCGTTTTTGAATTTTTGGTTTGGGGTTAATATGGGTTCGATGCATATTTCGCAAGTGAATGTGGAAGGGTTCTCTGAGTCTGTTTGCTCTTCGTCTTGCTGGGGGTTATCGGAGTTTTGGGAGAGCTTCAGCTGCGCGTTTCCCATTGTTCTTCTGTACAGTTTTGAGAATAGGAAGAGGTTTTGATCGCATTCGATTTGAATTTGTTTTCGGTTTCCAGAAGCCTTTTTTCCTACTTCAAAAGTGAACTTGGGCGACTTATACACGCTATTATAATCTATGGTCTATCTTCGTCTTTACCTTAAAAGAACTCGTATGCGACTAATATTGTGGAACGAAAAGAAAGTAAAAAAAAAAAAATATGTGTTTTCTTTTCTTCATTTGGGAGTTTAAGCAGAAAAGAAAATGATTTTCTCTCGTTTGAAAGTTTAAAAGGAGAGAAAAAAAAAATTAAATAACTTTCTCTTCCTTTCTTTTCAAAACTTTCTTTCCAAATCGGAAAGAAATGGAGAGAAAGTAAAGTTTTTTTATGAATTGTTCTTTCTTCCTCTTAAAAAAATTATTTTCCTCTCAAACCCCTAAACGCAAGAAAGAAAATTATTTTATTTTCTCTCCCAGACTCCTTTCTCTTCTTTTCTTTTCTTTTCTTTTCTTTTCTTTTCTCTCCTAATAAAATTTTCCTTTCATTTCTCTTCTCTCCAAAACTCCCAAACGAGCGGTAAACCTCGATCATATAAAGTCGGCGACACAATTTTTCATTTTCATTCTAATCTGTTTATTTAATTTTAATTTTTTAAAATCTCTCTTAATAAAAAAAATTCATGATAATTTAGAATAGCTCATTTTTCTTTTATTCTTTATTTTCAATATTTTTTTCTTATTATAAGTGCATTTACTGATCTACGCAACATATGTCATGTTGATACCAAAAATTATCCTATTACATGGACCAATTAAAAATAGACATGCGTTATCCGTCATGGCATCAGTCCTAGTCAGCAAGACCTATTTACCATAACGAATCCATGAATGCCGACCAACATCAGGGAGACCGACCAACAAGGGTTATCAAACGCCATTAATTGTATACATTATAAACGTTGTACTGATGTAAATATCTATATTATAAAGGCATTTCATCTTTTAATATTTCACTTTTGGTATACCCTCAGGGGCTATAAATACATTGTAATCCTTACGGCGATGAAAAACGAAATGAGAGGTAACTGAACAAATACAAGGCAATATACATCAGTGGACGTGGACTTTTCCCCTTAAACCGAACCACTTTAAAAATCTTTTGTGTCTCTTATTTACTTATTTATCTGTGATCAAATAATTAGAGATAGTCTAGTTTTTTGCATCAACAAATTAGCGTCGTTTGCGGGAACATGTTTCTAACTGTTTTCACCCATTCATTCATTCAAATGGCTGATATTACTTAATCAAGCCTAAAAAATGATGGCATTCCGCATGTTCCTTCTGCCCCACCAACGCCTAATGATTTGACTGGTATTCTGGCCAGTCTCGCTAGAGGACAAGAAGATATGCAAGATACCATGAGGCAACTAGCGCAGACCTTGCAAGCCAAGTCACCTTCCTTACCTGCTCGTGAAAATATGCCACCTCCTCCTTGAAGAAGCAGTAGACATAGCCAATCCAGGACTATATGATAAACATCTTATCTCCCAGGAGCATGTTCTTCCCTCAGAACATCGGAGCCCTGTGATGATCAGTATGTTACTCCTAAAAGATTGAATGCCTTAGAAAGGCTTAGTCGGGCATCTCCTTTTGACTGTTTGGGACCCAGGGGGAACAGAAATGTTCCCAGGGCATTGTCGAGGAATACTCGACGAGTAACCGATCAAAGGAAAGGCTCATCTCAATCTAGATCAGATGCCCGACGAACTGCTCGCACTTAGCAATAATTGCAGGAAGAAAGTTTAGCACAAATAGTTGGAAGGAATGAAAAAGTTATAACATACAGATTCGATGGTGGGAACAACGCGTGGAAGGGATCCATTCAGCGCTTAGAGGATAGATTGGGAGAAATGGTTAAATCCAAAAACCCTTTACAAAGAAGCTTTGTGAAAGGATCTCCTTTCATACAAGCTATTGTGGATTTTCCCACACCTTCAAAGTTTAAAGCTCCTATAGAATATGATAGAAAGACTGACCATGTCCTTCATATCGAGCAATATCAGGCAACAGTTGACATATATGTCGTCCCCGATGAGATGAGGTGCAGAGCATTCTCCGAAATAATTACTGGTCATACTCAAATCTAGTACAATAGCCTTCCTCGGGGAAAATTTTCAGTTGATTGCTTCAATCAACTGGCCGAGATATTCATTAGCAAGTTTTGCTTTGGGGCAAAACCAGTAAAAAGGGTAGCTCATTTCTCAGTGTGAGACAAAAGGAAGGAGAAAGTACTACAACGAGAAATTGGAGGTTGTGGATTATGAGGAGAAAACTGCTATAACAGCTCTTATGAGTGGACTCCTCCCCGAGAAACTCTACTACACACTTGCTAAAGATCCCCCAAAGACAATGATCGAGTTAATGGCAAAAGCAACAAAGATAATTAATATAGAGGAGGAAATAGTAGCTAAGCAGAGCTCGGGGGCAAAAGAAGAAAGAAAAACTGACGAAAAGGAACACAAAGATTCTAAGGAACATAGGGAATCGAAGCAAAAAGGGATTGTAGACCGGCTCAAGAAGTACAATAATTACACTCCATTAACAATGGGTATTCACCATGTTTTGGAGGATATTAAACATAACAAATATGTGCGTTGGCCTGAGAAGTTGAGGAGTTTCCCTATCAAGAGGGATACGTCCAAATACTGTGAATTTCATAGAGACTACGGTCACACGACAGATCATTGTATTGCCCTGTAGAATGAAATTAAAACTCTCATTCGAAGAGGCAAATTGAACGAGTTTGTTGATCGGCAGAGCAATGAAGGAGCTCGGCAAAGGTCGAAATTACCTTGCAAGCCTAGAGAGGAGAAAAAGAGGACCCGTAAAGATAACCAGGAGGATGATCCCGACCTATCCAATAAGCCTAGGCAATCAGAACGTGAGGTATGCATGCTCAGCTTTGGTTCTTTTAACTGTCAAATGATTACAGGTGGAGATGCGGGAGGATGAAGTCATATAGCAGAAAGGAAGGCTTACCTCAATGAGGCCCAAGTTTGTTCCCATATACAGAGAATCAATTTAGTTGAAGAAGATCGACCGAAGAAGGTCAACAAAGATAAGCTGGTGATCGATTTCTCTAAAAATGATCTCTTAGTAGTATTGTACCCCCATGATGATCCTTTAGTAATCAAAGTCAGAAAGCAGGACATCATTATTTCCAGAGTACTAATTGATAATGGTAGCTCGGCAGATATTATATGTCATCCTTGCTTTGAAAGTCTAGATTTTAAGCTCAGCCAATTGGAGCCCTACCACATACCTTTAATAGGTTTTTCTAGTGAGAAAGTATTCCATTTGGGAACAATTAAGGTGGAGATGTTGATTGGCACTTAGCCAACCAGCCGAACAAAGAAGATACATTTCTAATGGACAAAAATGTTCATTCAGCTATAATATGATTATTGGAAGAGCAGGTTTGAAGAAGTTTGAAGATGTACCATATGCAATCCATCAATGTCTGAAGTTCCCGACCAACTTTGGGGTAGGCATTATAAAGGGTGACTAAAAAGTAGCTCGAGAATGCTATTACTCATCTGCCTCATAAGAAGATCTAGAAGAAATAAAGAAGAAAACCACCACTTACCAAGTGGAGACCTCTGAACCTGATGAAGAATCCGAAGTTAAAACCTTAGATCCAATGGAGGAAACATAATTAGTGAAGGGACAGATAATGGAGGCAACAGAAAGCATTCTGTTAGACGATGATAATTCAGAATGCACCCCTCAAATAGGAGCAACGCTAGATCCTGTTCTTAAACAGGAACTAGTGAATTTCCTTAGACAGAGAAATCATATGTTCGCATGGAGTCACGAAGATATGTCAGGAATTGATCCTACCAATCTTTACCGTGAACTCAACGCTAACAAAGAGGCCAAGACTGTAAAGCAGAGGCGAAGAGTGTTCAACACAGAGAAGAACCAAGTAATACAGGAAGAAGTTGAAAAGCTTCAAAAAGATGGTTTTATTAATGAAGTGAAGTATATAAATTGGTTGGCCAATGTAGTTATGGTCAAGAAAAAGCATAATAAGTGGATAATGTGTGTAGACTTCACAGATTTGAACAAAGCATGCCCAAATGATCATTTTTCTTTATCACGAACTGATCAGCTTGTAGATGCTACTTTAGTACATAAACTACTCAGTTTTATGGATGCCTATTTAGGTTATAACCAGATCAAAATGAAGCCTGAAGACAAGGAGAGCACTTCCTTAACTACCCCCCGAGGAAGTTACTATAATAAGTTATGCCAATTGGTTTGAAAAATGCAGGTGCAACTTATCAGAGATTTGTGAATAAAGTCTTTGAGGAGCAAATAGGAAAAAACATGGAAGTTTATGTGGATGATATGCTGACAAATAGTAAAAAAGCATCCAATCATATTGTCGACCTCAGCCAAACTTTCGACCAACTGGAAAAACGCCAGATGAGACTGAACCCGACCAAGTGTGTGTTTAGAGTACATGAAGGAATGCTCCTCGGGTACATAGTAAATCAGAGAGGAATTAAAGCAAACTTATAGAAGATCAAGGCATTGATTGAGATGCAGCTTTGAAAAATGTTACTTACCAGCAATGAACAACACGTTTCTACAATAAACGAATGAAACCGACCAACCGAAAGTAAGGAAATTATGTGCTAAAAAAGGTTATGATAGGTCGAGTTTTGCCGCGGTGTCACATCACCGACGTCGGTCATATGTTATATTCGGCTCACCAGCACTATACAAAAACCTAAACTCATGACTACACTCAATAAAAGGGAGTATAACGGCTAAGTCCGGGTATCAAAAATCCACAGAGACAAGTAACTATAATTTAATTGGTTTAGTACTTCTAAAATAAAAGTGTAAAAGATAAATAAAAACAAAAGGAAAAGATGCAAAAAGGAAATTAATCTAGGCATGTATTTAAACTAGACTAACAAAAAAAGTAAAAATTATAGGTTGTGTCGGATATCTCTCAGCTCGGCTTAACACGTATAAATGGTTACATGGTTCTATAAATTCATTGCGATTGCATCTCGTTTCGATAACTAATTAAATCCAGAGTTGTCACACCCCTAATTTTGCATAAAAGTCTAATAAGATTTTGGCTTCAACAATAGCCTGAAAATTACGCACGCAAGGTCGTAAGTACAGAGCATACATGATATACCCCATCAAATCTCCTAAGCGTAATAACTAGGACAACCCAATCGAAATAAACACGTATCTTCCATCACCATAGAAAAGCAACACGATAAAAGGCTAATTTATCCAAGAAAGCATGATAAAAATGCGGTAAACAAACGTGGTAAATATACACTAGAAAGCATGTAAATAAACGCAATAAATCTAAACTAAAAAGCGAGTAAAAATGCGGTAAATAAATAAATACAAACATTGGAAACTCGGATTGATAGAGAAGATGGGGGATAGTGTTCTACACAACCTCGACGGACAAACCCCTCTATACGAACAAACCCTCGGAGGGAGAAAATGGCACACTCCCCAAACCCTAGCTTCCCTTTCTAATGGAAAATGATCTATTATTACAAGATAACTATCAAAAATGAGATAAGTCTTCTATTTATACTAAGTTACAAGAAAAGAAAAGAAATAAAGGAAAAAGAAATGAAAAGGAAACGAGATAGCAAATATCTTATGCTACCGGTTGATCGGTCCTTTAAGTCAAGCCCACTGTCTCCCTCGCAAGGCAAAATCCCAAGACGCGATCGACCGACCCCTGGGCGCGGTCGACCGGTACTCTGTTTTCACATGGGAGGAAAGCTTCATAACGGAAATGGCCATAACTTAATCATCCGAACTCGAAACGATGCGCTGTTTACGGCCACACGATGCTAACTCAACGAACTATGCATCCATCAAAATTCCATGAGCCGAAGATGAAGTGTGAATTGACTAAAATGCCCTTGAAGTAGCATCCGGTGATGAAATTTCTCCAAAATACAACCGATCCTCACTTTTAGCGTTCCAATACCTACAAAAGCACAATTAACCCCTGCAAAACATATATATGTCCAAATTCGAGGTTGTCTAGTTAACGAGCATAAGTATAGGAATTAAGAATGTAAAAGTGATATAATGCACAAAGATAAAGGGCGTAAATATGTAATATTTGTGACGTATCACACCCCCAATCTAAGACATTGCTACTCCCTAGTGATGAAACAAGCAAAACCAGTCCACAGAAGGCGATACAAAATGTATATATGCATTGAAATATAAAAGCCACTTTAGTAGGGAACACAATTGCATTTAGCATATGCAAAATCCGTTAAACCCCTAGGTTACCCTAGTGGACGAGTGTCATCTCGTGAGGGTTTTCAGGGATGAAACCCACAAACATCATAAAGTTTCCTCAAAATATGCCCAATCACATGTGACACACTCAACAATAGCAAAAAATATGTCATACACAATATTAGCAAATTGAATGAATTCACACAAAAGTCTGTATTATTAACATTATAGAATGCACCTCATAGAATTGAAAACTTAAAATGTGGTAGGGGAGCGAGCACATGCAAAGTATGATTTGGCAAAACTTATATAAACCGAATAAAAAATAAAGCAAGCATATATTCAACCCTGACGGGCATTACACTCATCAAGTGAATTCACTAGAAATAGGGAGTTAACACACGGAACATGTGGGCATAAAGAGTAAATGTAAATGGAAACTAGGTCGCACACATCTCACAAATGAAGAACGCTATATAGGAAATTAAAAACTGTAATCTCAATGAAAGATACCGCTCATTAAAGGAGGCGAAATGCATTTTTACAGATTATCAAACTATTTCAACTTTTAAATTAAATGCACCCTAAGATCACATAGGACTCGATAGGGTTATAATGTAGGTTTGGGGTTAAGGGTGCGAAACGAAGGATATGTATATACAGATTCAAAGTGTTCGGAGAAGAAAACTCGGGATAATGGAAAATGCGGGCACTATCAAAATTTGGAAAATACAGTCCATAAAAGGCATTGAATATACAAATGGGGAGAGTAATCAAAGCTTATTGAACACTATAAACAATATATACAAACTTCCTCTTTATTTTATTTTCTTCTTTTTCTCATGTTTTCTTTTGTTTTCTTTTTCACTCTTTTTCACTCTTTTTTTTCCTTTACTTTTCACACTCTCACATGCCTAAATTTCAACAGCAACACAATAACATCATTCAATCCCAAGTAACATTCCAAATAAGGGTATGTAAGGTAATAAGTATGGTTTAAAACTCCAATGTGGAGTTGGTTATGGGATTTTGGGTAATAAAATGAAAGGCTAATATTTAGGCTCAAAGGCGTTGACGAGGGTAAACATATAGGGTGAGGTCAAGGTCAATATGGGCGATAGAACAAATAGGGCCTATGATCATTTCCTAATGTTTACGAAATTCTCGAGTCAAAATAATAAATGAAAATCATGCTCAAGTAACACATTTCAAGAATATGAACTCAATTAATGAACGATAAAATGAAAGAATAGAGAGATTACCGACGAATTTAATGTTTTCAAAGAGGAAAGAATAGTGTATACACTCACAAACGATGAAAGGTACAAATATTACTCGTTGTAAGTATATACAATGAAACAAAAGATTATCGAGTTATAAAAATCTTAAACCAAAACAATAAAGCAAGAAAAGCGCATGTGATCATGGTATTAAAGTTTAATTCATGAAGTTATTCACAATATCAATAATTCAGGACTAGAGTCTACTAACTTCTAAAATCGAGAACATGCATCATTGAGTTGTCTATTGGATCGGGCAATTATTAAAATTTATCATCGGAAACAAAGGTAACATGCCCAACAAAGGAGAAAAAGAAAGAAAATATTTTTGAAATTTTTTAATTTTTACAAGAAAAGCATACTTAGTAACTAACATGTGAGCAAACCCATGGACTAAACAAAGAAATGGATAGAATATCCCACACCGCCTAACTAAAATATTGCATTGTCCTAAATGCATCGATTAAGAACACAACACAAAGAGAGGAAAAGAACGATATTACCCAAAAATGAAGCGATCTCCATAATCACAAGTCCAAGAGAATCTACAAAACAAGTTAGTACCAAGAATAGCAAGCACAAATAACAAAAAAATAACTAATTACACTAGACTAAATAAAAAGGAAGGGCAAAAAACTAAAGAAAGAAAGAAAAAAAACTAACTATTTACAACCCAGTGTTTACAAACTACTATATACAATATGCCTCCCAGAAGATATGAATTCCGTTTAAACAACGGAAGGCATGCATGGGTGGTGGAAAAGGTGAACCATCGCGAATTTGGAATTTTGGGCGGACGATGGGGGATTTGGATAACAAGGAGGAAAGAAACACTTGGGATCCAAGAAAAATTGACTCATCTCCCAAAGGTTTTTCAGTTGGAATGGGAGATGGTGCACACGTGGGGATAGCATCCATCATGGAAAACAAGAGCGGTAAAGAGTCCTCATCGATAAAAGGTTTAAAAGTTTTAAATAATTTCTATCGACTCATAGGAATCCACCGATAATTCTAATAGTTCAAGATTCGAGAACAAATCCCAAATAAAACATTCGCAGGGCCTAGGGGTGTAACCGGTACGGTATGGTCAGTAACGACCCCTTACCAATACCAAAACCACATTCTATATGGTAAAACCGTACCGTGCTAATTTACCGACCAGTACATCAAAACAAAAACCAAAACCAAAACCAAATCGGCCGATTTTTCAGTTTTTTCGATTTTTTTGGGTTTTTTTGTTTCAGTAATTTCGGTTTCAATTCGTTTTTTTTCACGGTAAATACCAGAATTTCAAATCAGTTTATGCATTTTGTAAATCTGGTATATATTTCGATATACCCATTTCTAGCTATTACAATTTCTAGCATTTCTAGCTATTACAATTTCTAGCATTTCTAGTTGTTTGGAACAATTAGAAACATACACAAACAGGTACAATTTCTAGCATTTGGAATAATAGATTTAAACAGATATGAGACCAAACTAATCGATTTGCCTTTTTCGGAGCCGGAGGAGAGTGAGACGAGACCAAAATGACCGGTTTACCTCTGCTAGAGATGGATGAGAGTGAGATGAGGTCAAACTGATCGGTTTGCCTCTACCGGAGCCGGAGTATAGTGTGATAAGATGAGGGAACCGGTACTGGAGGAGAATGAGCCAAGATGATGAGCCTCCTTGATCAATAGACTCAGATCCGAACAAAAATCAAATCAGCTAAAGTGAAAGGTGGGTTTATTGTCGGAGCCGAGATGAGGAAAGGGAAGAGTGAGCCGAAGGAGAGTGAGGGAAGGGAGGAGAGTGAGCGGTCGGGCATAGAGAGAGAGAAGAGAAAATAAGAACGCCTAACTTAAGCTTATGTTGTTGTGTTGGGTTTCAAAATGTAGCCTGCATGGGTTTCAAAATACAATTTTCATTTTGTAATTGGTACGGTAATATACGGTAAATTTGGTATAGTGTTTCGGTACGGTAATTTTGGTATGATATCGATACGGTAAATCGGTTTTTTGTATCTAAAAACCAAAACCAACCAAAATTTTGACGGTATTTTTGGTTTCGATAAAATCGATTTTCGGTATTTCATAATATGAAACCAAAATCATTTTTTTCGAACCAAAACAGTACAGTTCGGCAAAAACCCATACCGGTTGCACCCCTAGCAGGGCCAGATTTGAGAACATATCCCAAATGAAATATTAGAATTACCGATAAAGTTATAAAAGAGGACATGGTTACTGAATTGTTTGTTGATGGAGAATCCGAGAAGGGAGGTGCGCAACCGAGAATCAAAGTTTCTTAGCGCTCAAATGTTCTATCCAGCAAAAAGGTTAGCAAAAAATATAGATAGAAAGAAAATATTACGAAATACTAAATCAAATAAATTCTAAAATAAACTCATCCCCGAAAATGACGACATTTGATAGGCCGGGATTAGCCACGGTGTCGCGTCACTGACACCGGTCGTATGTTATATTCAGCTCACCAGCACTATACAAAAACCTAAACTCATGACTACACTCAATAAAAGGGAGTATATCGGCCAAGTCCAGGTATCAAAAATCCACAAAGACGAGTTGCTAGAATTTAATTAGTTTAGTACTTCTAAAATAAAAGTGTAAAAGATAAATAAAAACAAAAGGAAAAGATGCAAAAAGGGAAAGATTAATTTAGGCATGTATTTAAACTAGATTAACTAAAACGGTAAAAACTATAAGTTGCATTGGATATCCCTCAGCTCCGCTTAACGCGTATAAATGGTTACATGGTTCTACAGATTCATTATGATTCCGTCTCATTTCGATAATTAATTAAATCCAGAGTTGTCACACCCCTAAATTTGCATAAAAGTCTAATAAGATTTTGGCTTCAACAAATACCCCGAAAATTACGCACGCAAGGTCGTAAGTACGGAGCATACATGATATACCCCGTCAAATCTCCTAGGCGTAATAATTAGGACAACCCAATCGAAACAAACACGTATCTTCCATTATCATAGCAAAGCAACACGATAAACACGAGTCAAGTTCGATCCAACACAACCTAGACTAATTTATCCTAGAAAGCATGATAAAAACGCGGTAAACAAACGGAAATATACACTAGAAAGCATGTAAATAAACGCAATAAATCTAAACTAGAAAGCGAGTAAAAATGTGATAAATAAAAAAATACAAACATTGGAAACTCGGATTGATAGAGAAGATGGGAGATAGTGTTCTACACAACCTCGACGGGCAAACCCTCTATACGAGCAAACCCTCGGAGGGAGAAAATGGCACACTCCCCAAACCCTAGCTTCCCTTTCTTATGGAAAATGATATATTATTACAAGATAACTATAAAAAATGAGATAAGTCTTCTATTTATACTAAGTTACAAGAAAAAAAAAAGAAATAAAAGAAAAAAAATGAAAAGGAAACGAGTTGGCAAATATCTGATGCTACCGATCGACCGGTCCTTTAAATCAATCCCATTGTCTCCCTCACAAGTCAAAATCCCAAGACACGGTCGACCGGTACTCTATTTTTTGTCGTCATTTGGTCTTCACATGGGAGGAAAGCTTCATAACGAAAATGGCCATAACTTGATCATCCGAACTCGAAATGACACGCCGTTTACAGCCACGCGAAGCTAACTCAATGAACTGTGCATCAGTGGAAATTCTATGAGCCAGAGATGAAGTGTGAATTTACCAAAACTCCCTTGAAGTAGCTTCTAGTGACAAAACTTCTTCGAAATGCAACCGATCCTCACTTTTAGCGTTCCAATACTTACAAAAGCACAATTAACCCCTGCAAAACATATATATGTTCAAATTCGAGGTTGTATGATTAACGAGCATAAATATAGGAATTGATAACGTAAAAGTGCTCGAATGCACAAAGATAAAGGGCGCAAATATGCAATATTCGTGACGTATCAAATTATCCAGAAGAACAATAGACTTGAGGCCAATTGGCATGGGCTATACCATATTTCAGCAATTATTCAACCTGGGACCTATATAATTGAGACTCTAGAGGGAGAAGAATTCAAGAATCCATGGCATGCCGAGCACCTTAGGAAGTACTACCAATGATGTAATGAATTGTACTCAGTTCAATATCAATTTTCAGTATCAATAAAATGATGATTCCTTCCATTTTTATTTTATAATTTTTTATTTTTAGAGTACTTGTGCTATGCACTATAAGTGCCAGAAATTTTTTAAAAGTTGCACCACACTGTTGGTCACCACCCGGAATAGGTCTATCGCAACAACCACACAGTTGATAGCAAATGTTAGTCGTCTAAGGAAATAAGTTGCTCGACATGACCATAACTTGATCGACAACAGATAAAAACCCAAGTACAGCAGGATATTAAATCCTCAAGAAACATGATCAACAAAGATAAGGATGAAGCAAGATCTTTATCCTACTGGGCAAAGTGAAGGAAGAACGTTGTGAAGATTCATCAAGAGTAATGTAGACATATATTCTATATATGCCTGGTCACACCACTGATGATAACTAATGCAGACAACCTAAAAATTTAGGTGCATTAATAGAACCTATGGAGTCACATGGGTAACTAGTGCTACATTTAGATTTTAATCCAACTAAACTAGTAGAACATATGTATTCATTGATAATTGATGCTTATCAATAGAAATAATGAAAAAAGAATACAATCACATTCAAAGATTGAAGAAACAAGTTTATCAAATATATTTCATTCATTTACTAATCATTACATGATTTTCTTCATAACATAATTATAGAAAATTACTCTAAGGGACGTTTTCCCTCGGCCTTAGAAACTAACTCCATACCAGTTGGAGGATCCTCTAGGGTGTAAGGATAATTGATAATGTTAAAGTCTTGGAGCATCCTTCTATTACTGATGATTAATCGATCTAACAGATGGGGATGGCAAATAATCTCCAACTCGTCATGAAGGCCATAATCCCCTAAATACTTGGAAATCAGGCACTGAGGAATTGTATTAATAGGAATCCAATTAACATCCAACCTAAAAGGAGGATCTTCAATGTCCAATAACCCAGGATCATACCATTTCCATAAAGAGCTATTTTGGTCCACCTTCAATACCGTCAGGCAATTGGTCCAACCCCATTTATAAGCTTCATTCTGGGCTTGTTTAAACCTCTCATCAAAATGCCCTAAAGCTTCATTGTACCCCTCCATCCAGATTTCCCTAGGCTTTTTGTGAAATTGGAAGGTTAACCTATCGACCTGGTGTTGTAAATTCTTCAACACACTATCTTTGGCATATAATTGAGTAGACTGAGAAATAAGTTGCTCGAATTGTGTTTGAAGTTTCTGGGACATTTCAGTAAGGGTCTAATTTTTGGCTTTCAATTGAGCAGCTTAATTTGTAAGAGTATGATGTGTCCTTGCCTCATCTGTCATAGCTTGGCCAAGTTTAGTTCTTGCTCGAAAAGATGAACTAGATTTGGTCTTTTTCAATGGCTCCATTTCTTCCCTTAACTTGGCATTTTCAGCTTCCAAGAACGAAACTCCTTCATCAGTAGCAACATCAACTGAAGAGGAAGTCTTCAGTGCATTCAATTCATCCCTCAAGCTATTATTATCCTCCTCCAGCAACTTGGCAATAACCCTAGCTTCTTCCACTTCATAATTAAGCAAAAACTCTTGTCTTCTGAAATGGGAAGCACATTTCTCTGCTCAAAACTCCATCCTTCGCTTGAAGCTTGATATTTTTGTCCGTAATCAGCATACAAGAGGGCTTTTAATTCTTTATGATTCTCTTGCAATTCCTTAATCATTTTATAGTAAGCCACGTTATTTGCCACTGCACGATCAATGAGGCATTTTAGATGAAGGTAATCTTCCTTGGATTCATCTAAAGCATTTTCCCTGAGCAACTTTGACAGCCCTTCCTCGATCAAAGATAGGCGACCAACTTTGAAGAGTTCATTGTATCTCTGAAATAGCTCGATGTCAGTTATGGAGAATTGGTCCAGTTTATCCATGAACTATTAAGAGCAAGAAAAGTTTATAATCAACAACAGTATATGAAGTAAGGAGAAAATATAGGCAAATTAGAAGTAAAAGTTCTTTTTATTGATAAATTTTTAAGTACAAGTACAACAGCATAGAATAAAAGAAAAATTAAAACTGCAAAAGAAAATAAAACAAAAAGATGCTCAGACAATTGGTCTGCATCTTCTTCACATCTGAAGTAGACCCAACAGGATTTGAAGTAAGAGCAAGAAAAGTAAGGTTACCACCAGCTAGAGGAGCAGAGTAGTCAACTACAGTAGCTTGGTGTTGATTGGCATATTCCAGCACCAAATTGTATTCACTTGATCCCATGTCATTTTTAATTTCCTCATCCATGTTAGGAGGAGATCTTGGGTCATGTTTGAGGAATAGTTTAGATTCTTGGGGAGTGCCGACCTCCACTAAGGTTGTCGACTAACCATCCTTAAAATATTTTTTCTTTGCAAATTCAATTTGCGTAGAAGCATCTCCAATGACCCTATCCCAACATTTGTTAAAGGCAAATTCCCTAGAATTCTCTACAACAACCTTGCCTTTTTCAGCATCCAAGTCCTTCTACAGATCAGCAACCTGCCCCCGAGCAACAACAACATCATCTTTAACAATCTTTATTTTGGACTCCCATTTTTTTCTCCTTAGCCAATGTTTGTTCGGATTCAAGCAATGACTTATTCAATTCGTCAAAGGCTTCCTCAACCTCAATTAAAGAAGAACGTAAAATATCGTCCTTCTTCAACATGTTAATAAAGTCGACCAAAAACTACAATAAGGAAATAGAGCAAGTTAGTGTAAAGCATAGCAAAGAAATGAGTAAAAATAAGAAGAGATCATAGTACTTACCATAGCCAGGCTTTGAGCATCCCTTTCAAAAAAATTTGATCGGGGCAATGCAGAAGCAACACCCCTATGATATGGTAATATACCAGACTTTATTAATTGTCTGGCCAAGCTAGGGCCAAGAGCCACTAGTGAGCCAAAAGTAGATAAATCAACCAACTCTTGTTGGTCGGTGTTGATTGAAGACCCTTCTTCCAGCCTAAAAGGGAGCCCTCTCTTCAGTCGCTTAAGATTGATTTCAGCATCTTTATTAATTGAAGGATTCTTCCCAGCATCCTCTTTATACTTGGCCCTATCAACATCTTGCTTAGAGGAACCAGTAGCAGTAATATCACCCAAATTATTGGAAAACTTCCTCTTCCCCATGGCAGCAGCAAGAGGTAAACCTGAGTCTAGAGATGATGGGGAAGCAACAACAAGTTCACCACTATCGGATGCAGTGGTTGAGGATGTGGAGATGGGATCTTAATCAAGATCAATCATGGGTTAAGGCACATCAATAGTGGGATGAGAAACGAAAGAAGTGATAGTATTTTGGTACTGTAACAAATATGAGGTTGATTTGGTATGCTCCTCCCTAATTTTCTGGTGAATGCCCCAAATGAACTTCAACTCTCTTTGGTTGATATCACTCTCTTCGGGAAACTTTCTTTTTCTATCAACTGCAATTAAAGTTAACAAGGTGAACATCAGTATTATCATTTAGCAGAATATTCAAAGAAAAATAAATAAACAAATGCAATTTATCCCATTGCCACTTGGTGGGCCCCTAGGCCCCTAATACTCAGCATTTCCAGTCATGGGAGCATGTTGTTAATTTTTGATAATTACTCCATGATCAAAGTAATATCTATTGGATTCAAGAAGATTAAAAACTAAAACTTTGCTTATAGCCCTAGTTTTTAAATAATATGTGGTGTCACTTGTGAACAATTTGTAATAAAACATAATTTTTAGATCCCTATATGGGTTCCGTGGAGCTGGTTTAACCTATAAACCCCATTAACCACTCTCCAGGTGTTGGGGGTTATTCTAGTAGGAACGACATCAAAGTACTGACAAAATTCAAGACAAAATGGGTTTGGGGGGAAAAGTAAACCCACACTCTGTAATGAAAATGGAAGGTAACCAATAGCCCTCAGGTAAAGAAAAAAGATCAGTGGTAAGACTATGGAACTCCAACTCTACCCACGAAGGGATATTTCATTCATTTATGAATTCGTCTAAAGAGGTTACAAAATAAACCATATTCTAAGAAGAATAGAAAGGAAAGAGAAAAGATTCTTATAAGAATTTAAGGATTCAGTAAGAACTAAAGAATAGGGAAACGACCGCACAGAGAGCACAAAGAGATAACAACAAAAAACTTAGAAGATTTTGAGGTAAAAGACAAGCGTGGTTTTTCCTGCCTCTTACAAGATGCCTCAAAACTGGTGAAAGTAATGATTAAAGGAAGCGTCGATTGAACTGTTGGATGCTAAAGCCATAAAAGACACATTTGCCCCAATATAATTCGTTACAACTATGGATAATTACAAAAATGGCATATACATTATGATCCGATAATCAAATCATTAACTTTAAAAGTATGGGAAGTTGGTAGCTGACCAAGACTCAAAATTATTGCCCGAGCAACTTTAAGAGCTAAAGGTTTCGTACTCTTGTAGAAATCTCAAGCATGAAAAATTGGGGGCTTCTGTTGATACCAAAAATTATCTTATTACGTGCACCAATCAGAAATAGACGTGTTATCCGTCGTGGCATTAGTCTTAGTTAGCAAGACCTATTTATCAGAATGAATCTAAGAATACCGACCCACATCAAAGAGACCGACAAACATGAGTTATCAAATGCCACTAGTTGTATATATTATGAACGTTGTACATATGTAAATGTCTATGTTATAAAGGCATTCCATCTTTTAATATTCCACTTCTGATATACCCTCAGGGGCTATAAATACATTGCAATCCCTACATCCATGGAAAACGAAAAAAGAGATAACTGAATAAACATAATGCAATATACACCAGTGGACGTAGGCTTTTCCCCTTAAGTCGAACCACTTTAAAAATCTTTTGTGTCTCTTATTTACTTATTTATCTGTGATCAAATAATTACAGATAGTCTAGGTTTTTTCATCAACATATCCGTACCTCCTAAATCTACTATCTCATAATTTATCGTTGATGGGAGCAACTCTTAACTTTTCTCTCACGTACTCATTTTTAATTTTGTCCTTTCTAATAATTTCTATCATCCATTAAAGCATCCTTATCTCACTAACATGGAGACTTTGTTCATATTTTTTCCCTGACTTCGAAAGTAAACTTGGGTGACTTATAACTAGACACGATTTGTGTATGAATTTGGGGTACACTCGTAAGGCTAATGCTATATGTACCCTAGTTTAGTAAGTGCCTTAAAGTGTTCTACAATGGTGTATTTATAACACTTTAATACACTTGTAAATTAGCAAACAATCCGGCGATGCACGAGCGATGTACAATAAACAAATATAATAATAATTATAAAAATTAATCTATAACACCCCGCGTAAAACACGAGGTGTTACTAAGATTAAAACTAAACTAAATCCTCAAAAATTAGTATAGAGCATGTATATTCCACAAAATAAATATAGCGAATCCAAAATTTACACTTTCAAAATAATTATAATTAAATTCCTCGCAAAAATAAATTAAACTCTCCAAAAATTACACCAGCAAGCTACACCAAAAATAATAAAAATCATCCAACCTCTATGCTATAAAATTATCCAAATAATCTGTAGCGTTCAAATCCATGCTAACCTACCAGTAAAAGAAAAGAATGGGGAAGTACACAATATAACAAGAATAGATGCTTAAAAAAATAACGGTGAATATATGCAACAATACGAATCTGAATTCAAGTCCAATGCGACATTCAAGCATTATACCAATTTAATTTTTCAATAACACATCAATAAGTCACCGGGCTTCACCTCACCTCACCTAATCTTTGTAAAGCCTCATCCTGGCTATTGAACTTTTGAACTATTGGTGGTTGACCATTCTCTGCGTCACATAAAAACTTCATGACACCATGCCCATAAAAAAATACAATATCTCAAATCGAATAAATATTTCAGATTCAAAAAATATCTCATAGGATTCCAATGAATACCACAATTCAACATGAGTGCAAATAACACATGAAACAAATGGAATACTCTCGAGAGAATTTAAGAGCATATTGTGTAAGTCCCGTACCTTTAAATCATCACATGAATGCCATAAAGATTCCCCCCAAAATTTTGATCCCACTACTGCGTTCCTCTCCCGAAAACAATCAAAACTCGTTCTGGAATAATCTTGAGAAAACTCAATTAATCTTGACAAATCTTGAGTTGAAAGTTATGAAGAATGGGGCAAGGGTTTAGAGGTTGAAAGGGAATAATTTTGAAGAAACCTTTTGGAGGAAGAGTTGTAAAAAAAAACGATTTGAAGAACCCATCCATGGATTAGTTTTAATTTATAAAGATTAGGAGTTCTATTGCTAATAGAATTCTAAAAAAAACGTTAGTCACGACCGAGGGCCATGACAAACGTTTTTTTTTAATTTCGATTAAAATCCAATTTTTCAATAGGTTAATTTCAATATATTATTTTAAAGCCATTATACAAGGTTAGTTTTTTCATAAATAAAATTATCTATTCTTTTTAAATGTTTATATATAAAAACTACAAAATAACTATATGTATTTTATATAAAAAAAATTATACATATTTTTATTTGTTTTTAGTTCAAAAAACTGTGTGTCATTTATACATACAAACTTAAATTTTTTTCTATAAATAAAACGTTAAAAATATTTTTATAACCAAAAAAAATATTTATTGTACGTTAAAAATATTGTACGTATTTTATATAAAAAAATATAAATATTTATTTGTTTTTAGTTTAAAAAACTTTATGTCATCTACAGACAAAAACTTAAAGTTTTTTCAATAAATACAATGTTAAAAATGCTTTTATAACCAAAAACTTTTTTTATTTATATAAAAAATAATTTTGAAATTTTGAAAACTTTGTTTAACTTTTTTCTATAAATAAAAACGTTATATAGATGTAGTGGTATTTTTATTACCCCGCCCCGATGTTTAATTTATTCCCACCCCATAAGCTAAAATGGAGTGAGAACTGAGAGAGTGTGCTTGCGTTCAAATACGAAAGTTATTTAATTTAATTCACTTTTTATCAATTAAGTCCTACGCATGCATCTAGGTGTGATTGATGATGATAAAATCAAGCAAGAACAATCAAAAACACACAAATGAGGAAAAATCCCCCAAAGGGGCAAAACCTTTTATTTTCACAATAATTTTGTAAGAGAACGACTTATACGGATTACAGTAAAAATACAGTGACACAAAAATACCCTCGGGTGTCAGTTATGTTGTCAGCGGCTGGAACTATCCCTTTCCAGTAAGGCAGCAATGAAGAAGAGAGCAGCTTCCTCACAAATTACTCCAGATGCGTAAATGATCCTCTTGAAGGTTTAAAGATTCACACACATATATGGGAACGGTTTTGTGAATAAAAAAGGTTTAGAAAACCTTAAAAAGATGAAGTCTTATTCTGGACAGTTTTTGCCGAATTTTGAGATTGCAGAAAGACTTGAAAAACGTGTAGAAGGAGAACGGATATTTATACAAAAATCGAGGCGACGGCTCTTTCGAACGAGATAGCCATGTCACTCGAACGAAGGACAGAAGTCATTCGAACGAGATCGCACGACATGCCTATCTCGCGCGAACGACATTCAAAGTCGTTTGAGCGAGCTCGTCGTTCAAGGCACTTCGCTTCTACACTTAAAGAAAAAATTCTGCTTTTGATAAAAAAATAATCCAGGCTTCAAAAATAATTTTCAAAAATTTTTCTAAATATTTATGCAAATATTTAGAGCTCCAATAAATTTTTTTACCGATAAAGCGTAGTGGAGTAGTGGGAATGAGCTGAGCAGCACGTCGTATGTAGCATGATGCACGTGAAGATAATGGACACATTGAATTCGGATAAAGGTCGCCGAGGTTGATCGTGTTGACGTGCCGAATGTAGCAGTATCAGACATACAAACAGTGATCTAGGAGTAAACAGAAAATTCCTAGATTCTACCCCGGACATTTTTAAAATTATGTCCTTACAAATCTCCCCCTATGTCTATGTCGGTACATACATAAAAAATCTGAATTATGCAATCAAATGACATACAAGATAATATCCCCATTAAAACCTCAAACTGAGAATACTAAATGACATGTCTTTCAAATCTTTTCTCATCGGGGTGTGGAATCCAATAAGAACAATGTTGTACCTACACACATGAGATAAAACAAATACCCGTGACAATCAACAGTTTGAAATATAATGATATGCACAAATTGATGATCAATTAATCTTAAGCAAATCATTCATAAATCAACCAAACACCAAAACGATTCTCCCCCATAATTCTTCTCCCCCTTTTTATGATGCCCCCAAATAGACAGATATGAGAAGCATAAGTGAATGCACATGGAGAATGAGAGCACGAGAATAAACTGCTATTTTTGTATTTTTCAAATTCTTTCATACATAATATACAACAAAGAATCACACCATGAAAGAATACAAAAACAACCAAGTCGATGATAGCGTAAATGAAGGGGTGTGATAAAATTCGATAGAAAAATCAATGCATACAAACATGACATATGTGCACGATGAATATCAGATACTCCTAATGAATGAACTCAAAATCTTCCTTTGGTGTAAAAAGGTGTTAATATGAGACATTGACTCAATCAAATCAACAAATCAAAGCTCAAAGTGATTTCCACACCAATAACGTCCAAAACTATTTCATGCTTTTTCAGGACTTTCAAGGAATTGAAAAACGTCGCCAATGCCGTTTAACACAAGGTTAAACTGTATAAGCAACTCCGAATGTTTGTTGGAGAAACCCTTTTCCTTTGAAAATAAAAATTATAAACAAGATTTGTTTACAAAGAAACATATGTACGAGATTAATTAAGATTGTGTAATCAATTTTAAAACTAAGGCAGTTTCAAAAATTCAGCACACTTAAAGAATGAGGTGAGTAGATGAAGATAATCAACACAATAATTTTAACGTGGTAAAACCTCTCCCAACAGAGGAAACATCCACGGTGACTTCTAAGTCACAAAAACAAAAATCCACTAATAACAAAAATCAGTTACAAACAACACAACATGCAAGCACACAAATCAAGCTATTCTAAGTTTAGGAATATACCCCACTTGGCTCCTTCTAACTTATGATAGATCTGATTTGTTGATGATGTTCTCCGGTTTGCTAACTTCCTTTGCTTTAGATTCTTTACGTCGACTCAATGATCTCAGATCTTAAACACAACACTTTCAGTGTAGTAGTGTGTAAAGTGTTTGTGTAGTGAATCCTATTCACATGCATGAACTCACACACACTTAGATTTACAAACAGTCCTATACAAATTACATATAAAGTCTATATGCAGTGATTTTGTTATTTTTCTTTCTTACAAAACTAAAAACCTTTTGACCTTTAAATATAACCCAAATTCCACGGAGATCTTGCTTAAGAAATCGGTCAAGACCTTTCTCAATCTCTTTTGAAAATATTTAGGAGATTGAAAACCCTCCAAGTGCGAATCCAACTAGGTCAGGTTAAGTTTTGTAAAAACAGAAACTATAAAACATTTTTAAAACCAAAACAGAAATGATTTTCTTGAACCAAGTTGAAAATATGCAGATCTAGTGAAAAATGTAACATTCAGAGTATAGATCTAACGTTTCTATGAAAAAGAAACTAGATCTTCACTCTAACGTTTAAGTTGTGTACAAGATCAGAAATCACGAGGTTACAACAACAATATGAACAAACCACTCTCTCTCTCTCTCTTTCAAACACTCAGGTTGTGTTTGGGGTAAGGTTTATTTGAAGGTTTGTTTCAGAGACGAAGTGTTTAGGGTTAGGGTTTGGTTTTGGCTAACTGTCTCCCTTTCTCTCTCTTCTCTCTATTCTTTTCTCACTTCTCTCTTCTCTCTCTTATTTTTTTCTCTCTGGAAGACGAATGCCCAAAAGTTTTCTAAGGCTGAGAAGTGAAGGGTATTTATAGTGCCTGGGGAAGGTTCTGGACGTTCGAGGCAAATCAAAGGCTGAGATCAAGTCTTCAAAGGTTTGACTTGATCCAATGGTTCCAAAACAGCGGTGGTTTAAAAAGATTCTAATTGGTTCAAATGGATAGCACCGGGATTAACCAAGAACGCATGCAGACCCTTGATAAGAAATGATCCAACGATCAACAATCATCCATCCAACCCTCTCACATAAGAAACACAAATACATTAACCCGGAGGATGACAAGTATTGGCTGGTTATAGGCTCTCACATGCGCGTCAAAATAATTACAAAACCTCACCTTGAAGTCTCTAGCGCTTTGAGATCGTACCCAACCAAACAATTCAGTGAAAAAAGAAGTTTCTAAAATAGTAAATTAACCCCAAAAACTTTATTATCCCATTTTATTAATAAAAACAATTATTAAAAAAATGTTTAAAAAAAGTTTAAAAAGATTTAAAAATCATTTAAAATTCCCAAAAGATTATTAAAGCTCCAAATCAAGGGGAATTAAACACACACTCAATTTTAAGTAATATGAACACATGTATGCACTTCTAATTGTGTTTGTGTGATTCATTTTATACCATCATTGATCTTTAAAGAGGATTAGAGAGATAGGTTCTGAGGCTTTTTGGTTTCTAGGATGGACTACAAATTTTGTCAATATTTCCAAATTAGTTGAGCACTTATACAATGTAGACTTAAGCAAGTCAAAGGTATAAGGTGCTTCAATCTCCCCCTTTGGAAATATGAGACAAAATCTCCTTTGAGTTAGCTTAAAACTCGTAGGGAACAAAAAAAATAAAACCTAGTCCTATACAAAAGATTCTATCTACCCATATCCTAGAAAGTCAAAAATTACATAACTCAACTATTTACAAATTTTTACCCTAGAAACGATAGACAATCAGAAGAAGAGATTCCTGCAAATATACACACTAAGATCAAGCAGTTTAGATGAAATGTGAACAAAAATGAACTTCATAAAACTCAAATTTCTCCCCCATTTTGTCTCAAATGGACAAAGGGTAAAACTTAAAGTTTTAAGAGTTTAATCAGCGCATACCATGCCTATAGAATTTCGCAAATACAGAAATCTGTTATAGTCTAAAGGTTTAGTGAACATGTCTGCAAGTTGCAGATCAGTAGGCAGGTAATGAATTTCTAATTCCTTAGTTTCAACAAGTTCACGAATAAAATGATGCCTTATTTTAATATGTTTAGTTCGCGAGTGTTGAACCGGGTTTTTAGATATGTTAATGGCTCTTTGATTGTCACAATACAATTGTAATTGTTCTTCTTTAATCCCATAATCACTTAACATCTGTTTGATCCATAACAATTGAGCACAGCAACTTCCTGCTTCTATATATTCGGACTCAGTCGTAGATAAAGATGTGCAATTCTGTTTTTTACTACTCCAACCAACTAAATTATTGCCGACATAATAACAGGCACCTGATGTACTTTTACTATCATCAGTACAACCGGCCCAATCAGCATCAGTATACCCTATGATGGTGCTACAGGTATCTTTAGTGTACCTAAGTCCAAGGTTAAGAGTGCCTTTTATGTACTTTATTATACGTTTTACACTCAATAAATGGCTCTCTTTAGGGTTATTCTGGTAACTAGTGCACAGACATACATCATACATTATGTCTGCTTGTGAGGCAGTTAGATTGAGTAGGCTACCAATCATACTACGGTAAAGTATGGAATCTAGTGACGTACCATTTTCATCTTTACATAATTTAACAGTAGTACTCATAGGTGTTTTGGCGACTTTAGCATTCTCTAAGCCAAATTTCTTAACAAGGTCTAAGGCATACTTACTTTGAGAAACAAATAGACCATCAGAATTCTGTTTCACTTGAAATCCTAAGAAAAGCTGTAGCTCCCCCATAAGGGACATGTGAAATTCCTTATGCATACTAGCAGAAAAGGATTTAACTTCAGAGTTTGAAGTTGATCCAAAAATGATTTCGTCTACATAGACTTGGGCGATGATAATGTTTTTGTCAAAATATTTGACAAAGAGAGTCTGGTCATTTCCTCCTCTCTTAAAACCCTTATCCAACAAAAGTTGGAAAGGCGTTCATACCAAGCTCGAGGAGCTTGTTTTAAGCCATACAAAGCCTTTTTTAGACGAAAGACATGGTTAGGGTATTTAGGGTCAATGAACCCTTTGGGTTGTTCTACATATGTTTCTTCGGACAGGATTCCATTAAGGAAAGCAGATTTTACGTCCATTTGATAAAGTGTGAATTTTAAGTAACACGCTATGGCGAAAAGAAGACGAACAGATTCAAGATGAGTGACAGGGGCAAATGTCTCGTTGAAATCTATCCCTTATATTTGAGAGTAGCCTTGAGCAACTAGTCTAGCTTTGTTTCTAAGAATCACCCCATTTTCATCAGATTTGTTCTTAAAGATCCAACGCGTTCCAATAACATTTTTGTTTTGAGGCCGAGGTACGAGATACCAGACATCGTGAATGACGAATTGTAAAAGTTCTTCCTGCATAACAGAAATCCAGTGTGTGTCATTCAATGCTTCATTAACATTTTTCGGTTCCACAAGGGAGACGAAACATGCATAATTAGCATAATTTATTAACTGGGATCTAGTACGAACTGGCTCATTAGGATTACCGACCATGTTGTCAATGGGATGATCTTTAGAGACCCAGCCAGGTACTTCTGGACTCTCAATAGGTAATGAGTCATCTATTTCTGGTGAATCAGTTTTGAAATCATTTTCAGATTCAACCTCAATAGGTGATTCAGATATCTTATTTTCGACAATAGTGTCACTTACAATTACATTTATCGATTCCATAAGGGCCTTAGTACGCAGATTGTATATACGATAAGCACGACTGTTTGGTGAGTATCCTAAGAAGATGGCTTTATCACCACGAGTTTCGAATTTAGACAGATGTTCTCTGTCTTTACAGACATAACACTGACTTCCAAAGGTTCTTAGGTATTTCAGATTAGGTTTCTTACCGTACCACAACTCATAAGGGGTTTGTTTAGAGTTTTTCCTAAGATAGACCCTATTAGTGATGTGACAGGCAGTTCTAATGGATTCTACCCAAAAGTATTTAGGTAGGGATTTAGCATGCAACATGACACGTGCCATCTCTTGAAGAGTTCGGTTTTTCCTTTCAGCAATACCATTCTGTCGAGGAGTTTTAGGGGCACTAAATTCATGTTTGTAACCGTTGTAGTCACAATATTCAATTATTCCTGTGTCTATGAACTCTTCCCCTCTATCACTACGGATGCGATTGACTTGTGTGTCCTTCTCATTTTCAATTATTAGAAGAATTTTCAAAAAATTCTGAAACGTGTCAGATTTATGTTTCAAGAAGGCAACCCAAGTGAATCGTGTGAAATCATCAACCATGACAAGGATATAACTGTGTCCACAAAGACTAACAGTTCTAGAGGGACTAATAAGGTCCATATGGATGAGATCTAAAGGTCTAGAGGTGAGAATGTCTTTAACCTTTTTATGCGAAGTCTTAACTATTTTTCCTTCCTGGCAATGACCACAGACAACACTGGAAATAGGTTTAACTTTAGGAATACCTATAACTATATCTTGACTAGACAATCTACCAAGGATATCATAACTCAAGTGACCCATACGATTATACCAGATCTCATTGTCATCCATTCTGACAATGTTACAGGTTTCAGAACTAGTCTTGACAGTATAACAGTTATCAGGTGTTCTAAATCCTGTAATAATGCATTCACCTTTATCATTTAGAATTTTACAATTGTTCTTTGAAAAGGTGACAGTGTGGTCAGAGTCACAAAATTGTGATATACTTAGGAGGTTGGCTTTAAGGCCTTTAACTAATAGAACATTTTCGAGAACAGGCATTCCTTCTTCTTTTAGGGTTCCTTTACCTATGATCTGAGATGAGACACCATCACCAAAAACTACTTTCCCACCAGCAAATTTGGTTTTGTTTAGAAGTTTTGTTTCATCTCCTGTCATATGTTTGGAACATCCTGAATCTAAGTACCAACCAGATGAAGTGTGTTCAGCTTTTAAAGCAGTGATGACAATGTTACACTTCATTTGGGGTAAAAGATCCTATTTTCTAACCCAAATATCTCTAGTTTTAATTTTGCGCAAGTTTGCTCTCATTTGATAAAATTTTCGAGACGCTTTTTGTCGAAAAACATTTGGAGCAGCAAACTGATTGTTGTGAAAAAGTTGAGCTTTTGGTTTAGGAAAGTTTCTGGGAGCCTTTCTCTTAAATGAACTCTTAGTTTTGGTCTTTCTATTTCTGTAGTTAGAGTTCTTATCAGGTTGTCTTGGAAGGACATAGTTGTTACGACTTTGCCTAGAATAGTTAAAGTTCTTATAGACAGAAGTATTGTATATAGGGGTGTTTAGATGCCTAGCATAACAACCTTCAAAGGAGTGACCATAAATGTCACAGTAAGAGCAATATTGATTGCTTGAGGGATGAATTTCCTTAGGAAAAATTCTAAAGATAGGTTTGACAGCGTTCTGTTCATAAGTCCTATTTCTAGGGGGTATGGTCTTATAGGTAGAATCAGCCTTTCTGATAAAAGGACAGACGTATTTAGTCTTAAGTGCAGTCTCAGAATTAGAATAACTAGACTCTCCAATGTCTTTCTATTGTTGCTTTTGATCAAATTCATTTTTAATCAAATGAAAGTCTGGACATGTTTCAATTGGTCTTTTGCCCCCAGACACAAACTTAATAGGTTCAAGTTTTGTATTTTGAGATTTGTTCTTAGGGTAAAATCCAATGCCGGTTCTATCATCAGAATTGGTCTTGGAGTCAACAACAAAGTCAGTAAAACAGTTTGAATTGTTTTCAAACTTAGAAAACTTTTTGAAAACAGTAGCTGTCTTTGTTTTTGCTTCCTCCAATTCTAATAATGTTCCCTTATATTTCATTTCCAGGGTTTCATTAGTTTTAGTCAACTCTTTTAATTTTTGATCAAAAGTTTCAATTTCAGATTAATGAGATAGACACTGGTTAGTGTACTCTTCAGCATTCAACTTCACTATAAGACTTAAATCATCTAATTTCTTAGTAAGGTCTTTAACAGTCTTCTCCAATCTAGTGCCTTTTTTAAGAGTCTTAGCATACAAGGTATGGATATCATGGAGGTCATCTGTGTCTGAGTCGCTAAGTGAAGTGTGTGTAGTGACCCCTAATGATTCAGTTTTAGTACTCACGCACCCATTGGCATCGTCATTATCGAGATCACTTTGACTCACACACACGGAACTAGAACTAGCAACATTTTCAGACAATAAAGCATCTAGGCCAATCAATGGAGTATTCACACAAGCAGAAGTAGGAGCATCATTATCACACACAGGCATATCATCATTGTAAATGATCTTAGCATAAAAAGACATGCAAGGGTCAAGTACATTAGATGACTCAAGTTCCTCTTCATCAGAGTCACTTGAATCATTCCAAGTTTTACAGACATTGGCTCTATTGTGTGTGTTGGCTTTATTCAGATTAACTCTGTAGTCGTGTGCAATGTGACCTAGTTTCCCACATCTAAAACATTCAATCTTTTTAAGGTCTCTAGTGGGTCTGGAATTGTTGTCCTTAGGATGTTTGTCAAAACCTCTCTCATGAGGTTTGGAATTAGACAGAGTAGGATAATTAGGCTTGCCTTGTTTAGTAGCCTGTTTGTTTCGAAATTTGACAATTTTCTTAAATTGTTTAGACATTAAGGCAATCTGATTATCTAATTTGTCTATATCACACTCCTCATCAGAGTCAGAGTTGGTCAAATTGGACTCAAGTTTGGGTATCTTAGAGGCAAAACTCAAGTTAGAGTTAGGTTGTTTTCTTTGAGAATGATTCAATTGTTTCTTAAAGTCTAATTCCATTTCCACAGTTCTAAGTTTTCTACTGAGTAACTCAGGAGTAAGGTTTTGATCATTCATTTCCTCAATAGCATACCTCTTACTGTCGAACTTTTGTGGCAATGACCTTAGAATTTTAGAAACAATTTCATTTCTATCATAAGTAATACCATTAGCATGCAACTTAGTGACTATATCAGTTAAGTTCATGTAAAAATCATCAAAAGATTCAGAATCAGACATGATCAAAGAGTTGTACTGCTGGATAAGCATTTGGGTTTTAGCAGCTTTGACTCTTGAGTCTCCTTCATGTGCAGTGATTAATGTGTCCCATGCTTCCTTAGAAGTGGCACAAGATGAGATTCTTTTGAACTCATACTCATTAATGGACATAAAAATGGCATTCTTGCCTTTATTGTTATTACGAGAAATAGTTTTTTCTTCTTGGGTAAATTCACTTAAGATTTTCTTTACCCTCTCATCACTTCCTTCAGCGGCTGGTTTTGTAGGATAAGTGTATCCATTTTTGATAATATCCCAGACATCATGTCCTAAAGTCCCTTGGATGAAGGCAACCATCCTTACTTTCCAGTAAGCAAAGTTGTTTCCATCAAAGAGAGGAGGTCTGGACAGATTACCAAACCTTTCATTCTTCTCTTCCATAGTTAGGTTTTTCAGAAAACGATTTCAGAAACACAAGATCTTTTAAAATAAAAGTTAACAGGGCTCTGATACCAATTGAAAAACGTCGCTAATGCCGTTTAACACAAGGTTAAACTGTATAAGCAACTCCGAATGTTTGTTGGAGAAACCCTTTTCTTTTGAAAATAAAAATTATAAACAAGATTTGTTTACAAAGAAACTTAATTAAGATTGTGTAATCAGTTTTAAAACTAAGGCAGTTTCAAAAATTCAGCACACTTAAAGAATGAGGTGAGTAGATGAAGATAATCAACACAATAATTTTAACGTGGTAAAACCTCTCCCAACAGAGGAAACATCCACGGTGACTTCTAAGTCACAAAAACAAAAATCCACTTATAACAAAAATCAGTTACAAAAAACACAACATGCAAGCACACAAATCAAGCTATTCTAAGTTTAGGAATATACCCCACTTGGCTCCTTCTAACTTCTGATAGATCTGATTTGTTGATGATGTTCTCCGGTTTGCTAACTTCCTTTGCTTTAGCTTCTTTACGTCGACTCAATGATCTCAGATCTTAAACACAACACTTCCAGTGTAGTAGTGTGTAAAGTGTTTGTGTAGTGAATCCTATTCACATGCATGAACTCACACACACTTAGATTTACAAACAGTCCTATACAAATTACATATAAAGTCTATATGCAGTGATTTTGTTATTTTTCTTTCTTACAAAACTAAAAACCTTTTGACCTTTAAATATAACCCAAATTCCACGGAGATCTTGCTTAAGAAATCGGTCAAGACCTTTCTCAATCTCTTTTGAAAATATTTAGGAGATTGAAAACCCTCCAAGTGCGAATCCAACTAGGTTAGGTTAAGTTTTGTAAAAACAGAAACTATAAAACATTTTTAAAACCAAAACAGAAATGATTTTCTTGAACCAAGTTGAAAATATGCAGATCTAGTGAAAAATGTAACATTCAGAGTATAGATCTAACGTTTCTATGAAAAAGAAACTAGATCTTCACTCTAACGTTTAAGTTGTGTACAAGATCAGAAATCACGAGGTTACAGCAACAATATGAACAAACCACTCTCTCTCTCTCTCTCTTTCAAACACTCGGGTTGTGTTTGGGGTAAGGTTTATTTGAAGGTTTGTTTCAGAGACGAAGTGTTTAGGGTTAGGGTTTGGTTTTGGCTAACTGTTTCCCTTTCTCTCTCTTCTCTCTATTCTTTTCTCTCTTCTCTCACTTCTCTTTTCTCTCTCTTATTTTTTTCTCTCTGGAAGACGAATGCCCAAAAGTTTTCTAAGGCTGAGAAGTGAAGGGTATTTATAGTGCCTGGGGAAGGTTCTGGAAGTTCGAGGCAAATCAAAGGCTGAGATCAAGTCTTCAAAGGTTTGACTTGATCCAATGGTTCTAAAATAGCGGTGGTTTAAAAAGATTCTAATTGGTTCAAATGGATAGCACCGGGATTAACCAAGAACGCATGCAGACCCTTGATTAGAAATTATCCAACGATCAACAATCATCCATCCAACCCTCTCACATAAGAAACACAAATACATTAACCCGGAGGATGACAAGTGTTGGCTGGTTATAGGCTCTCACACGCGCGTCAAAATAATTACAAAACCTCACCCTGAAGTCTCTAGCGCTTTGAGATCGTACCCAACCAAACAATTCAGTGAAAAAAGAAGTTTCTAAAATAGTAAATTAACCACAAAAACTTTATTATCCCATTTTATTAATAAAAACAATTATTAAAAAAATGTTTAAAAAAAGTTTAAAAAGATTTAAAAATCATTTAAAATTCCCAAAAAATTATTAAAGCTCCAAATCAAGGGGAATTAAACACACACTCAATTTTAAGTAATATGAACACATGTATGCACTTCTAATTGTGTGTTGTGTGATTCATTTTATACCATCATTGATCTTTGAAGAGGATTAGAGAGATAGGTTCTGAGGCTTTTTGGTTTCTAGGATGGACTACATATTTTGTCAATATTTCCAAATTAGTTGAGCACTTATACAATGTAGACTTAAGCAAGTCAAAGGTATAAGGTGCTTCAGGAAGTGCAAACCCATTGATATTATCCAACCAAACTCCATCTGATTTATATTTTAAATAGAGGCATTCTAAATTCTCAAACTTTAGAGAATTGATGGTGAAACCTAATGGCCCATATTTGGCATATATTGCTTTTTATTGCCTTTAATTTTTTCAGGCTCTTTTAACCTCTTTGGACCCCGGATAATAAAATTCCTCAATTTTTTAGGTCCTTTTTAATGGTGGCTTAAAATCGCAAAGGCTAAATGAACCTTTCACAGCCCTTCCCCGTTTTTAAATAAACACACAGTCTCACCAAAACGGTTTTTACATGCATTCCAATCTTGTCAAGTTTTATCGCATATTGTTAGTTGTATAGACAAAATTGAGATGGAAACACTCAAGTCAATATGTGATGGACAAGTACAATAATCAAATATAGCCATGCATGTGTGCAATAAAGGAGATAGGAGTCAAACATGTAGAAAAATATCACTAATCACATCTCAAAGACTCCAAACAATGTAAAGCACATGGATGAAATGATGTAGCATCTCAAATATCTATCAAACAGTCACATGGATAAATGGAATGAAGAGGTGACTCTGCTATATTAAATGCTCATCCATAAAAGGTGCAAATAAAATACAATAATTTTCTTATGCTTTTTGAAATTTTTATAAAAATGAAAATCTTTTTGGATTTTTTCAAAAAAAAAAATAAATAAATAAATAGCTGTACAACAAAGTAATAATACATATAAAACAAACTAGCAATAGGAAGCATATGATATGAATCATGAAAAACATCCTATCCTAGACATAGACCAACCCCTCAGTCAACTGTGTAAATCCCCAAAGACTTCCTAAGACTCTCAAATCAAATTGCATCTAAAGGTTTCATGAAAATATCGGCTAACTGACGGTCGGTGGGTACGAAACTCACGGATACGACTTTCTCCTCAACTAACTGACGTATAAAGTGCTCACGTATCCTGATGTGCTTTGTGCGCGAATGTTGGATTGGATTACGGGATATGTGTATCGCACTCGTGTTATCACAGGAAATAGTCATGGTGTCCTATGAAATCCCATAATCCTCCAACATTTGCTTCATCCACAAGAGTTGCGTGCAACAACTCCTGGCGGCGATGTACTCAGCCTTCGCGGTGGACAAAGAGATGGAATTTTTCTTTTTGCTCAGCCAGGAGACAAGAGTAGAACCAAAATAGAAACACCTACCAGAAGTGCTCCTACAACCATCTACATCCCCGGCCCAATCGGCATCCGAATAGGCGAACAAATGGTCATCGATATCCAAGGAATACCAAATACCATATGAGAGAGTCCAACTCACGTATTTAATAATACGTTTTAGAGCAAGTAAATGTGACTCTTTCGGAGATGCTTGATATCGCGCACAGACTCTAACACTAAAGGCGATGTCAGGACGACTGACGGTCATGTAGAGAAGACTACTTATCATACTCCGATACAAGGTTTGCTCTACATCTTTGCCTGAAGTGTCTTTACTAAGATTGGTAGTGGTACTCATAGGTGTATGTGCATGCTTAGCGGAGTCTAACCCAAATTTCTTCACTAGGTCTCTAGCATACTTGGATTGGGAGATGAACATCCCATCCTCTAGCTGACGAACCTGGAGACCAAGGAAGAAAGTAAGCTCACCAACCATGCTCATCTCAAACTCACTTTTCATCTCCTCCTCAAAGTGATGAGCATGTTGAGAGCACGTGGATCCAAAGACTATGTCGTCCACAAAGACCTGGGCAACCAAAATAGCACCGTCATCTCTCCTGACGAACAACGTCATATCAACTCCCACTCTCTTGAAGCCACGGGCTAAGAGATAGGAAGTAAGCCTCTCGTACCAAGCACGAGGTGCTTGATACAAACCATACAAGGCTTTCCTCAGATAGTAGACATGCTCCGGATGCTTAGGGTCTTCAAACCCTTTCGGTTGTTCCACGTAAACCTCCTCCTGTATAATGCCATTCAGAAAGGTACTCTTGACATCCATATGATATAACTTGAAGCGCAGATGACATGCAATGACGAGTAGTAGACGGACGGACTCAAGCTTCGCAATAGGAGCAAATGTCTCCCCAAAGTCTACAGCTTCTATCTGTGTGTAGCCTTGAGCGACCAACCTAGCCTTATTTCTTATTATGGTACCATTTTCATCCATTTTGTTCTTGAAGATCCACCTGATACCTATCACATTAGTCTCACTAGGTCGGGGGACAAGTTCCCAGACATTATTCTTTTTAAAGTGAACCAACTCATCCTGTATAGAAAATATCCAGTGTTCATCCTTGAGTGCTTCTTTATGATTCTTGGGCTCGACTTTGGACATGTAGCAAAAATGGCTGACAACTTTCTCTAGCTGATCACGAGTATTGACCCCTAGAGTGGGATCACCAACAATGGCAGAAGGGTCATGACTCTTGCGAACCCAAGCAGGTGTGTCCCCTAACACAGGAGTAGGGTCCACAGAGTGTGGGTGAGGTATAAGTAAATTACTGTCAGAAATATCCTCATCCTCACACTGAAGGCTATAATCAATAAGCGTCGAAGGTTCGTCATCTTGCACAGTGATGTTTATTGACTCCATAACCTTAGAGCTCTTCAGGTTAAAAACCTGGTACGCTCTACTATTCGATGAATATCCTAACAGTATTCCCTCATCGCTTCGGGAGTTAAACTTTCCTAATTGCTCTCTATCCCGTAGAATGTAGCATTTACTCCCCAAAACACGAAAATATGCAAGGTTGGGTTTCTTGCCAGTCCATAATTCATAGGGCATTTTAAGTGTGTGTGGATGCAGATAAACCCTATTCACCGTGTGTCATGCAGTGGACACTGCCTCTGCCCAAAATATACTAGAAACCTTACGACCTAAAAGCATAGATCTAGCCATTTCCTGGATCTTCCTATTATTTCTCTCAACAATCCTATTTTACTGAGGAGTCTTCACAGTAGAAAACTCATGTTTGATCCCAAGGCTATCACAGTAAAGATCTACCTTTGCTTCCTTAAATTATATGTCGTTGTCACTACAGATCCTATTAATAGTGACTCTGTGTTGATTTTGTTGGACACGACACTTGGTCATTAGAAACTCCACAGCATCAGATTTTTCCCTCAGAAAACCTACAATCGAGTATCTGGAGAAATCATCTACCATCACGAGGATATACCTCTTACCACCCAGACTCTCAGTACGAGTAGGACCCATAGATCCATGTGAATAAGCTCAAGTACACAAGAGGTGGTAATGGAATGCAACTTCCTATGGGAGCTACGAGTTTGTTTTCCCAATTGACAGGGTCCACAAACCGTCGAAGTTGGCCTTCCAAGTGATGGTAAGCCACGTATTAGGTCCTTTTTAGCTAGATGAGTTAGATCTTTAACATTTACGTGACCTAGACGTTGGTGCCATAGATGCAATGGAGTGATCGTGGCGCTGTTGCAGATAAGTGAGGATGTGGGCTCAGTCCCATAGAACTTATCCTTTGTCCTCACCCCTCGCACTAAAATTTTACTGGCTTGATTATAGACCTTACAAGCATCCCGATCAAACTTTACGGCAAAGTCAACGTCGCACAGCTAGCAAAAGCTGAGAAGGTTTGCTTTCAAACCTTTGACGTACAAAGCATTCTCTAGCTTAGGAAATCCAGGCAACTCTACAGTACCACGTCCTACAATGCTAGACTTGCTCCCATCTCCAAAGGTGACTCTGCCATCCTGATAATCCTCAAGAGATGTAAAAAATGAGGCATCACCTGTCATATGTCTGGAGCACCCACTATCAAAATACCACTGTGAGGTATTATGTGCTTTGAGAGCGATATGAACAACAAATGACTTTTTACCTTTCTTAGGTACCCAAGAAGTGGTGACCTTTTGTTTACCTTTATTGTTGTTGGTTTTAGCCGGAATTTGAGAAGCATTCACTAACGGTAAAGACATCCGTAGAAATTCCTCCATCAAACTCTGTGATGTGATAACTAAAAACTCAACTCGCTCTCTCAGACTGGTAAAAGCATCAGTTTGTTGTGGTGGAGCAGTAGTACGTCGTGTCCGACCCATACTATAGCAAAACTCCCTAAGGTGGCCTTTTCTTTTGCAATATGTATAAAAGAACACAGTCAGAGGCGGACCTTGGTTTGCTTTTCTTGGTCGAACTCTCCTTCGAGTATTTTGACGATGGCCATAAGGAGTCGTAGTAAACTCAGGAACTGGTCCAGATGCAATTTGGGACGTGGAAGCACCATCATAACCTATTCCCTGCCTATCACCAAAACTTAAAGCGGGGCCGAGGAGCATCTTTCCCATCTTTCCAGATTTGTCCTCGATTTGAACCTTAACTTCCCGTGCTCTCTCAAGATCATGAGTAAGTTGGGCTACAAGGGCTTCAAGTTTCTTCCGAGTCTCCACAGAGGAATGGAGCTCACTCGTAAGACTAGCTACTTGTTTAGTCAAGTCCCCTCTATCTTTCTCAAAACAACTCTCGCTCTCTCTAAACAGACTCTCTTTCAACACAGGGAGACTCTCTCTCTCTTAAGGTAGTGCAGGTGGAGGACTCTCTCTCTCTCTCACACTTTTCTTAAGTCTTCCTCTAAAGCGGTGATCCTATGAACTAACGCTTTGTTACGCTTTTTAGTTTTAAAAGACTTAGAATAAAGCTTGGCGTAGGCACGTTGAAGATCACTCTCGCTCTCACTTGTGTCATCCTCCCCCTCACTCACATCGATCTCACTGTCGAGGTGTCCCTGTGAAGTAGCATCCTCATCGTCGTGAGAAGCACTAGAAGTACTCACATGACTAGCCATGAATGCGGTGAAGTTACACTCATGCGGTGACTCATCTCTAAAATCCACCGACTCGACTTCACTGTCATCACTAAGGGTAGCATTAAGGACATATTTGCCCTTTTCTCTGTTCAGCCTAGTAGCACACTAAAAAGCTCTATGACCCCTACCGTCGCACTCAAAACATCTCTCACTTTCCTTCTTAGGAGGATCTTTAAAATCTTTTTCATTTTTCTTTTCAAACTTATTTTTCTCAAACTTCTTTTTATCTTTAAAATTACCATTTTTCTTGAATTTGAGAATTCTTTTGAAATTTTTAGCAAATAGGGCCAAATCATCTAAGTCAAAATCACACTCAGAATCTGATGTTTCAATATCTCTCTTTCTAGATGAATCAGCTCTCTTCTCTTGCCGACCCCTCACTCTTTCTTTTCCGGGCATTAAGTGCAATTCCCTTATCTTTAGACTTGACAGATTTAGGAAACATATCAATTTCATAAGTTTGCAAGTCTCCTACAAGTTCCTCCAATTTAAGCGTATTTAAATTACCCATAGAATTTAACACAGTGACTTTAGGGATAAAACGCTTAGGCAGTGATCTAAGAATCTTTTTAACAACTCTAGCATTAGGAATGTGTTCACCAAGATTAAAGCTAGTATTAAATATATCAGATAGTCTAGCATAAAATTCATCAAAGCATTCAGATTCAAGCATGGTGATTATGTCAAATTGAGTTATTAAGTTTTGCAGTTTGGACTCTTTCACAACATTGGTTCCTTCATGGGTAAGTTGCAAAACATCCCATGCCTCTTTTGACGTGGTGCATGTCATTATTCGTTTGAACTCATCAGGTGTAACAGACCCAGAAATAACACTCAAACCCTTAGAATTAAAAATGACCATTTAAACTCTTCTTCAGTCCATGTAGTGACAGGTTTCAAATTGGTCACGTTTTCAAGAGTGACAGAGGGAGGTGTCCACCTTCTTTCAACCAAAATCCAGACACGTTCATCAATGGCTTTTAATGCAGATCTCATTCGGGCTTTATAATATGCATAGTTTGTCCCGTCAAAAACTGGCATTTTATTATATAACTTCTCCATTATGAACACACTCGTTTTCAAAAATTAATTTTTCAAAAAATTGACATCTTAGAAAAAATTTCAGAAAATTACACGGAATAGTTGTGTAACTGGCTCTGATACCAATTTGAGAGAGTGCGCTTGCATTCAAATATGGAAGTTATTTAAATAAATTCAGTTTTTATCAATTAAGTTCTACACATGCATCTAGGTGTGATTGATGATGATAAAATCAAGCAAGAACAATCAAACACACACAAATGAGGAAAAATCCCCCAAAGGGGCAAAACCTTTTATTTTCACTATAATTTTGTAAGAGAACGGCTTACACGGATTACAGTAAAAATACAGTGACACAGAAATATCCTCGGGTGTCGGTTCTGTTATCGGTGGCTAGAACTATCCCTTTCCAGTAGGGAAGCAATGAAGAAGAGAGCGGCTTCCTCACAAATTACTCCAGATGGGTAAATGATCCTCTTGAAGGTTTAAAGATTCACACACATATATGGGAACGATTTTGTGAATCAAAAAGGTTTTGAAAACCTTAAAAAGATGAAGTCTTATTCTGGACAGTTTTCGTAGAATTTTGAGATTGCAGAAAGACTTAAAAAACGTGTAAGGAGAACGAATATTTATATGAAAATCGAGGCGGCGGCTCGTTCGAACGAGATAGACATGTCGCTCGAACGAAGGACATAAGTCGTTTGAACGAGATCGCGCGACATGCCAATCTCGCGCGAACGACATTCAAAGTCTTTTGAGCGAGCTCGTCGTTCAAGGCACTTCGCTTCTACACTTCGAATTTTTTTTGCTTTTGATAAAAAATTAATCCAGACTTCAAAAATAATTTTCAAATTTTTTTTCAAATATTTATGCAAATATTTAGAGCTCCAATAAAACTTTTTACCGATAAAGTGTAGTGGAGTAGTGGGAATGAGCTGAGAAGCACGTCGCATGTAGCATGATGCACGTGAAGATAATGGACGCATTGAATTCGGATAAAGGCCATCGAGATTGATTGTGTTGACATGCCGAATGTAGCGGTATCAGACATACAAATAGTGATCTAGGAATAAACAGAAAATTCCTAGATTCTACCCTGAACATTTATAAAATTATGTCCTTACAAGAACCTTGGGACTTGAACAATTATGAGTGGGATTGTATTCTGATTAATACATTTTGAGGCTTGATGATAATTTTTGGAAGTTGTGGGTCAAAATTGACAGAAATAAAGAAACTGAAAATGGGTCGTTCGAACGAGATGGAGGTTGTTCGAACAAAATACAAGGTCATTCAAAGTAGAATCGAACGAGCTTCGAATGAGATCCCACTATCCAACTTTTATTGATCTTTATAAGGTCGTTAAAAATGAGAGTTCGAACAAGATGGGTTTCTCGTTCGAACGAGATTGAATCTCGTTCGAACAATGTCCTTCGAATTTATTTGATCTGATTGCCGCACATTCTGGACCCTTGGATTATGTGCTATCGAGCTCTGGTGAGCCGAAATTAGATAAAATGGGATTTTTTGTGTTTTAATTTTTTTTATAAGGGATTCTTTGGTGCATTTTGGGCATTTTGAAGAAAGAATGAGATAAGAGAGTGAGAGGGGTGGTCTTCTAATATGTGAGCTTCTCTCCACCATTCCATTACCATTTCACCACCGTAAACCACCACTTTTTAATAGTATTCCACCATATTCAACCCTACAAAATCCATTTCCACCATTGTTTAAGTGGAGCTACAAATTTTGGAGTAAGGTCGGGGGAGTTTGGAGAAGATGAAGATGGAAGCTTTCGTGGAGTTTGAAGAGAGTTTAAAGGGGTTTTGCTTGTAAGCTTAAATGAAGCATATATGGAGCATTAATGGAGGATGCATTTGGTAACCCCTTGAGGCCACCATTGAAGGTGGGGGTTTGTTACTCCTATACCAACTTTCTACCATCATTTAGAGTCTTTAGAGGTGCAAAAATATATCCTTAGTATTTAAGACTCTATTTACATTACTTGTAGTCTTGTTTTTAGATTACATAAGTAGAATGCACATGAATAAATGATGGCTTATAGTAGATTAATATTAAATATTTTTATGATAAAAAAATGTTGTTTTGTTAGAAATAAAGGATGAGTAAATATTTTAAAGTTTTGAAATATTAAAATTAATATTTTATGAAAATGGTGTATTTTTTTATAAATTGAATGGTAAACATTTCATGAAATAAAATGTTTGGAAAATGATGTGGATTTTGATAAATGTTTGTAAACTAAAGTTTCTTACAAAAATGGAGATTTTAGGAAAAATGAACATCTGATAAGTTTGAAGAAATTAAAAATGTATTTACGTCTTGAAAAGCATAATTTTGCAAGTATTATTAATTTCTAGAATGAAATGTATGTTTGACCCATTTAATAGGATTTTAGGATTTAAAATTCATCTTCTCATGCATATAAACTTGTAGTATTTTGATGATAAATATGTGAACAAATTTAAATAAGATTTTGTTGGATTTAAACAAGAAATAAGAAAGGTAGAAATTCTAATCTTCAAAGTGTGTATAAAGAGTTAAATGTGTGATAAATATAAGGTTGTAAGAGTACATGTATTGATAAAAAGGAAATGGTATTTTCTTATAAAATTAGTCTTTAAGTGTAATTAGATTTCTTGAATAAAGGAAGTAAAGAAATATCTAATTTGGAAATATGGTTAGCAAAGGTATTGAATAAGTGTTAATGGTTAAATATAAGGAAGTTGGTTTGCGTAATAACTTAATAATGTTGGAAGGTTTAACACTTATGAAATTGGAAAGGAAATGATGGATTAAAGAGTTTTACAACTTGAGAAGGATGACACCTCAAATGTTAAAAAGGTGTTAAAGTTTTAAAACACTCTAAGGTCAGTGTGGGTAACTTAATGATGTTTTGAATAATAATATTTGTGAAAAATGAGAAAAACGACAAGTCTGGAAACAAATGAGTAAAATGATAATTTTACTTAAAGTGAAACATTTTTAGTCAATAAAAATATTATAAAAGGTGTTACACAAATTAGTTCTAAATGAATATGATTTTGGAATAAAATCAAAATTTAAATGCAAAGGATATGAGAAGATAATTTCAAAATGTAACACAAATTTGAGTGAAACCCCAGGTTTGACTTCGGTCGGGTAAAAAGGGAGAGAAGAAATAATGTGGACATTTGTAAAATGTTAAAACACATCAAAGGAACTCGAATGACACCGGGATAATTTAGGAGGTCCCAGAGCCCTTGGATGAAAGAGCCAAAATCATTGGCCAGAGCATATGGTGATGTCGCCAACGCTGAGGAGCCCGTTAAAGTACACAGTTTATTGGATAATTCCAAGAATAAAATAAAAGAATAAGGAACATGTTAAGAGATGGGTTGTGTGGTAAAATTTATTAAGACAACCTAACTTGAATGAATTAATGAATGTTCCGGTAAAGGATAAAGTGGACAAGAAATGCGTAAATTGATTAATGCACATAAAGTAAAGGAAATGGAATGTGTAGTGGTAAATGGGTGAGTTAAGCAATCTAAGAAGGTTTAATTCGTAATTAACACAAGGGTTTGTTGTGAAAGGTTTTCAAAGGTTAAAGAAGTATTATCTAACATGGTGTTCACATGTGTTGAAAGAGGTTATTTTCAATGAAAATGCTATTGTGCTTCACTTCAAATGGAAAGGGTAATTTCAGTAAATAAATGGTTTCGGTTGAACAAAGTGTAGTGGTTTCAAGTATTTAACTGTGTGTGTTAAATAGGTGGATAAATGTCAAGTTAAGAAAGAATAAGTCTTTTATGAGATTAAGGTAAATTAATCGGATTAAATAACATTTTCAGAAGAAAAACGATTTCATGCAATAAGTATATATAAGTATCTATATATGTACAAGGTAGTTGGATATGCACGTAGGTATAACGTGTAGAGTCTTCTTTCTGTCATTCATTTTTATACTGCATTTTATATATTTCCACTCGGCATTGGCTCACACCCCCGTCTTTGTTACGACAGGTTGAGTGCGAGTTTGTATTTTGAGAGAGTTATATAGGTAAGCATTTTATTTAATTTTACGTTAGTAGCTTTATATGCTTGGACTCTGGGGATGCTTCCCACGGGCCCCTCACATAGTTTGAACTTGAAATTGGAATTGCATGCTAAACAAATAAAACATTAACTAAAATAAAACTGAACTAGCAACATTATATAGGTTGTTTCATTGCACTTCACACTTAACCCTCGGGTCGGACCGAGTTGACTACGGGTAACCCATAAATATGGGTCGGGGTATTACAAATGGTATCAGAACACTAGGTTTAAGGTTCCTTTCGGGAGTGAGTGGTGAGGTCGGTAGTGAATCTTTTAACGCCGGTGTTAGTTTGGGACAATCATGCTAGTTTTGGTGATGGTTTAGTTTGTGTCCTAGACGGTAAAGTCAAAGAGTTTATCACGACAAGTAAGTTAGCGTCATGTGGCACACGATCGAATTGATAGTCGTTAATAACTTCCTTGCTTCTGATTAGATGTTAGTAATTTACGAGTTTCCTTACAAGCCAATAGTTATGACACCGTGGTTATTAGTGTGAGGTGCTGGTGTTTAATCCTTGATAACGTAGAGTCTTTTGAGATGTTAATAGAGCGAGATGACGCCCATTGGGCAAGTAGCAAGAATTGCGTACAGTTAATGGTAGGGGTTGATAGTTAAGGTGTCGTGACTAAGAATGATGATTGGTGATTAAAATGTATATAGCCCCTAGGTGCTATGATTAAGGATGGTTAACATCGATAATGTAGTTAGGCAAATTTGATCCTTGAGGTAATACCATAATCGGTGGATAGTCGATGAGCATATAAATTTATGTGGGTTAATGTTTGAGGATATGTATTCAGTCTTAGTTGATAGGATGCTCTCTCTATGGGTGAGTACCTTAGTGGTTGTTGGATAACGAATGTATCTCATTGGCGGTGATTAGAATTATGGGTTGTTTATGGAAAAATTGTCACATGTGTAACAATGATGAGTTATAGTGGCAGGAAAGTGAACCCTAGGTAGCCTTATGGGATCGCTGGAAGGAATGGTGCAACGTTTGGTGAATAAGATTTGTAGTGACATCGAAACTGTATACCTAGAGATGTACTGGTTATACAATGCCATGTACCTTATCAAAACCCTTAGTATCATCAACGTATATTTCGATGCATGGTACATAGCCGTAGTTGTGGCAAGAAGGTTCTTGAGGTACCCTTAAGTTGAAAGTTCGACTTGTTGTGATGCCTGGAGGTATTCCAAAACTATGAACTACCATATTAGAGGATTGTAGATTTATGTTCAAGTGGATGGTTAAGAATCGTTGAAGTAAATATCGAGAAATCTTAGGGCATAGTGACTTTGTTGAGATTATGGTTGACAAAGTCCTATCTAGTCCTTGGTGAAAAATTCTTGAGTATACTTGGTGCCCTTAAGGAACTGGTAAGGTTCGACTTATGGAATATGTTACGTCCGACGGTAAGATGTGGAAATTTTGGTGATAACCTTGGGTTATCGGCTAAGTTTAAAGGAATCTCTTCATATAGCCTTAGGTGTGGCCGCCAAAGTTTAGTGTAAATAGGTAATGAAATCTTTCGAGGTGAAATCACAGATTCATATCATGATTGGGGGTAATATGAAGGTCTCTACAAAGAACATCCTTAGGGTTAGGTGTTTTATGGTGTTTAGCTATATAGAGCTTCAGCTAGTTGGACTTGACTTTTGACAAGATAATTTTTGTATTTTTTTAGTCTAGTTTACTTATGCCATTCCCTTATAATACCCCGTATTTTTATGGCTTTTAAATTTGAGGATTTATTAAATTTAATTGAGTTATTAATTTAGTATTAATTCAAAAATTTATTTAAATATTTATTAGCGTGACGAGAGTTAGTAATTATTGGAAATTTTTTGAATATTACTTAATGAGTAAAGTAATATGGAGAATTGAATTTATTAAAATTATCACGAGTGAATAATATGATTATGGAAATTAAGTCGGGACGTGACTGTGTCGTGTCGGAACTATATTATTATTATTATTATAAAAAGTGAATAAATTATAAGTCACCCGTATGGTCATTTTGAGTACGCCAATGTGTCCGAAAGGGTCGAGATAGTAAGAAAAGTGTACCCGGGGCTTAGTTTGGGTCTTCAGACGTTTTTAGGCCTAACCGGCACCCCGTGAGGGCGATTTAGTCATTTCCAAATTAGGCCTTAGTTAAATGACGAAAATTGGGAATTAATATCAGATATTAAGAGTCATCTAGGGTTAACATTCTCAAAAGGCTAGAACGGTAGTGAAATGAAGAAAGGAGAAAAGTCTTTCAAGAATCCAAGGCCAAGAATCAACCCAATTGCACCACCACTACCACCACCACCACCAAAACATAGATCGGAGCGAGGGGATCAAGCCAATGCCTGTCAACTTCGTGGAATTAGGCCATTGATCTTAAGGCAAGTATCTATCTTGCTATTTTTCTAGTTGATATTTCACCCATGTTAGAATAGTATTGATAAATATATGTTTTATTGAAGAATTTCATGAATTAGGAGATTTGAATCACTTGTTTTAGGATTAATACATGTAATCTGGAAGCCTTGTCATATGTATAGGATTAACCACGAAATTATAACGGTTTAGAAGAAAGAAATCTAAAAAAAGAGTTAGATTGTTGGAAATTATGATGAAACTAGGGTTCTTGACAAATATGGTGAATTGGCTCTTTAATCCTATGTCTTTGATGAAATTCGTATATGTTTTACGTAAAAAATCATGTAGATAGGTATATATGATCATTGGTTTAATTGGTTGGGAGTTTGGGACTCGTTTATGGAGTTTTGGTTGAGTTTTAAGAAGGAAACCCGTAGTTAACAATGGCAGAATCTGGGCTATACCTGATCGATCGTCCCAAGAATGTCGATCGATCGACCCCTTTCATCGATCGATCGACCCCTCCTAGAAACTGCATTTTTTTCTCTTTTTGTTTAACTCGGATAAAATACATAGGAACCTTTGAATATTATTTAAAGAGTATAATGGGTCATGAAGAAGACCAGTAGGGTCTAAATAGATTCCGTTGAATGAAATTTTATATATGATGTAACCGTGGGTTAACGGGGGTTTGACATATATTGGAAATCGTGCGTACGTTAACTACGAAATTGAGAGATTCGTGAATGACTTAGACCAATATGTTAGAGAGGGTGTACCTACTGAATGGAACTTTAGGAAGATAGAATACTTCGAGGGATGAGGAGTAATTACAAAATGATTATAATTGAGAATAAACTGAGATGAGTTCTTTATGCGTAAAGATTGGGTAAATTGTATTACTTACAGTTGAAATATTATTGTGGGTCGTGGGAAAACCTTATTGGAAAATGAGTGTATTTATATATATGATCGAGAGCATGTGTATATATATATATTATATGTGTGTATAATCATACCCGCGCTACTTGCTATCACGGAGGTTACCGCGTCGGGACAGTCTTATCTCAATGGGACCTTTATGGGGGATATTGACTTGTACCCTAGAACATAGGATTCCTTGTTATTGGCTACTTGAGAATGATAGTCAGACGGTCCTAAGAGACGTGAGGGGTATGTGCTGACCTCTTAGTGACTTGAAACTATGCTTCCCCTCCATTTTTGGTGTATTGTGTTAATACAATTCGAGAGTGATTCCGAACTAGTATTTCCCTTAGTACGAGAGATACGAGGACTTGATAGCAAAGTATGCAAGCACCATAGATTTTATGTGGGGTTCCGATAGTATATATATATTATATGAGTGATTAATATATATACGTATATATGGAAATCTTCTACTGTGCGTATAAGTAGTTAAGTATTGAATAAATGCTCCAAAATTATAGTAAGTGTTCGGGTACTTTATAACAGTATTGAGATATACTAAGTAGCTTAAGAAATCATTAAGAGATTTATCTCTAAAATAAATATCATAGCCTTGTGTCTTATCGAAATAGAATTTATGGGAGATGAATTAGATAGACTTATGATACATTTTAGTAGTACGGTAGGCGTGCACACTAGATGAGAGGTGAGGATTCTCAAGAGAGTGTCGCGTACTAACATGGTTGTTATATTAGTCAGTAAGCATTTTAAATACTTGCTCAACTATTTTCTTAAAACTATTTTACACTCGGGATCTGACCCGTTTCTTGTCGTTTTTCTCTCTCTTGTATTTATATGTGTTTTATAGGTGCCCAGCCACAGGAGCGTCAGGCGCAGGTTCTTTGGATTGGGCGTGCTACAGTTTATATGGGAGTTGCAGGCCCTTGCTCTAGACGACCTCTTCCTTGATTTAGCTCCTGATATAGTACTTCATAGCTAGGTCATGTGTCACCTGATTTCCTATTTCACTTTAGACTTACTAGAGATTTTATATTTATTTATGTTTTCAGTATTCAGTACTCATTGGGAGTTAATTCTTGTCATGATGATTTCACTTATGGTTATTTGACTTGGTTTGGTTAATCTAGTTGGTTTAATTCTTTTGGGTTGATTTCCATCCTTAACTTTTATGTGATTCTTAAACTGATTTACATTTAAAAAGTCTTTTCACGTTGGGATTGAATAAATGGAATAAGACTTTAACTTGTTTTGACACTTAGCTTAATTATTTAGAGTGTTTAAATTGGAAATATTTATTTAGCGACGGTGATGGTAAGAATGAACCAACCGTTCATCTTGATTTTAATTTAATAAATGACTGATCACCCGGTATTTAATTAGGCGGGGTGTCACTAGTGGTATCAGAGCATAAGGTTCTAGTGTCCTTTAGGATCTGTACAGATTATTTCGGTTTCATCTTAGTGTCTTTGATATAGAGCCCTATTTTTAGGACTGTTGTATTCTTATGTTTACGCTTATGTCTACAGCTATTTGGGATTTAATAATAACTGTAGACTAATAAACTTCCTTCTCATTTTAGATGCCTTTGAGATGCGCACCCCGAGATAGGAATGCCCAGCCCGAGCAGCCAATAGCTCCGACTCAGGTAATGATGAATGCAACTGAAGTAGCCACCATTGTTGCTCAGGCATTGAATGAAGCATTAACAGTGGTGCAGCAGGCTCCACCCCAGGTTCAAGCAGTAGCACCGGTACCAGCATAGCTTCTCACTTCATGGGAGCGGGTCAGGGATGCCTTTCAGAAGGCGCATCCCCCAGAGTTCTCGGGTAGTTCGGACATTGTGATCGCCATCCAATGAAAGAAGGATTTCCAGAGGCATCCGCGCATGTATGAGTGCACTGACGTGCAAAGATAGTTATTGGCTTCCTTCAAGCTAGTGGGGGCCGCTTTGCAGTGGTGGGAGTCCACCACCACCTTGGATGAGAGGGATAACATATCGATTCAGTCATTTTGGGTGCGGTTTGATCGAAAATATTTCCCATCCATCGTGTAGACCGAGATGAGGTAGAGGTTATTGAATCTTAAGCAGGAGAGTATGACCATTGCTGAGTATGAGGAGGAGTTCACGAGACTTCTCACTATAGTGCCGGATGAGGCACCCACTGAGGAGGAGAAGATATTATTATTTTTAGATGGATTGGCCTGGAGGATTTGTCAGCACCTCATAGGTAATCTATCGTTGTCTACTTACACTGACGTACCCAACGCCGCTCTGTTGCACTGCCAGAATCACTGCTACCCTTATCAGGGAAGAAAATGAGTAGGGGAGTCCCACTAATAGGGCCGGACAGGGGGCAGTAGTACTGGTGGGGCACCAGCAGCCCTAGGGCAGACCCGTCACAGTGAGCAGAGTTCCCATCAGGGGGACCCTGCCAAGTGATTTCGATCTGGTGATTCTAGGTAGGGATTTGGGGGATTTAGACAGGGCCAGTCTAGTCAGCATGGCCAGCAGGGCCAACACCTTTAGCAGTAGGGCCATCAGGCCCAATAGCATTTTCAACAGGCCAATGGTGGGGTGGTAATGACCAGCAGGGCCGTGGTTAGCAGGGGCAGAGGGGAGGAAACTTCAGGGAAAGGTGTTTATACTGTGGCAAGAATGGCCATAGGCATCAGGATTTCCCAGAGGGGGACAGGGCCCCACAGTAGCAGGGTGCCCATAATTCACTCTTTCCAGCCACCCTCCCAACGCCAGCTCAGATGCCAGCCCTACCGGCCATCCCAGCAGCTCCAATTCAGCAGGGACAATTACAGTATGGACGTGTCTATAACATCCACTAGGTCACAGCACCTCAGGCTCCACTCACGATTGAGGGTACATTTCCTATTCATGGCACTTTGGGTCGAGTCTTATTTGATACTGGAGCGTCGTACTATTTTATAGCTATTCACTTTGCACGGGCCTTAGGGTTATTAGACACGACAGAGAGTAAAGTGACATGTGTAGACTTGCCATTGGGGAATGGGTCTTTGATTTTCTTTATATGTTGGGGTGTAGGTATAGAGATTGGTAGCTTGATTTTACTTGTGGACAAGCTAGTTTTAGATATGCATGAGGAGCACGGCGCCATTATTTGCATGGATTGGCTCGCTGCTTACAAAGCCATGATAAAATGTTTCGGTAGGAGTATTATCTTTACCATTCTAGGTCAGGAGATGTTTTTGGTGGCGATGACTCACCCAGAGGGAAGATCTTCCACCCATTTATGTTACATAGACGAGGATACCTCTAAGGATATTGTGATTCCCCTGGATTCGATTCTAGTTATTCGTGAGTTTTTAGATATATTCCAGGAGATACTTGGCCTACCTCTCAGTTGAGATATATATTTTCTCATAGACTTGATGTCGGGCATTCGACTGATAGCACGTGCATCGTATCGTATGGCTCCAGCGGAGATGAGGGAGTTACGGGATCAGATAGAGCAGTTGTTGGGCCAGGGCTTCATTCGTAGAGCACCTCGCCTTGGGGCACTCCGGTGTTGTTTGTAAAGAAGAGATATGGTTTAGTGAGGTTATGCATGGATTACTGAGAGTTGAACAAGGTCACGATATGGAATAAATATTTATTGCCCCGAATCGATGATCTGTTCGACCAGCTGCGAGGAGAAGCCTTCTTTTTTAAGATAGATTTAAGATAGGGATACCATCAACTTCGGATTAGGGAGCAGGATGTGTCGAAGACTACCTTCTTGACAAGATATGGGTCCTATGAGTTTAGAGTCATGTCGTTTGGTCTGACAAATGCTTCAGCTGTATTAGTGGACTTGATGAACCGAGTGTTAAGAGGGTTCTTGGATCAGTTTATCATCGTCTTCATTGATGACATCTTGATTTATTTATATACTGAGGAGGGGAATGCCGAGCAATTGATACAGGTTCTTCAGACTCTATGAGAGCATCAGTTATATGCTAAGTATGAGAAGTGCGGATTCTGGTTATAGGAAGTGCGGTTTTTAGGGAACCTTATGTCAGAAGTGGGGATATCGATTGACTCGAGAGAGTTGTCGATAGTGAGGGAATGGGGATAACCCACGACACCAACAGAGGTGCATAGTTTCTTGGGGCTAGCCGGGTACTACAGGCGGTTCATTCGAGGCTTTTCGAAGATAGTGGGTCCGCTGACGAATCTGACTCGCAAGGGAGTACAGTATATATGGGATGATTCTTATCAACTGGCTTTTGACGAGTTGAAAGATAAGATGACTTCGGCGCCGGTTGTTGCTTTGCCCAGGCTAGTAGTGGAGTACCTAGTATATACTGACGCCTCTTTACAGGGACTCGGTGGAGTAATTCAGCAGGAGGAGTAGGCTATAGCTTTTTCCTCCCACAAGCTTAAACCTCACAAAAGGAATTAGCCCACCCATGACCTGGAGCTAGTGGCAATCGTGTTTGCATTGCGAATTTGGAGACATTACTCATTGGGGGAGAAGTTTCTCTTATTCACAGACCATAAGTCACTGCAATACTTGTTCACTCAGTGAGAGTTGAACATGCATCAGCACAGGTGGCTGGAGTTTGTGAAAGACTACCAGTTCGAGATACAGTACCACCTGGGGAAGGTTAATGTGGTTACTGATGAATTAAGCCGTAGACCGGTAGGTGACGTAGCGAAAGTATGGAGAGCAAAGTGTAAAGAGTTGGTACACCAGGACGTGGTAGCCCTTTCCTTTATATCTGTTATATTAGTCACACCCGAGATTATTACGAGCGTGATACAGGCACAAGTAGCGAATATATTTTGCCAGCATCAGATTGTACAACTCTTACCTGAGGGTGCTGAATCTTATTCAGTGAGTTCTGATGGGTGTTTGAGGTTTAATGGGAGATTGCTGGTCTTGGAGGGAGAAGACTTAAGTCATGCAGTGATGACACAGTCGCATGAATCCATATTTACGGTACATTCCGGAAGGGATAAGATGTACTAGGATATGGGGTGAAGATACTGGTGGAGTGGGATGAAGAAGGACATTGAAGAGTTCGTGTCCAAGTGCGTCATCAGTCAGATGGTAAAAGTGGACCATCATAGATCGCTAGGGTTACTTCAGCCGTTGGAGATACCTACGCAGAAATGGGAGAGCATTTCCATGGACTTCATTACTGGGTTGCCTACATCACAACGGGGTCATGATTCCATATGGGTTATAGTGGATCGATTGACCAAGGTAGCTCATTTTCTATCGATATGGACAAACAACCGCACGGGCCAGTATGCACAGTTATTTATTGCCGAGATAGTTAGGCTACATGGGGTGCCCCTGGATATTGTGTCTGATAGAGACAAGATTTTTTTGTCGCGCTTCTGGGAGAGCTTTTAGGAGGCCATGGGTACAGAGTTGAGATTGAGTTCGACTTATCAGCCACAGACGGATGGACAGACATAGCGTACCAATCAGATGCTAGAGGATATGCTATGCATGTGTGTCCTTGATTTTGGAGGAGGTTGGTAGCCGTATCTTCCACTGGTGGAGTTCGCTTATAATAACTCCTATCAGTTCACGATCGGCATGGTCCCATTTGAGGCATTGTATGGTAGGCCTTGTTGTTCTCCCGCTTATTGTCTAGAGGTGGGGGACAAAAAATTGCTCGGACCAGAGGTGATTCAGGAGACTTCAAATAGGATTGACCTTATCAGAAGTCGTATTCGGGTAGCCTAGGACAGGCAGAATAGCTACGCCGATGTAAAACGGTTCTTCTGAGAGTTTAACATGGGGGACTAAGTATTACTACGTGTGTCTCCTATGAAAAGAGTAATGAGATTAAAAAAGAATCGAAAGTTGGCTCCAAGGTACGTAGGACCATTTCCCATTATCGAGAGGATAGGGCTGGTGGCATACAGATTGGGGTTTCTAGAGTACTTTCATTGTATTCACGATGTATTCCACATCTCGTCGTTGAGACGATATCTTCGGGATGAAATGTCCCACACCCATATCGCGATAGAGGAGATTGACTTACAGCCCGACAATTCTTATGAGGAGAGACCAGTGGATATCCAAGACCACAGTGAGAGAAAATTAAGGTCGGAGGTAGTTCCACTTGTACGGGTTCAGTGGGAGCATCATAATGTGGAGGAGTCCACTTGGGAGCGCGAGGCAGATATGCGCGAAAAATATTCGGATCTATTTTTACCAGGTATGCCTTATTTTCCAAATTTTGGGACAAAATTCTGTTATTAGGGGGCAATTATGTAATACCCCATATTTTTATGGCTTTTAAAATTGAGGATTTATTAAATTTAATCGAGTTATTAATTTAATATTAATTCAAAAATTTATTTAAATATTTACTAGCGTGACAAGAGTTAGTAATTATTAGGAATTTGTTGAATATTACTTAATGAGTAAAGTAATATATATAATTGAATTTATTGAAATTGTGACGAGTCAATACTAAGATCATTATGGAAATTAAGTCGGGACGTGCATGCGTCATGTCGGGACTATATTATTATTATAAAAATTGACTAAATTATAAGTCACCCGTATGGTCATTTCGAGTGGACCAACGTGTCCGGAAGGGCCGAGATAGTAAAAAAAGTGTACCCGGGGGTTTAGTTTGGGTTTCGGGGCATTTTTAGGCCTAACGGGCACCCCGGGAGGGCGATTTAGTCATTTCCAAATTAGGCCTTAGTTCAATGATGAAAATTGGGAATTAGTATCAGATATTAGGACGGTCCTCTAGGGTTAACATTCTCAAAAGGCTAGAACGGTAGTGAGAGAAAGAAAGGAGAAAAGTCTTCCAAGAATCCATGGCCAAGAACCAGCCCAATTGCACCACCACCACCACCAAAACGTAGATCGGAGCGAGGGGATCAAGCCTATTCCTGTCAACTTCATGGAATCAGACCTTTGATCTTAAGGCAAGTATCTATCTTGTTATTTTTCTAGTTGATATTTCACCCATGTTAGAATAGGATTGATAAATATATGTTTTATTGAAGAATTTCATCAATTAGGAGATTTAAATCACATGTTTTTGGGTAATACATGTAATCTGGAAGCCTTGTCATATGTATAGGATTACCCATGAAATTATAATGGTTTAGAAGAAATAAATCTGGAAAAAGAGTTAGAATGTTGGAAATTATGATGAAACTAGGGTTCTTGACAAATATGGTGAATTGGCTCTTTAATCCTATGTCTTTGATGAAATTCGTACATGCTTTACATAGAAAATCATGTAGATAGGTATATATGATCATTGGTTTAATTGGTTGGGAGTTTGGGACTCGTTTATGGAGTTTTTGTTGAGTTTTAAGATGGAAACCCGTAATTAACAATGGCAGAATCTGGGCTATACCTGATCGATCGACCCAATAATGTCGATCGATCGACTAATCAATTGATCGACCCCTTTCATCGATCGATCGACCCCTCCTAGAAACTTCATGTTTTTCCTCTTTTTGTTTAATTCGGATAAAATATGTAGGAACCCTTAAATATCATTTAAATAGTATAATGGGCCATGAAGAGGACCAGTAGGGTCTAAATAGATTCCGTTGAATGAAATTTTATATAGGATGTAATCGTGGGTTAACGGGGATTTGACACATATTGGAAATCGTTCTTACGTTAACTACGGAATTGAGAGATTCGTGAATGACTTAGACCAGTATGTTAGAGAGGGTGTACCTACTGAATTGACCTTTAGCAAGAGAGAATACTTCGAGGGACGAGGAGTAATTACGAAATGATTATAATTGAGAATAAAATGAGATGAGTTCTTTATGCGTAAATATTGGGTAAATTGTATTACTTACAGTTGAAATATTATTGTGGGTCGTGGGAAAACCTAATTGGAAAATGAGTGTATTTATATATATGACCGAGAGCATGTGTATATATATATATTATATGTGTGTATAATCATACCCGCGCTACTTGCTATCACGGAGGTTACCGCGCTGGGACAGTCTTGTCTCGATGGGACCTTTATGGAGGATATTGACTTGTACCCTAGAATATAGGATTCCTTGGTACAGGCTACTTGAGAATGATAGTCTGACGGTCCTAAGAGACGTGAGGGGTATATGCTGACCTCTTAGTGATTTGGAACTATGCTTCGCCTCCATTTTGTGCGTATTATTTCTAATACAGTTCGAGAGTGATTCCGAACTAGTATTTCCCTTAGTACGAGAGATACAGGGACTTGATAGCAGAGTATGCCAGCACCGTAGATTTTATGTGGGGTGCCGATAGTATATATATTATATTTGTGATTAATATATATACGTATATATGGAAATCTTCTACTGTGCGTATATGTAGTTAAATATTGAATAAATGCTCCAAAATTATAGTAAGTGTTCGGGAACTTTATAACACTACTGAGATATACTAAGTAAGAAATCATTAAGAGATTGATCTCTAAACTAACTATCATAGCCTTGTGACTTATCGAAATAGAATTTATGGTAGATGAATTAGATAGACTTATGAGGCATTTTAGTAGTACGGTATGCATGCACACTAGATGAGAATTGTTAACGCAAAAATTCTCCATCTACGAGGACCAATCAGAAAAGGACACATGTCATCCTACGTGGCAATATTCGACCCCCGAGGAGAGTTGGTCGGCATCCGAGGAGAGTTGGTCGGCACCCTAGGAGTGTTAGTCGGCACCCGAGGAGAGTTGGTCAGTACCTGAGGAGAATTATTCGGCACCCGAGGAGAGTAGGTCGGCACCCGAGGAGTGATAGTCGGCACTCGAGGAGAGTTCGTCGGCATATCAACCATGAAGATCAAAGGATAACTACGCATTTAATGTGTATTAATGAAGATGGCAACGCATTTAATGAGACTTAATGTACATTTATACTGTATTAATAGATGACAACACATAGCATACCAAGAAATTCAACAATTAGATTCGTTGAATGTAGACATAAATGTCTACATACAATGAATCTCTTTATCTCCCATCACTATAAATACATGTATCCCCTTAGACAAAAAAAGGGATGGAAGAGATCCGACAACGATGAGAGACCATACACAAGATACACCCTTTTTCTCCCTCTCTCTACCACATTGTGCTATTGTAAACCCCTGGGAATAAAATAACAGTGGACGTAGGCTTTTCCTTATAGCCGAACCACTTTAAAAATCTTTGTCTCTCATGTACTTGATTGGATTGCTTTTATCTATTTATTTGTGATCATAAAAATTGGATTCGGTCCAATTTTTTGTATCAACAAGAGGTGAGGATTCTCAAGAGAGTGTCGTACTAACATGGTTGTTATATTAGCTGGTAAGCATTTTAAATACTTTCTAAATTATTTTTTTGAAACTATTTTACACTCGGGCTCTGACCCGTTTCCTGTCATTTTTCTCTCTCTTGTATATATATGTATGTATTACAGGTGCCCATCCACAGGGGCGTCAGATGTAGGTTCTTTGGATTGGGTGTGCTACAGCTTATGTGTGAGTTGCTGGCCCTTGCTCTAGACGACCTCTTCCTTGATTCAACTCTTGATTTAGTACTTCATAGCTAGGGCATGTGTCGCCCGATTTCCTTTTTCAGTTTAGACTTATTAGATATTTTGTATTTATTTATGTTTTCAGTATTCAGTACTCATTTGGAGTTAGTTCTTATCATGATGATTTCACTTATGGTTATTTGACTTGGTTTGTTTATTCTAGTTGGTTTAATTATTTTGGGTTGATTGCCATGCTTAGCATTTATGTGATTCTTAAACTGGTTTACATTTTAAAAGGTTTTTCACGTTGGGATTGAATAAATGGAATAAGACTTTAAATTGTTTTGACACTTAGCTTAATTATTTAGGGTTTTTAAATTGTAAATATTTATTTAGCGACAGTGATGCTAAGAATGAACCAACCGTTCACCTTGATTTTAATTTAATAAATGATTGATCACCCGGTATTTAATTAGGCGAGGTGTCACAACCCTTTACTCAGTCGACTGCACGTCTCAGAATTCAGAATTCGTCTCAAAATAATTTCGTAAAGGTAGTCTCTCACACCCTTGCAAATTGGCTCATGGGAATTTAATAGTCGAATAGGACACACTAGTGCACTGCACTTCATTACATCATATCTCATGATTTTTGTGTTTGTTTGATTAAAAAGAATTTTAAAAACATTTTATAGAAATATTTTGAAAATTATTGATGTAATTAATTTTCTGAGTTAAAAATAGCTTTTGGAATTTATATGAAAATTGGTTAATATTCTATTTTAAAACATTATGTTCATTTTATTTGTGCCATTTAATACATGATTAATATAATGTCTTGTTTATGGACGGTATTATAGAGTTTATATATGTGCTATTGGGTCTCGATTATTGTGAGTTGTCCAATACCTCCACTATTACCCAAGTTGACATGTCATAACCCCATAGGAGTACACATTTTCTATTCTGATCATAGCAGTTGTCTTGGTTATTGCATGTGTTTTGACCATTTCAAAAATCTCTAGGCAAACTTCTAGGCGTGCATGATATCTTGTGGTTAGTAATTTAATATGACGACAGTGATGCTAAGAATGGACCAAATGAGAATCCTGTTCTAACTTGATTTAGGACTGATCACCCGGGATTAATTAGGCGGGGTGTCACAGATGGTATCAGAGCATCAGGTTCTAGAGTCCTTAGGATCTGTGCGGCTTTCTATGTTTCAGCGTAGCGTTCGGTTGTTATAGAGCCCTATTATTAGGACTGTTGATTATATTTTCCGCTTGTGAGATATCGTATTCCTGCTATTAGTTTTTGTATAAATTGTGTACTTATACAATTCAATCTATTTCAGATGCCGCCAAAGAGACAGAGAGCGGAAAGGGCTGAGGCTAGAGATGAGGTGAGGGAGGCTCGCCAGGAGCCACAGGTACCGCCACCACCACCCCCACCCGAGTTAATTTCTACCACTCAGGTGGCAGTGATAGTGGCCCAAGCGGTCGAGACAGTGATGCGAGTTATGGCAGATCATTTTCCACAGCCTCAGGCACCGCCTCCATTGACTCCAGCAATTCAAGCTCCGGTAGGGCCACCATCTTGGCAGCGAGTGAGGGAGACCTTTCAGAAGGGTCACCCACCTGAGTTTCGAGGTAGCACCAATGTGGTCGAGGCTTGTGACTGGAAGAAGAACATTCAGCGCCATCTGCGCATGTTAGAGGGTACAGAGGTGCAGAAACAGAACCTGGCTACTTTTCGTCTGTCGGGGGCAGACTTACAGAGGTGGGAGTCCGTAACCACCGCTGAGGAGCGGGATTTGATGCCGATTTCTGAATTCTGGGTGCGGTTTGACCGCAAGTACTTCCCTCCAGCAGTAGAGTCTGAGATGAGAAAGAAATTCAGCGAGTTGGTACAGGGTGACAGGTCAGTAGCAGAATATGAGGAGGAGTTCACCCGTTTGGCAAACTTTGTGCCAAATGAGGTGAGCGATGAGGAGCGGAAGAAGTCAAAGTTCATGGATGGCCTAGCCTGGAGAATCAGGCAACACTTGATTGGGAATCCGGCGTTAGTGACTTATACAGATGTCGTTAATGCCGCACTTGTACATTTCCAGGATCATCGTTTCCATGCTAAGGGGAACAAGAAGGCAGGTGAGCCGAGCCAGCAGGGCAAGGCGGTTACTAGTAGTGAGGCAAGTGGCACACAGCAGCAGGTTATCATTCAGCAAGGGAATCAGGCTAAGAAGTTTAAGCCTGGTGGGTTCCGACCGGGAGGACAGGGGTTCAGACAGGGGCAACCAGGCCCTAATCAGCAACAGCAGGTTCCTCAGGGCCGTCAGGGCCAAGGGAACAACGGGGGAGGCCACCCGGGGCAGCAACGTCAGGGCCAGCAGGGCCAACGACAAGGTGACGACCAGAAACGCTGTTTCTCCTGTGGCCAGCTAGGACACTTCAAGAGGGAGTGCCCGCAGAGGGGCAGAGGCCAGCAGCAGGGTGCCCAGCAGGGGCAACAGGGTCAGATGCCGCCAGCAGCAGCAGCCCCACCCGCCCCACAGCAGCAGGGGCAGATGCACTATGGACGTGTGTATAACGTTCGGGACGTTCCCAATCCTCCAGCACAGCATGCGCCGCCCGCGATTGAGGGTACGTTCTCCATCCATGGCACTATGGGTCGGGTATTGTTTGATACGGGGGCTACTCATTGTTTTATAGCTACACATTTCGCGAAGGCTTTAGGGTTGTTAGCCACCGCAGAGAGCACTGTTACGTGTGTCGACTCATCTTTGGGGAGTGGGTCGCTTATATTCTTTATATGTCGGGGAGTAGGAGTAGAGATTGGCGGTTTAGTATTACCTGCGGACATGTTGGTATTAGATATGCATGTTCATGATGTGATCATCGGTATGGATTGGCTCGCTGACTATAGAGCCATGATTGATTGCTTCGGTGGGAGCATTATTTTTGCCATTCTGGGGCAAGAGATGTTTATTGTGGCGATGCCTCGCCCAGAGGGAGGCTCGACCACTCATCTATATTACATTGAGGAGGAAACCTCACAGGAAGTGGTAGTTCCTTTAGACTCTATTCCTGTAGTGAGGGACTTTGAGGATGTATTCCAGGAGATACCAGGATTACCACCTAGCAGAGAAATCGAATTTGTTATCGATTTGGCACCGGGGACGAGGCCGATTGCTCGGGCACCTTACCGAATGGCCCCTTCAGAAATGCGGGAATTGAGGGAGCAGATTCAGTAACTACTGGGTCAGGGTTTTATTCAGCGGAGTACATCGCCGTGGGGTGCGCCGGTGTTGTTTGTGAAGAAGCGAGATGGTTCACTCCGCTTGTGCGTGGATTATAGGGAGCTGAACAAGGTGACGATACGGAATAAGTATCCGTTGCCTCGGATTGATGATTTATTTGACCAATTGAGAGGGGCGTCTTACTTCTCCAAAGTCGACTTGAGGTCAGGGTATCATCAACTGCGTATCCGAGAGGAGGATGTTGCTAAGACCGCTTTCTTGTCACGGTATGGATCGTATGAGTTCAGGGTGATGCCCTTCGGGCTCACCAATGCACCGTCAGTGTTCATGGACCTCATGAATAGAGTTTTCAGGGAGTACTTAGATCAGTTTGTCATCGTGTTCATTGATGACATCCTAATCTACTCGCGCACCGAGGAGGAGCACGCAGAGCATTTGCGCATGGTTTTGCAGACACTGAGGGATCATCAGCTCTATGCCAAATTAGGGAAGTGTGGATTCTGGCTTCGGGAGGTACAGTTCCTTGGTCACGTCGTGTCAGATTAGGGTATTGCAGTGGATCCGAATAAGGTGTCAGCGGTGAGGGAGTGGGGACAACCCACGACACCGACCGAGGTGCGCAATTTTCTGGGTTTGGCCGATTACTACAGGCGATTCATTCAGGGATTCTCCAAAATTGCAGGACCTCTGACGAATCTGACTCGGAAAGGGGTACCTTTCAAGTGGGATGATAGTTGTCAATTAGCGTTCGACGAACTAAAGGACAAGTTGACATCTGCACCCGTGCTGGCATTGCCAAAGGGAGGGCTAGAGTATCGGGTTTACACAGACGCATCCTTACGGGGTCTTGGGGGTGTGCTCCAGCAGGAGGAAAGGGCTATAGCTTATGCTTCCAGGAAGCTAAAGCCCCACGAGAGGAATTACCCCACTCACGACCTAGAGTTGGCAGCGGTCGTTTTTGCCTTGAGGATATGGAGGCATTATCTTCTAGGAGAGCAGTTTACTCTATTCACGGATCAGAAGTCACTTCAGTATCTCTTCACACAGAAGGATCTGAATATGAGGCAGAGGCGCTGGCTAGAATTCGTGAAGGACTACCAGTTTGATATTCAGTATCATCCTGGTAAGGCCAATGTGGTAGCAGACGCATTGAGCCGAAGGCCGACTGGGGAGATAGCAGAGGTATGGAAAGCGAAGTGGAGAGAGCTTCGATATGAGGATGACGTAGCCAGGGCTTGCATGTCATCTTTATCCATCACACCCGAGATCATTATGCGAGTTGTGAAGGCTCAGGATGAGGATCAGGTTTGCCGGGATAGGGTGGGCCAGTTGTTAGCTGAGGGAGCAGAGGGTTACTCAATTAGCTCAGAAGGAGGCCTACGCTTTAATGGGAGGTTAATGGTGCCAGAGGATGAGTATTTGAAGCACGCTGTTATGACAGAATCCCATGGTTCGAAATTTACGGTACATCCCGGTGGGGATAAAATGTACCAAGATATGAGGAGGCAGTATTGGTGGGCAGGAATGAAACGGGACATAGCGGAGTTTGTTTCGAAATGTGCCACGTGTCAACTTGTGAAAGTTGACCATCAGAGACCATCAGGGATGCTACAGCCGTTAGAAATTCTCGTGTGGAAGTGGGAGAGCATCTCCATGGACTTCATCACAGGATTACCTGTATCGCAGAGGGGTCACGACTCCATATGGGTTATTGTGGATCGATTGACTAAGGTGGCCCACTTTTTGCCTGTACGCACAGACTTCGAGACGATGCGTTATGCACAACTATTCATAGCAAAGATTGTTAAGCTGCATGGAGTGCCGATAAATATTGTATCCGACAGAGACAAAATCTTTGTCGCCCACTTTTGGCAGAGCTTTCAGGAGGCAATGGGCACAGAGTTGCGCTTGAGTACAACGTATCACCCACAGACGGACGGACAGACTGAGAGAGTTAACCAGATGCTGGAAGACATGCTCAGAATGTGCATTTTGGACTTCGGGGGAGGATGGGAGAAATATCTTCCTTTGGTAGAGTTTGCGTATAACAACTCTTACCAATTCACGATTGGCATGGCACCGTTTGAGGCACTGTACGGGAGACCTTGTCGTTCACCCGTTTGTTGGTTAGAGGTGGGGGACAACAAACTCTTGGGGCCGGATATTGTTCAAGAGACATCTTCCAAGATAGATCTGATTCGAGGAAGAATTCGGATAGCTCAGGACAGGCAAAAGAGTTATGCTGACGCTTCTCGACGACATGTGGAGCTAGAAGTTGGGGACCAGGTTTTAGTCCGGGTATCCCCAATGAAGGGGGTGATGAGGTTCGGCAAGAAGGGTAAGTTAGCACCGCGATACGTAGGATCTTTCCCTATTATTGAGAGGGTGGGACCGGTGGCGTATAAGCTTGGGTTACCAGAACATCTTCAGCGGATACACGATGTATTCCATGTGGCATCGCTGAAGAAATATCGAAGGAGCGAGAGAGACTTTTGGCACATTCCACTCGAGGAGATCGACTTACAGCCAGACATCTCATATGAGGAAAGGCCGGTAGCTATTTTGGATCATAGTGAGCGGAAATTACGATCCAAGGTTGTTCCATTGGTTAGAGTACAGTGGGGTCATCACAATGTTGACGAGTCTACCTGGGAGCGAGAGGAGGATATGCGGGAACAATATCCAGAGCTTTTCAATGCAGGTACAATCTAATTTCGGGGACGAAATTCCTTTGTAAGGGGGGGAGTATGTAACACCCCGTATTTTTGGTACATTTAAAATTTAATTAATTCGGAAATTCTAAATTACTAGTGTGTTGTAATTTAGTGAATTAATTATGATAGAATAATATATAAATATTAATCTGGGATTGAATGGTTAATATTTAGGGAAAATTATTTACTGAGCGTAGAGTAATAATGTAATTTCGTCGTTTCGAGTATTAATGACGAGATATGTACTTATCACATCCAGAAGTCGGTATAGACTATATTGGGTGGGGGATAAGTATTTCTATAAATTAATTCGGATGCAAATTCTGAGTGTACAGTTGAGTCCGGATGGGCCGAGATAGTCGGAAAAGTGTACCCAGGGGTAGTAAACGGGTCACGGGACGTTTTTAGACATAGTCGGGCCCACTCGGGGACATTTTGGTCACTTGGGCTTGGCCCATTAGTCAAAAAACGGGAATGGATTAATTAACTTAATAAAAAGAAATAAGGGGTGGCTGAACTTAATTAGAAAAAGCAAATTAAGGGTTAGGAAACCCTAACAGCAGCCAATGCCAATTGAGGACCAAAAGAGAGCCAACAAAGGTCATCTTCAACCTTGGAATCCATCACAAATTCAGACACTACGAAACCTAAGGCAAGTGAATAACTTGCAATTAGCATTAAATCTGTTTTTCAAATTCATATTTGTGTGCTGTTATGAATTAAAAATCCGTTTTGGGGTTCATGGTATAAACATGGGGTTTTGATAATTCAAAAGAAAACATGAATCTGTTTTGGCCGAAATTTATGAGGAGTTATGAAATGTCTGATATTGGATTACTGATGTATACATGTTAGGATAATATTCAATTAAACCAGAACGAATTAGATGAAGAAATTCGGAGTAATATGTGTTTAAGAAAAGAAATGGATTTTTCCCCAAATCTATGAATCAGTTGTTTATGGACAAATTAATGATTGTTGTAGGCTTCCTGTGTAATCCTAATAAGGTTTTTAATATACTCTGGTGATAAGAAGGTTTAAAAATCATGTTAGAAGAAGTTAGGGTTTGAGGAACTCCGTCCATGGCTGCCCTGCCTGGGCGAGGAAGACGCAGACCTGTACGATCGATCGATTGACGGTCTGGGGTCGATCGATCGACGGTAGCCAGAATCTGGCAGTTTCGCCAGTTTGTTATATAAGAGGAGAAATTTATATAAAAACCCCTATGTAAATAATTATGGAGAAATTAAATACATAAGTTGAATCTAATTAATTATAAATGAATTAATTAGGGTTTGAGGCAAATAAATTAGAGTCGGAAATTTTGACTCGGGTAAATTTTGGGTTACGAGTGTAAAGTCCAAATTTATGGTGGGGGCGACACCAAAATAACTGAATTAATTAAAGTGAAATTTAATTAATAATTAGAGTTGGACCATAAACTCTTAATAATTTTATAGGCTCATATTACGGATTTAGCAAAAGATATAGCCGGGACTTTTATATGTATATATATATACGGAGGCGATTGTATATATATGTGATGTGTACTATTAATATCGGTGATTAGATATTTTGTACTATAGTGCTATAAGGGGAGGTTGCGCGTAGTGGATGAATCCCCTAGCTTGAGGAGTAGGGTGAGTATATTCCCAAGGTCATAGCGTCCGTTATATGGGTGAGGGACAACTCACTTTCAGGGAAGGAATATGACCGCCTCCAGTATATTATTTTTATCAAGTTGGTGTGAGAATTCTGACTTGGGATATTAGGCTACGTGATGTTTACCTAGTGGGTTAGCACTTTATAGAATTTATATTCCGGGAGTATTCTGCTCGGGAGGTTGCAAATTGTTATATATTACAGTATGAATGTGAATGCTGAAATATGATTATAAGTATATAATGAAATAATTAATTATATACGGGTTATTAATGAAAAGGGAGTTTTTATTTTTACACGTATAACAAGTGTAGAAGTTATATAAATATAAAAAGGGAAATGATATAGTTAAGTTGATGTTACTAATAACTTATGCATCATAATCACTACACACTCAGTTAGAGTAGGGTGGGTATGAAGGCACTTTGTTAAATATCTAGTCATGAGATGAATAACTAGGTAATTTAATTAAAGCGTTAATAACGTATATTAGAGGAAGGGGTAAGGAAGTCCTCAAGAGAGTGCGACATTTACTGAAAATATGAAAAGCATGAATATTTATTTTATCACTGCAAGTTAATCATTTGTTAAATGTTTTCAAATGTTTTGGGTACTAACCCTTGCTATAAAAACTTTTTAAAAACCTTTTAGGTGTCCAGCCACAGGGACGCCAGACTTGACTATATTCCAGGAATCCGATGCTGCAGCATATGTGGATGTTGCGGGGTTTTGATAGACGCCTCATTCTTCATTCTTAATGTAGAAGTTCGTGATTAGTATTCGAGCATGTCGCTCACTTTCCATTTAAATGTTTTTAGACTTGTTGGGATTTTATTCTTGTCTTTATGGGATTTATTATTTGGACCGTTGGTTTACTCGGTCAATTATATTCTTACTTGTGGATGATAAAATCAGCTATATGTGATTGTTTATAGTTTTTATTGTCTGCATGGGTTTTGTTTAAATAATGAAAGATAAAAATGGCACCAGTCTATTTTTCTCACTTAGGTGGTTAGTAATTTAATATGACGACAGTGATACTAAGAATGGACCAAATGAGAATCCTGTTCTAACTTGATTTAGGACTGATCACCCGGGATTAATTAGGCGGGGTGTCACAGGTACCTACAAAAAAGAAATGGGAAGTATAAAAATCAGAGAAAAAAGCAAACTTAAAATCGAAAAATTCAATCAAAAATTATGTTTTTCACCCCAACATAGTTAGTTCCAAAAGCATGTTCAAGTATATTAGCTAGAAGGTCACTGACAATTTTCATTCTGAGTTCACTCTCAATAAACAGTTAACCACCATTAAGTTACCCAGTTTACTCTCAATTGACATTTTTGTTAATAATATGCTTAATTATTTTTTCCCTAATATAAGCCTTAACTAAAGGAAATATCATTGCCAAGATGAAATAATGACACATATGAAGATATAATCTTTCCATCTCAAAGCTGGACATGCGTAATGTTCCCAGAGAAATGTTGAAACTCACTATTGTTTAGTATTTCTCTTCGATTATATATTTTCTCCTGTGCAAACACTGAGTTCTCCGGTGCTAGGCGAGCTTTCTCCGCTAGAAGTGCCTCGAGTTGAAGCCTCAGATCATCATCTTCCATGTTGTCTCCTTTGTCATGAATCTCTCTTGCCGTGTTAGGCGTTCGGACTCCCATTCTACGGGGTTATTCTTCTATAATGTATTTCTCAACAATGCCCCCTTCAATATTACTCTTGTTTCCAACGTACTTTTTGGAATTTTTCATCAACCTATGCCACAAAAGCATAATGAAAACTAATACACATATATTATATCGTACTATTTATCTAAAAAACATTATTACGCATAATTCGCTTACCTCTCAAAAGGATACATCCGTCTAAATCTGACCGGGCCACATTTTAGTATTTCCTCGGCTAAATGTATGATGAGGTGGATTGTTACAACGAAAAATGTGGGTGAAAAATACTTCTCTAAAACACATATAGCCTCAAACAATGCCTTTTTAGCTAAATCAAGAACATCCCTCCTTATCACCTTAGCGCACAACACATTGAAAAAAATGCTTAATCGCTGAATAGGAACTAACAAATCCTTGTGCTTTGCATAAGCATTTTTAAGTAAAAATGGAAGTAAATGTTACATAATCACATGATAATCATGCGATTTTAGTCCCTTCAACCTGAGCGGTTCTAGAGTCACATTCTTACTCAAGTTAGAAGAAAAACCCTTCCGTAATTTTAACACCTTTAAGGTACGAAAGAACTAGTCTTTTTCTTCTTTACCTAAAGTAAATGCAGCTGCAGGTTTAATAGTTTTGCCAGATTCATCTAAGATCAACCATAAATTTTTTTTCCCTATCGCCTCCATATCTTTACGTGCATTGGTTCCTCCTTTTGATTTATCTTCAAGTCCAAAATAGTTGACAAAAGATGATCGGTGACATTCTTCTCAATATGCATAACATCTAAATTATGTCGAACATCATGCTCTTTCAAATACGGAAAATAAAAAATGGACCTTTGAGACCAAGGAGTTGTGATATTTGTATCCGCAAAATCATTGTTATCCCTATTTCATTTCCTTTTCTTTTTAGTTTTTTATTTACCAATTTTCAACTTAATGCATGCTACTTTCTATTCAATCTCAGTACCAGACAACCTATGTGGAGCTTTACTATTCTTAACATTGTTGTTAAAGTTATGTTTGTCCAACCTAAACTTGTGATTGTGAGGAAGGAATATTCGATGATCCTGGTAACAAACTTTCTTAATATTTCCAAGATGTTCTGAGTCGACTTCTTCTGCACAAACTGGACAAGCTTTGTAACCATGAACAGTGCACCCAGACAAAGTGCCATATGCAGAAAAGTCATAAACTGCCCACAATAATGTATCTCTCAATGTAAAATTATCTTTCGTGTGGGAGTCATATGCCGTTACACCTTGGAACCATAATTGTTTCAACTCATTTACTTAAGGTTCGATATAAACATCAATGTCCTTGCCCGGTGCATTCGACCTAGTTATCAAAATTGACAACATGGAAAACTCTATTTTCATACACAAAGACGACGTCATATTTACAGGTGCAACAATCACAAGCCAAAAACTATAACTAGTGCTGAGATTAACGTATGGATCAAAATCATCTGTAGCTATAGCAAGACGAACATTACGCGATTCAGCAGTAAAGTCGGTCCATTTTGTATTTGCAGACTTCCAAGCTGATGAATTAACGGGATGATGCATAATATTTGTAATGGATTTAGCTCGAGCATGCCAAGTCATTTCATTTGCAATCCATAGTATACTAAACAATATTTTTAGCCTTGGAATCAACAAAAAATGCCTCACTGTCTTTCTGGGTACTTTACCCTCCCCGTTTAAACTATACCCCAATCAAGACTAGTTGCATATTGGGCATTTCTCCTTCTTTGCATGTTCCTTACGGTATAAGATACAATCATTATGGCATGCATGAATGATATTATAATCCATACCAACTTCTTTAATAATGTTCTTCATATCTGGATACTTTGTTTGTGTTGAATTTCCTTTGGGCCAAAACTCCTTAAATAAACCCAAGATATCGGTTAAACTGTTGTTTGACAAATCATGTCTTGTTTTTATGTTATTCAATTTGACAAGAAAATACAATGTTGTCTTTTTGTCGGTACACGACGGATACAATGGCTCACTCGCCTTGCCATGTATGTACGTGTATTTCAGCTCCTCGGGGGGTTTGAGAACCATTTTCACACCTTCATCTCTACCAATGGGATCTATCGAATGATTAACGTTTCGATTAAACATTTCAAACGCATCATAAACAAGTTCCTCCATCCTTGGATCTTTAGGCATGGCATCATTTTGTTCAATATCTTCCTCGGTTGAACGTTCGATACTCTCGACATATTCCTTTTCCCCGTGTAAAAGCCAAAATGTGTATGGATGAAAGATACCATGACGAAGAAAATGAAAATGAATATCTTCGAGGTAGAGAAATTTTCCATTCTCACATTTACAGCATGGACATGTAAACATAGTTTCTCCACGACCATTTTTCCACACGAAATCGATAAATGTAGCAACCCCATTTATATATTGTGGAGTTCCTCTATCACGTTCTTTCATCCACTCTTTATAAAGTTGTGACTACATTCTACAAGTCATACAAATTTAATGGCAAATAAATGGTAATTGTTATATTTTATAAAAGTTACAAGGTGCTAAAAACAATAAAATTAAAGGCCTATTTGGTCTATGTTTCGACTGTTTTATGTGTTTAAAACCCAAAACTAGTAGAATATGCATTTGGCAACCTGTTTTTTTAAAACTATTTGCTTAAAATCTGTGTTTAAAAATATATTATGGATGATTCGATTTAGTATTAACTCCTATTTTATTATCTCATATTAAAAAAAACACTGTAACGAAACATATTATAGGTAGTATTTTTGTACCTAGGTCTGAGAAGAGGAACCTCCTTTGAACAAAGATGAAACGTGATGAGATCAAAGATGATTTGAAAATCGCCCGAGACCAGATGATAGCTATAAATAAAATACGAGAAGATTAATCAGATGAAAACAAATTAAAAAAATTAAACAAAATTATAAATTATAAAAAAATTAAAAAACAGATTGAGCCTTAAAACGGATGAAAATAGTCTTGAGTCTTAAAAATTCTTCACAGATGGAAAACAAACAAACTGCACCTGAGACGTAAATTTTTGATTCATGGGTTATATGAGTCAAATCCAAGACGAAACATATAATATTCCTTCACTAAATTTTTGATTCATGGGTTAATACTCCTTCCGTCACAAAAAAAAAAACAGATGGAAAAAAAGAACGAAAAGTATGAGGGCCGATGACAAAAAACCAATGAAAAAGAAACGAATACCTTTTTTTGTGTGCGTGTATGTAGGTCTGAAAGAGAAGGGGATAAGGGGTGAGAGTCTACCTGAGGCCGAAGAAAACGAAGATCGAAACGCGAGTCAAAGACCTGATCTGAGCGGTTTGAGGGTTCTCTCAAGCGGGTTGAGGGTTCTCTCAAGTGGGAAGCCAACGTAGGTGAAAATACAATAGAGGGAAATGGTAAAAACAATTTTAACCCTTCTGAGGTTTTGAAAGAGATACACGCGACCCTCACGTGTTCTATATTTCCTGATATGTGTTATATTAATAATTTTGTATCAGTCATGAACACTTACAAATTTAATAAGTGACTGAAACCGTTATAATTTTTGTAAGTGTCATAAACACTTATAAATCATTTTTTCAATTAGTTATAAAATAGCCAATATGGTGTAGTGATATATTACTTGATCTTGTGTACTTATATGTTATTACTTATATTTGCATAACATATTGCTTAGTGATTTCAGGATTGATCATATTTTCATTTAATATAGTTGTGATCACTCACTTAGTACACTATTACTCACTCAGGAACATATTATATTTGTGTACATATTTGAACAAGTCTGAGTGTTCAATATTTGAAAAAAATGTTTCATAAATGGTTTTTAAGTCAAGAAGCAAGACTTAACAAAAGGAAAATAAGACTTGAAAGGATATTTAGGATATCTGATTTGTTGCATATCATAAAGTCTATATCATTAAGTGTGGGTGTGTCATTGTAGAATAACACATAGCATAACACTTCACTAGAAATAGGACACTTAGGCACTGAGTCGATTCCGTGCCGAGGAAAGCAAGAGGGAGATGCTAAGAAGTGAATAATGCAAAAGTCGCAAGCACAAGGTAAAACTGAGATCAGAAGAGCAACCGGGGAGAGGCTTGGTATAAGTAATCGCTTTTTAATTTAGTTTACTAGTCTTGTTGATTGTTTGTAACTTGTTCCGATTTTTTTTTATTTTAGTGGAAGTAGTTTAGTTTGATCCTTAGAAGAATCCGTCATTTTCCCCACGAGAAGCGTTTTGGCGACGTTAAATAAAAACCTGCGTATTGTATTTTCTACATAAACACGCAACACAAAAAGTAAGTTAATTACTAGAAACGCAATTAATAATTGAATCGTTATATAATCTCTTTTAATCATTCCTGCTTAACGCAAGATAATAGAAGTTGGACTATAATAAACTACTTAAAATTAATTTTTGTTAATTAATTAGTTAACAATTTAAGAAAAGTTTAAATTGGTCCCCCTTGAATCTGAAATTGTAACTCATAGGTTACTAGGGTTTACTCGACATAAGTTACTTTCACCACTAGAGTTTAGAGCATTAGCCCCCACCTCAAGGGGTATCGGAGCTAGACTTTATAAAGATTTGTTATCAAAACTTTTGTTGAACACTTTTTATCTTGTTATAATGGATGATTCAAATCAATTGATTAGGTTAGGTAATTTCAGTAGACCTCCTATATTTGACGATTCTAATTTTACCTATTGGAAAATTTGCATGATCGGATTTATTCAAGGTACATTAGGTGATGATACATGGGACTTAATTGAAAATGGATGCACTCACCCTAATACACCTATTGTTGAAGGCAATATTGAACTTAGTAAACTTCAAACTACTGAGTTGACTAATGAACAAAAGAATGCTAGTAATTTCATTAATAAGGGTAAGAATTCTATATTCATGAGTGTGAGTGAAAATGAAATTAAGCGTATTTGTCATTGCACGACTAGTAAGAATTATGGTACATATTAGTAGTTGCACCTGAAGTTTATGCTAGTGTTAAAAAATGTAAAACTCAAATGCTAGTACAACAATACACGATGCTTGTTATGGAAGATAATGAAGCTTTTGATGATTTTTACATGCGTTTGACTGATATTATTACCCAATTGCATGCTAATGGGAATGTGTATACTAGTAAAGAAATATGTGCTAAAATCCTTAGATCCCTTGTTCCAAGATTTGATCACAAACGCTACATCATTAAGGAAATAAACTATTCTTCTCTCACACTGGAATTACTCAGCTCTAAATTAAGGATTATGGAGTTAGAATCTGCTTTTAGGAAAAACTTGACAAATTTCTCTAAACATGATTCTGGTAGTTCTAAGGTTTCATTCAAGTTTGTTCATGCTAATAAAGATAAACATAAACCTGTTCATCTTGAGTCCGAGTCTGAAGTTGAGTCTAATGGAGAGGTTAGTGACTTGAAAAATATTGATAATAAGATTGGACTTATGTCTACTAAATTTAAAAGACTCTTGAAAAAGAGAAATAATCTTGCAAAAAGATGTGTGCAATCTTACTATCATTCCAATCAGTCATTGAGGCATGACAATAGAAACAACAAACAAACTATTAATTAAAGTAATACCAGGAAACCTGATAAGTCTAAAATGACATGTCACAATTATAGGAAAGTAGGCCATATTATAGATAATTGTAGATCTAAACCACAGACCAAACATAATAAAAATCATAAGGCCCATTTAACTAGGACTTGTGATGACTCTTCTGATTCTGAATCGAAAGATGACTAGGACAATTCTGAGTCTCAATGCCTTGCATTTTTTTAGTAATGTGTATGATTATTGTGGTTATATATATATATATATATATATACTAGGGTATGCCCGTGCTTGAAGGCACGCTGATAATTGCAAAGAGAAGAAAATTTTTAAAGTACGTATTTGCAACAAGGCAAAAATTCCATTCCCCAACAAAACAAAATGTATTTTTTTTAAAAATGCCATAATCTCCTTTGTTGATAAAACTATCCACACTTATTAACAAATAACAAATAGTCCAACAACATTCAAATTGTCTAAATTCATCAAATAAACTCACATATAACATGAAATACACAATGTTCATCAATCGAATTCACATTCTGAATCAAATTAACAAAGTGTCAATTTTAAAAAATGGACATGGTGTCCTTTGTTTGTTAGACTATCCACCTTGCTCAAGGTGTAACAACTAATCGTATAATATTCAAACAATCAAAAGTCATCATACAAATACTTGAAACAAAATTATTTAAAAAAATCACATAAATATCAATTGAGGTTATCCCACGTGTTCCACTGTAATGATTGTCCATTTTTTTCAAAATGCGACCTAATAAAAAATACAAAATATAGTTAGGTAATTAAAATAGCCTTCGATACCTTCACGACTATGATCCAAATCTCAAGACATGATTATATGGACCAATATTACTATGATACTGTCATGACTACGATACAAAACGATATGCCTTTGATATTGTGTTGTTTGCGATTTAGCCATGCGATACTTGTCATTTTACTATATCGTATTCTATTATACAATACATATCGATTGTCGTAAAGTACCTATAATTTGGTGGTTTTTATAATGAATGTAGGGATTTGAAACTATAAAATATGTTTAATTGTTTCCAAGTGATGTATGGGGCTCCTATGGAAGTTCAAAGACGCACATTAGAATTTCCAAGTGAGTTAAGATATTTCTAAATGTAAAGTAAAAATAAGAATAAAAAAGTATGGATCTCTTAATCAATTAAAGTTAAACACAAATATTGGTGGCAATATTGGAGTGAAAGCATTTATGTAACCAAGGAGAGTTTGAGAAATATTCAGTTTGCACATAATGTACTTACCAAAAACCTTTAAAGCACATGTGCGGTGGAGTTGCGGAGTATGGGTGCAGAGATCCCACATCCCATGACATCTTTCAAAGATAGTTAATTAGCACCTAAATCCATTCTCTTGCATTTACCCGTTCTTTCTTTTTTTCAAGGCTTGACTGTGATAACTGAAAACTCAAATAAGTAAAAACTATACTTTTTTACATCAGCGTGAATGAAAACTAATGATGATTCAATAATGCTATATAAATAATGAGTCAATAATGTTCCAAATCTGGAATAATATTCCAAATCATACATCTTTGAAATAGTTAATAATGTTATATAAATCAAGGCCAAAAATATTCCAAATCTCAACAAAAATAATCGAAATCTGTAAAAATAATGAGTTAATAATGTTATATAAATCATACATTTGTTTAATTAACATTCAGATCTAGGTGTATAGGTGTTATCAACAAACCACTCATATAGCATATTCTACACATGTTGAATAGCAATTCCAACTGACTCGTCAAATCCCATTGCAAATATATATAGCTTCATATATATACCATTTGTAAAATATACAAACAACAAATAACTAAGGATCTGCTTGAATATTATGCCTCATTTCTTATTCGAAACAACTGTTTTGTTCTCTAAACTTATCTTATCATATGCATATATTCACTTTTCTAAAAAAAAAGCTTGCAACTACTCATTACAACTTAAAAACCCATACCTGTTGCAAAGATTCGTCTTGGCTGAGATAAGGGTCACTGAGGAGAAAAGTATTTATTTTCTTCCTCCTTGTCACTCAAAATCATCTCGGATGGAACCCGTTGAAAACGCATGTGAGAGGTGGATTTTTTTATATATCTGTTCTAACAGACATCTGATATAAATGTATATGAGAAGCAACAATAAATGTAAAACCCATCCTTTTTTATTATGCATTACACCAATCTCCATCTTGTTGTAGAGCCGAACTAAAGCCCATATACAAACACTATTTGTACAAAACTAACACAAAGATATCATAGATCTGGTACAGAAACCCATAGAAAAACGCATACGTTATTTGTAAAACCCATAGAAAAATGCATACACATTTTAACTTGGAACCGTAGATCTGGTACAGAAACAAAAACAAAGATATCATCAAATAATAATACAAATTGGCAAAGAAATCGAAAACCTTTTTTTTGTAAGTTTAACAATGAGATAAAAAGGGAATAAATCTAAAAAAATGACTGTGTGATTCTTGTTTGGAAAAACATCTAATTAAAACATAAGATTTTCAACTCCATATGCAAAGCCAACTCTTACTCAGCGAGAGAGGCAGCAACGAAAAACTCAATATTGATATTTGGTAACATTACACCAAACATAGAGGTTAGATGTCTCTTGACACAGGCTAAGTTTGGAGCAAATTCCTTTGTTGCAGGTCTGGACGTAAAAATCTAAGTAAAGGTCTGGACGCATATTCCTTTGCTGCAGGTCTGGATGCAGATTCCTTTGCTGTAGGTCTGGACGGAAAAATCACCAACTTCATTGAACATTTGCCAGGCGGAGATAATGAAAAGAGAGGCAAACAGCACCCTTCCCAGGAACGAAAAGAAACCCATCTGTTGTTATTGTCTTTTTTGTTTTGGCTTCCTCTTAGACCAAATCTCTCTCTCCCAACTTTCGAAATCAAGTTCTTGATGATGGTAAGAGATCAAAAACTACCTGAGCCATTAGAAAGAAAAATGTACCGAAATGTAAGAATGGGGAGCTGCGAAGTTGAGCCCGACAGTAGGGTGAAGAGAGAAGGGCGTCGGCGGTTAAAGGGGGATTTTTGGTTGTTGCCTAAATGTAAGAAGAAGAACGGGAGTAAATGAGAAGAAATTAGGTATTTTTCAAACTTTTGAGGCATTCAGATGGGGCAATTACTATTTTAGCCTTGTTTTTGAATTTTGAGCAAGAGTGAAAATGAAATTTGAGAGTGAAAAAAGAGAGGGAATTCAAATGTTTCAAGGACAAAATAGGTAGTACATGAAAGACTCATATAGATGACATCATCAACTAATCTTATGACATACATAAGTTTCCTACTTTGTTATATATATATATACACACCCACACTATGGTATGCCCGTGCCTGAAGGCACGATAAACCCTTCCAAAAAACTGCGTCGACTAAGACTTTTAATCATAAAATTTATTATAAAATACAAAAATGCGTACATGATTTAGCACATTTGCACAAATTTCCTCTATTTAGAGGACTATATACATGTTTAAGAAAAACCAAAACTACTCAACTATACAAATAGTCCACCTCAAATATTATATAAACTGATATAATTACACAAAAAAAAACATTATTGACAACTTTACCAATAAAATAATGATAAAAATAATGCTCAAATTTATTAACAAATCATTATTTTATTTAGTTATTTTTTTAATATACACCTTTAAGGTTTTTTCAACTAAAGAATTAAAAACAGTTTTAATTTTAAATTGTTTTTTACCATTTTAGTTGTCTTATATATAAAAAAAAGTGTTAGTATTTTAAAAAATGTTACATACACATGTTCATGACGTGGTGATTGTGTGTTGATTTCATTCAAAAACATTTTTTAAAATAGTTTAAAAATTTTAATTTGAAATTTTATTATTGTGATTAAACATTTTCACAAAATGAATTTCAGAATTAATTTGGAACATTAATTATTTTTTTTTAAAATAATTCGTATGAATGAACGAATATATATAAATGGTGTCTATATGATATATTATTTATATAGGTATGTACCGTTCTTATATGCATGCCATAAAGTAGCCCGTAGGCTAATTTTCAATTGGTCAGGTCTGAAGATTTCTGATGGCGTGTTCCCCTTGTTGTACCGATTAGTCCTTATATATGTACCTATATCAGATAATACATCATTGTGTATACAAAAGATCTTATGTGTATTCTCCAGTATAAAACCACCATAACATGCAGTAAAATATTTCCATCCACTACCACACAACCAACATAAGAGAGAAAATACATACAATCACCAACCAACAACCTCCCTAATCCATAGTAAATATTTACTATCCCACTCCCCTTTGCCACCATTATTACTATCAATCACTGTCCACCCACTGCCATTAAGCTGCTGAAAAACCATCAATTTCTAATTAATAAAAATAAATAAAACACATTTTAGATCACTGTATTTTAATCACCATCTCATATATAAATCGTTTGAGATCCAAAATTGCTACCTATATATTCCATTAAATAACATTGAACTACCACCTACATTGTCATCGATTTGCAAAAGTGATTGTGAACCCAACCCATGACGACCCTATCCTAAATGTTGCCTATGGTTTTTAACAGACCCAATTTGTGTTGGTTGATCACCCATGGCCCAGATCTGGAGCTGAACATCCCCATTCTGTGATTGACAACCAGATCCAACATCGATTGGCGAGACCAAGTCACCAGTGGAGAGAGTGAAGAAGAGGAAAAAGGGTTCACAATTGCTAAGGTAGAGATGCACGCTAGAAACCATCTCAAATTCAAGATATGGCAGATGAGATTCTCTCTGGATTAGTATTATTACCTGGGAATCGAAAGATATTCGTACAAAATGATTAAAGTGGCAATACGATTATGTGATTGCTTGATTCAGAAGAGGCAAACTTGTTAAATGCAATCGTCTTTTACAAAGGATTTGAAAGTTATCCTCTTCTATCACCACTGATGAAACTTTAAGTCGATCAAATGGCCTGAACTCATAAGATGAAAGTTGTCCTGATTTGAAGGCATCTGATTCCAGATTCTTCTTTGACCCTGCAACTTCCGATGGAGGAATTCATAAAAGTTGAGAAGTTTGACAACAAAATTCAAAAAACTCACATAACAATGTCTATTAAAGTGTTAGAAATGCTCTCACCTACAAAAATATATATATATCCTTCAATGCTCACACCTGCAAAAAACTTAAATAATTTCTTAAACAACTCACAAACATACCTTAAATATTAAATAAATAAAAGAATGTGTGTGAAAGAAAATACCTTCAAAAGATCTTGGATCTAGAACCGAGCTCGTTGAAAATATGTAAACCTCCTCCCCCATACGCTGACTGAGATATATGAGGCCATTGGAAGGGACCTTGATTCTTTAGAGAGAGAGGGGGGGGGGGAGATGAATATGAGATGAGGATGCGTGTATTTTTGCTTTATTAGAGTTGGGTGGCCAGCGTCAAACATGTGAAGTTTATGGGTTTTTTGGAGACCCGTGAACTGTCCTTTTTTTGTCGTTTTATGACAATAAAAATCTTTTGCAGAGATTATTTAGACACATCAGATATTCGATAGAGATTATTCAATTTCATCCTTCGTTTAGTGCCTTTGTTGGCATCAATTTACTAAAATAACCTTGCATTTAAAAGTAAAAGAAGAGAACTAATTAGTGAGAAAAAAAGGAAGAAATCAAAGAATTAAAAGGCAAAAAAGACATTGCAAAAAATTTTATTTGGCTGACATCATAGTTTCAACTTGTGACATATACAAGTTTGGTACTTTATTATATATATATATTATTGGCCTATTTGATTATGATGAAGATGAAGAATGTGATGAGATTTTAGATTTAATTGAATGTGTGAAATCATTATTAGCTAGTCCACCATCTTTGAGTGACTTAACTACTTCCTTTGATGCAAAATGTGTTGTGTGTGTTAATAATAATGTTCTAGATTTGGATAAAAGTAGTGACACATCACACATCAACACCGATTTAGTAAAGGATGAAAACTTTATTATCTATGATGATTATGCAGAAATGTATGTTAAGATTTTGAGAAACATACGAGATTTATCGGACTTAGTTAAATCACTTAATGAGACCTTAGAAAGTTAATATAGGAAAGTTAAGCAAATATAAATGGACGTGAAAGACATCAAATCAAATTTTGAAAAAGAAAGAATTGATTTTGAAAAACAAAAGTCAAATTTTGAAAATGAAGTTTCTTCTCTTAATAAAAAAGTTTATGTTTTTTAGCAAAGATATAAGGACACATTGGTTGAACTTGAAAACTCTAAACAAATGTGTGACAACACTTTTAAAAAGTTAAGAGAAAAAGAAAAAAAAGGATTTTAATATGGACAAACTTTTGGATTCTTAAAAATATGATTGTAATACTTTTGGTTTGGGTTTTGAGGAAAGTTTTAAAAATGACCCTTGTATTCGACCTACTATTTTTGTTAGGGATAGTACCCAAGTAAAACAAAATTTGAATAAAGGTAAACAAGTTTTAAATGAAACTATTTTGAAAAATGGAATTAATGTCAAATATCCCCTTATTTTTCATGCTGACTCTCTCAAATACACTCCACCCCCCAAAAGGAATAACTTCATTCCTAGACCTGATCTAGGTTCTTATAAGTCTAGAAATTAAGTGCCTCGTGTTAAAAAGCCTGTTGATGATTGTTATTGTAGTCTCTCGACCTTTTTGGTCACCAAGACTGGGAATGCCTTAGCTATCCCAGGAAAGATACTCATTTTAGAGTTTTTAACCGAAAAGTGAAGATATTTACAAATTTTCATAGGCACAACACAAATAACAATTGTAATCATTCCCTTAATAAACCTAGACCTCAGACTGATAAGAAAACATTTCCAAAGGAAAAATCCCATCCTAGATTCCAAAAGGCACATAAACCTTTGAAAACCATGTTTATTTGGATCAGGCGTAGCGATCTAAGACCCCAACTGGATTTTCTAAAGTTAAACTGTTTTATTATTTTAACAACCTTAGACTATGTACTGTAAAACGTTGGTTAATACTTAAATAATGGATGTTTGCGTCATATGACCAGGGATATTACCAAACTTAAAAGTATTATCCTCTATAATGGTGGTAACGTAACTTTTGGGGACGGTAAGACTTCCCAGATCATTAGCAAAGGCATCCTCAATGAAGATGGATTACATGATGTAAATGAGGTTTTATTAGTCCAAGGTGTAAGGGCTAACTTGCTCTCTATCAGTAAATTATATGATGGTTGTCTTATTAAATTTTCTAAAAACTCATGTGATGTCTTAACGAAGACTGGTGATGAGTACATTAAGGGAACCCACATTATAGATAACTCAGAAATTACGGCATTACATGCTCACTTTTACCATTAGACTTGTATCCCAAATGGATCCTATTAAATACCCACTTGAGAAACCCGCTATGTCTAGCCAAATGGCCCGATGGTTGATGCTGCTAGTCGAGTTCGATATTGTGTATGTCATGCAAAAAGTTATGAAAGGGAAATCCATCTCCAACTACCTTTCTAATTACCGCATAGAAGAAGCTGACGTTTGGATCTATGAATTCTTGGATGAAGATATCCTTTGCACCTCTCAGGAAGACCTCCGATGGCAAATGTTCCTTGACGGCACTACTAATAAGAAAGACTAAGACATTGGGATACTCGTAATCTACCTTTATAACTCTCACACTCCCATTGCCATCAAGCTAAATTTTCCCTGCACCAATAACATGATCAAATACGAGGCATCCACCGTAGGCCTCAAAGTTTATCTCAAATAAGGAATCCAGTGCCTAGATATTTACGGGGATTATTCCCTCACAACGACCAGGTCCTTAAAAGATGTAAAATCAAAGAAGAAAATTTCTTACCCTTCCTTGACCACCTAGAAGTGCTGGCCTCCCAGTTTTGAGATATCACCTTCCACTACTTGCCTCAATCAAGGAACAACCTAGCTTATGCCCTTGATACCTTAGCCTCCATGGTCGACATGCCTGAGGGAATAACAATGGATCCCTTCATACTCCAAAAATAAGCTAAACTGAACCACTGTTACCATATTGAGCTCATCACAGAAGAGGATTCTGATATGATTGAGTGCTGGTACTATGACATTTGTCACCTCCTCAAGCACGGTATGTACCCCCAAGATGCCAATAAAAAAGACCAAGAAACCTTTTGCAAACTTGTTGCCCAATACAGTGTTTGTAACAAAACATTGTTCAAGAGAAACTTTGATGGAAGCCCCTTACGCTGCATCGCAGGGGCTGACATTAAAGAGATGATGTAAAAAATCCATAGTGAGGAATGCGGACCCCACATGAATGTCCATATGCTTGCCAAAAATATTATCCTAAAGGGTTACTATTGGACCACCATGGTTAAGGATTGCACCGCCTATGTTCGGAGATGCCTTAAATTCCAACAGTTTTCCAATCTCCAACACTTATATCCATAGGAATTATACAACATGAACTATCCCTAGGCGGTGTCTAGATGGGCCATCGATATCATAGGGAAAGTCACACCCACAGCCTCTAATGGGAACGAGCTTATCTTGGCTGCCATTGATTACTTCACCAAATGGGTCGAAGTCGAGTTATAAAAGTGATGACTGAGAAAAAGGCAGCCAAATTCATCCGAAAGAATATTATTTACTAATACAGGGTTCCACATGAGCTAGTGTCAAATAACGGGTTATATTTCTAGGCAGAAATCACATAATTGGTCGACGAGTATTTGATTAAGAGACATAATTCCTCTCCCTACCGACCACAAACTAATGGTGAAGTTGAATCCTCCAATAAGAACCTCAAAGCAATCATCAGCAAGATGACTGAAAGATGCCGAGATTAGGCCTATCAGATCCCTTACGCCCTCTAAGGCTATTACACTTTAATCTGAGCATCTACTGGGGCTACCCCTTACTCTCTGGTATACGGCATGGAAGCAGTCCTACTCTATGAACTGGAAATACCTTCATTATGCATCATGATTAAGGGAAAAGTTAACGATGAATACTCGCATCAGAGCCATTTCGACGAGTTATCGCTCTTAGATGAAAGGAGGCTAAAGGCTCTATATCATATAAAGGGATACCATCGCCGGATAGCGCAATTATTCAACTGAAGATTTAAGGACCGTGGTGTCCGATAAGGGGACTTATCCCTCAAGGAAATCATAGAACCCGTCTGGGACCCCAGAAGAAAATTCAAGCCAAAATCGAGTGACCCTTACACCGCGAAGAAGATACTGTTCGGTGGCGCCTCCGTGCTCAATGAATTTAGTAAAGAAGTGATGGCGCGTCCAGTCAAATTGGATCATCTCAAGAAATTCTACCCCTAGTTCGAAATATCGGTGAACTACAACTCCTCTTATCCCCCTTCTATTTTAAACAAATTCTTCATTTCCCTATACTCATAACCACGTGGGTCCTAATCCTCTAAAAACCTTTTGCTTTCAAAAATAAAACTCAAAAAATTTTCAAAACCCCCAGAGGTATGTAGGCAACTCATATGCTTTACATGGGCACGGTCCCCTTCTTTCTCATAAAATGCTATTCTTTTCTTACCTCCGAGAGCGATAATTAATTTTTTCATTCACATCAACAAAAGGATTATGGATGCCTTACTGATTGGAATAGATAATTCAAATGCAAACCTCATTAAGAGTCACAACAATATAATTAAAATCCTTTTTTATTCCATTAAGGGAAAATTCGGTATGATTACACAAAATATCAACGTGGGGAGTCAAATAACTACCCCCACCAATTAAATTGTCCTAAAATAAATCAAGCTAAACTACCCTTAGAACAAACTAACCAAACCGTCCCAAAATTATTCTCCAAACCCCAAAAAACTACCATACACGTAACCATCATAAAAGCTTCACAAATAATCACTAGTTTCACAAAAGACCCTTTATATAGCTATTGAAACACCCAGCCACATCATTATCTACTCCTTGAGGCCTCCAAACTTTTCCTGCTTGGATGATATGCCAAAGGCATTCCATGGAATGATAAGCCCAGACCAATTTAGAGAAAACCTCTACGCCTCCCTCCATAGTGTCAAATATGACAAACCATCTGTAACCAGTCTCCTCTGCCAAGATCTTGGCCACTACCCTCTTCCACGGCCACTTCATATAGTCTCCAAAAACATGCCAAACCCTGACAACGGATTAAGAAAAATGGGTTGACGGCCAACGATTCTCCCATAGAGAGCCCAATCACATGCGTAATCATTTAGTTAAATCTTCTATAGGAAATAAATCCAAGGTATAAGAAGTCACAATTTTCTCCCATCCGACTTGATGCAGGAGCCACCAGGGGAAATAAAAGGAGGTTTATCTATGGCTACCTAACCAAATGTATCGGTATTCCCCTAGTTCCAGAATGGTCTGTAACTCCTCCATCAGGGCACCGACCAGTGCATGCATGGATCTCCGTGTGCCATAAATCTGTTTACCCAGTTCTCTATGGTTAGTCCAAAGCTTATGAAATAAAAAGTTAAGAAATTTAACACAGTTGCCAAGGGATATTAAGGGGGACCGTCAAACGGAATCTCTCAGACAGCCACATGAATAGCATAATCGGGCTTCCTCTAAGAAAATCAGATCGATCTTCCTGCCAAGCATCTAGAATGTTTAGGGTCTTTGATAGTATCACCATTGCATGATTAGGATGATGTGACATTCACATAGTAATGGTATCCATTTGAGGGTCCACCATCAAGTCCCTGACCACTAGTAGTAGCTTCAAAGTTAAGCCAAGAGAAATGGCTCCAGCATGGCTTACATCATTGAAATCCCATAGACGCACATAATATAGTACAACCGAAAGGGAGATCATTACCCCAGTGACCAATCGTCGAGCCACCGAAGGAGAGATGTGGATAAGTATTGCGAATAGATCCTGAGGAGACCGAGAGAGTTTAGGCATGGTAATTTCCTCACTAGGATTTACCACTAACATAGTGAAAAAATCCTCATAGGTCGGGAAAACCTCGTCCAAGCCAAAAGGGAAAACATCATCCTCGCGATACCAAAATTATGTTGCCACCGTCAGCATGTTCTGCTCAATAGACTGGTTGCGCCACAAAGATACCCAATGTAGGTTAAAAGCGTCATAGTCTACATTGTATGAACACATACCCTTGAAATTCTAGAGATAAGAGGCAAATTCCACACTCATGGGAAGGGCCATTTTGAAAATAATAAGACAAAAAGGCAAGAAATAAGCAAAATGGAGAAAGGAAGGATGAGTGAAAAATAACACCCCATTACTCCCTTTTTATACTTGAAAACTTTGGCTAAAAACAAGAAGTCTATAAATATGAATGAAAAACCTTCCCCATCAAAGGACTTTAAAGTGCAAGAAAGTGCAATTAGCCGTAGCGTTATTTGACATGGCCTATATGCTAGCAGGCAGGATAAGGGGTATGTCGATAGGCAACTTGCTATTTTTAGAAAATTCTATCTTTCCTTTTTTGACAAATTCAAAATACCTCAAAAAATAAATCTTTATTATAAAAAATTTCCTTCCTGCATTATCCATTTTTAGCCACTGTATTTTAAAAATAAATATTTTTCTCTCTTTTTCAAAAAAATAAATAATCCATCCTTTTTACGGTCTCAGCAACAAAGTAAATAGTGCATATAGAATAAGTCATTCAAATAAAGATAAAAAAAAATCTCAATCATTTATATATATATATATATATATATATATATACATATTTCCATTAACATCTTTTAGAAGAAAATAAAAACAATCGGATTCAGCCTAAAACCCCAAACTCTCTCTCTCTACGACCTCCCATCCTTGTGACAAATGTGCTTCCCTAGGCGACGAGATGAGGAGTCTTCGCTACCTGACCCAGATCCCTCCTCAGAAGTAGTAGACGACACTAGGAAGGAAGGAATCGAAATCGAATCCCTAATATGAGCCATCGCAGAAGCCACCCAGTCTCGGATATCCCTTAACCAAGTAGTCAACACCCGAACATGCTGCAAGAAAAATAAAAGGGAAAATTAGTCAATCTAGATCAATAAGAGAAATTAAAGCGATAAAGGACAAAGAAATAAAAATATACCTTTGGCTGAACGACGTCCTCCGTCAGCCCTAACACTGTCGGGTCCATCGCATTGGGGCGATGCTGCATACTCAATGATCCCCCTCCAGCCAGTTGAATATTATAGGAAGGAGGAGCAAGCTGGAGAAATGGAACCTCCGTCTTTTCTTTCGTTACTGATGACGATGCATCACCAGTACTGTGAGCAGACCCCATTATCCGAATCTGTAATACCCCGTATTTTTTTATAATTATTTATGGGATTAATTGAATTAAATGTGTATTAATTGGAAATTAATCCGGATAAAAATACTAGTGAGATGCGAGTTGGTATTTGATTTTAATGAGTATATATGGCTATATATGAATTTGGAAATTATGAAATTTGTCGTGAGAATTGAAAAACGACAATTTGTTGAGACGCTTATGACAGTCGCGTCAGGAATATTATTATTTAATTAAAAAGTGATTTTTAATTCTATTAACTATATGGTCATTTTGAGTGCGCCAACGCGTCCGAAAGGGTCGGAATAGTCAGAAAACACTAGCCGGGGGTATAGTTTGGGTCCCGGGGCATTTTTAGGTCATGCCGGCAACGTATAAGGGTAGTTTGGTAATTTTAGATTTTTGGGAATTAAAACCAACGAAAATTAGGAAATAAAAATCTGATTTGGTGATTACCCACTAAACCCACTAACTACACCTTATGACCTAATGGGCTATGGGGGTTATTAGAATTAGTTCCAAGAGTTTCCTAAGGCAAACCCTAGCCACCATTGTCACCTTGGAGAAGAAGATCTTGTAGAAAAAAAAGAGAGGAGAAATCCTGCAGAGAGAGAGAGAACAATTCATCAATTCAACATCAAAATCAAAGAAAGACATAAGGAAAGTGGTTTAAATTTCGTTAATAGCATTGAATGTTTTCTCCATGCTTAGACATTTATGAAATTTCATTGTTGTTGGGAGATTGATAAAAACCCATTTAAATTGGAATTGGAACTTACTTTTTGGATGAGGAATTGCATGTAGAATTGTATTTAGGTGAATATTCTGATGATAGTATACCTGGTGTGAAACAAAAACGGATTTAATTATACCCTTTGGTGACTTTAAAATTTTAGGGTTCATATTCATGGAATTTGGGGATAAATGAGGGGAATTAATGATTTGATGATGTTTAGGAAGATTTGGCCCTATATAATTGTTTAATTATGACCTACGATTGTTTGGTATGGATTAGAAACCTTAAAATAATGTTGGGACGATTTTTATGTGGGATTAGATGTGAAGAAAAGATGGAAAAACGAAAAAGGAAAAATCTGGGCTCGAAACTGGCCTCTCGTTAGAAGACCTGCCCAGGTCGTTCGAACGAGCTCGTTCGAAGGAGCTTCTAACGAGTTGACAGTTTGCCTTCTAACGAGAGGGATGTTCGTTCAATGTCTTTCGTTCGAACGAGATCTCGTTAGATACCCAGTTCGTTCGAACGAACTCTCGTTCGAACAGCCTCGTTCGAACGCGACTTCTAACGAGCTGACAGTTTAGGCTTTTTGGCCTGTTTTGATTTCGCGTGTCCCGTAACCTTGTTTAATTGTAGAGATAACTTTTCCCTTGATGATAAATGGACATAGTTGGGTTATTTGGGATATATTGAGGAGTAAAACATCAAAGTGTGATTTGAATTGAATGGGAATTGTGGAATAGGACGTGAGTGACTATTATGATGCGAGCAGTATTGACGGCTTAAATAATTGAATTAACCGGGAACATATGAATTGTGTAACATTATAAGTCGGTACGAGAATGAGAAGTGTACCACAAATAAATTACGGTGATTAATAAGAAGTGTGTATACTTGGTATATGTATATGATTTTATGTGTATGACATACCTACCATACTTGCTATCACGGGAGGTTTACGTTCTCTTAGGGCCTTCTAATCCTTGTGTTGCCCGGATGTAGATTGGCACCTCGAGAACATAGGTCAGAGAAGGACTTATTGGGATGTTAATAAGTCTGCTGATCGTGGGAGCGTAGGTATGTGCGTGACCCATGTGATGTGACTGTGTTCGCCTCCATTGTTTGTGATTTGCTATTATCTGAGAACGATTCCTGAGAGATTCGGAATGCGTGATCCTTATGTACGTGATGTACCGGGATGGATAGCAGAGTATGTGTGCACCGCAGCTTAGTCTCGGGATCTTGTATTGTATATTTATGGCGTGGCTAATATACACTTAAATTAATGAGAACTTTCATGTTGGTATTGTGCGTGTGAATATAGAAACGCTTTGAGTATCTATAAAGGGATAACCTGAAATGAATTGTATTACTATTAATTGAGAATCTGAGTTAAGTAAAGTCCTCTATTTATTTGATAACACTAGAACGTATAATGGGAATTGAGTATTAAGGGGTAGAACTTAATACGGGTTGGTTAGATTATGTATGTCACTTAGATGGATACGGTACGTTAGGAGTGCACAATTATTCGAGAGGTGAGCATTTCATGTGAGTGCACGTCCTAACATGTATTTTTCATTCATTGTTTTAATGTTATTAAATCACTTGCTGTTTTTAAAATAATCTCCACTTTCGGGCTCTGACCCGTTTTATTTCAAATCTACTTTTTGTAAAAACCATTTTAGGTGCCCAGCCACCAGGACACCATGCATAGGATTTTCATTCAGGTGACGAGCTGTAGTTGTTTGTGGAAGCTACAGGGCCTTGGTAGTAGACGCTTCTTTCATCTTGACTCCATATTCAGTATTCATCAGTTGCAGGGCATGTCGCCCATTTCCATTAGTGTTATTTCCTATTTCAGATTTTCAGGCTTTTGGCATGTAATTAATTTAGGATACTTTGTTTTATTTAGTTCAGTTGTGGGATTGTTGTGAGGAGTTTTCCTCCGAACTTATTATTATGTTGTTGGTTATTCTATTGTTTCGTTATGGTGAATGTTCTTATTCTATTATTAGCCTCTTATTGCATGTTAATCAGAGTTAATTTAAAATTTGGCAACTCACTTTTTAAATACTAGGTGGTTAGTAATCAGTAAAATGTTTTCGACAGTGATGCTGTTAACTGAACCAACTTGGCATTTTGTATTAATTTAATAAAGGAGTAGCTACCTGATATTTAATTAGTTGGGGTGTCACAGAATCGTACCTTGCTCGAAGACGTGGGAGGCAAAGGCATATTCATTACATCATAAATGTAAGAGGTAATTATCTAGCTCGTCACAAATTCAAGATAGTTGTAAGTGACCACCGTGTCGGTATATGACGAGTAGGTCTTGCCAATCATCACCACCATCCTGCCCTCCTCCGACATCTATCGTACCTGCCTCATATAGCTTAGGGGTGCCACCTCCTCCTGCACGATATGCGAAACTACTTTCTCTCCCAGATACCAAGAATAGCCAAACTCGTGTGCCAGCAATCGGTGCATCTGTGCATTTCCCCCGGTCACCCCTGAGTGCTGAATAGTTATCCCCCAGGGATTAGAAAGTCACCTACATTTTTCCAAGATAAAGTCAATATTTGCACAAATAAAAAAAACCCAAAGAAAAGGATTCAAAAAAGAAAGGAATAAATAACCTGCTCACTCATCAGAACATTCAAGACCCGACGTACTACCGGTAAGGAGAGAGACTGCTTCGATTTTTGGTTGGACTTTTACCACCGATACATCTGGAAAAAGCCCCCCACCGATTGATTATGTAAACCAATCAAGCGAGAATTGATCCCGATCACCTCTTAGTTACACTTCTGCAATAGGACAAGGGTCAACAATTAGAAGAAATCAGGAAGAAAAATGCAATAAATCCATAAAGAGAAATGAGAAAATTACCTCTAAAATATTGGTGGCTCCCCAAAAAGTATTCAAGCAGCACCGACTAAAATCATCCAAAGAAGAATAAAGGGTCTCCAAAGTTTGGCTCCCCTGTCATAAAGAGGGATAGTAAAAAATACCCTCAAATATGGTAAAAACCATAAGGGGACGAAGAAGAATAAATAAGCTGTCCATCTTCCTCACCTGTAGCCCATCGATCTCGTTAATCCTCCAACTTAGAAAAACCTCCCAGAGAACAAAAATTTGGATCGAGTCCCTTGAGACTATCCGCCTCAAATCACCCAGCGTCGCATCAATCACCGCAGGTGTCACCTTTAGAGAATGGTCCACCTCTATCTGCATACCCTCGCAGTTGATCCCACTAGCTGCTGAACATAAATGGGAGTCACCATCATCTTCCCGAATCCCAAGTGTATGGTGTGGGTAGTGTCCCACCACATCTCCCCGAGTGCGCACAAAACGATCGTAGAGCGTTGCGTCTCATCCAAAGTATATGCCAAACGACTAAAACTCATGGGAGAGACTACCCAGTGCACCACCGCAGGAAGGTAATCCCACACATACCTAAATCCCATCGTCCCCCAAGAATAAAAACTCGTAGCAGCTATGTTAGTAAGCCAAAATAATAAAGAAACCATTTGTCAAAATTTAAAGAAACAAGAAAATGCGAAGAATAAAAGAATGCCAAAAATCTTGCGGTACTTACATAGCCATTACGGTTCCTCACCATAGATGACCAGTGGTGCGAAGGATCATGCAGAAGATTACGGTCATTGACAACAGGCCAGGTCAAAAGCTTTCTCATTCCCCAAAGCCAGGGAAACCATAGCTCACCATTCCAAGTTCGTCCAATCATCAATACCCAACCACTCCATGTGGGTCGAGTTACTTGAGAAATATTCCATTTTCTAGTGCCGAATGAGGAAAGAACGTGGGAGAAAATTGCAAAAGAGAGAAGTAGAAGATAGGAAAGCTAGAAGTTATGAGGAGAATTCTCCCCTTTTTATAGGAGGATAAGAGGCACACTGATCATTAGTTCCCTGACACCCACCATACGACACCTGCCTATTCCCCTTCCCAAGGAAGTCTAGAAGACCATTCCACTACCGATTGGTAACCCCTGCCACCCTTCATGAGAATGAAAACTATTAATTGCCTCAGTGGTTTTCACAAATTCCCTAATTTTAAACCAATTTAGTTCATCCCTAAAATATGCAACTACGTGCCAAAACAAATCAAGTAAGCATGCGACACAAAATTCAGGAAAAATCCCCGAAAGGAAAAACCTTTATTTCTAAAATTTTGACAAGTTTAAAAGACCATCGACTTACATAAAACCTGATAATTGACCACAAGTGTAATGCACGGTGTTTCGTCAAACCTTCAAAGCATCGGCTAGAAATCAGCAATGGTTCACACGCAGCTATACCACAAGGACACACGAACTAGAAACGGAGTCTTTAGTAAATAATCAACATGAAGAAGATCCTCAATGACACGTAGTCATAAACTTCGTAGTGACTCACGGCACAATAGCACGCAGCTCTCGGTTGTAGAGATCTACCCACAAAGGATGAACAATAGCAAAGTATGTTCTTCAAAAGTGCGACTGTGTGATAATTGATTTAAATTAAATTCGCAAGTTTTCAAGGAACCCTTATTTAATTCAACCCCTAAACATGCATCTAAATAAACCCATTAAAAATAAAGCATGAAACACAGTAAATATCCTGAGACACAAATTTCAGGAAAAAAACCCTTTCGGGTAAAAACTTTATTTCACTATGAATATATAAATCGCAACTTACAATTACATAGAGAAATATGCAATGGATCAACGCGCAGCCAACCCATAAAGACACGTAGTCATGAACTCAACAAGAGAATACATGCAGCACCCTTCAAGGACTCGCATCCCAAACAGCAAAGGAAGAACCGCAGCTTTCGTCAATGACACGCAACCATAACACTTTGTAGAGACTCCCTTAGCAATGACACACAGCCCTCGATTGCAAAGATCTCCCCACAAAGGTTGAACAATAACAAAGCTTGTGTTCTAGGGTTCCAAAAGATTCACAAAAGTAATTGGGATTTTTGTGTGTGAATCAAAAAGATGTTTGGTACATAAAAAATCGAAGTCTTGTTGTGTTTAAACTCTTAGAAAAGTTTTCTCAAAGACTTGAAAAATACACCACCGAAAAAGGTATATATATAAAAAATATGCGTCCGTAGTAAAACATCTCACGGAACTGTTCGAATTTATCAGAAGCGGATCGATCTGCTTTTGGAGGCGAATCGGTCCGACCTCAGACCGGTTCATTTTTGAAAGTGGCTTCTTCGGTTTGCTTGCGATCCGGGGTATACTGGTTCTGATGCACAGTGGATCAGTCCGGTATAGAGGCAGATTGATCCATTTTTAAAAGGGGCGGACCGGTCCGGTTTACCAGAAAATAAAAAATATTTTAAAAGCCTCATTTTGCTTGAAAAAACTTACTTCTTATTTTTATAAAAAAATATTTCATAAAAATTTCCCAATACTTAGTATGAAACTTTAAGGGACTTAAAAACAAAATTTTACCAAGTTCATTCTTGCAGAGGTTATGATGTTGAAGAAACTTTGATTTTCGGATCCGTTGATGTAGATATGATCTTGAATAGGCATAATTAGACCCGTTAAAAATAGGCATCTGATTATATAAGTGCTCAATAGGAAAAAATGCGAATTTTCAGAAAACTGATTTAAAAAAATCAACATCACACGATTTTGCGAAAATAAGGAATACGCGATAAATTAGCGTAACCAGCTCTGATATCAATTTGAAAAGTGCGACTGTGTGATAATTCATTTAAATTAATTTGCAAGTTTCCAAGTGACCCATATTTAATTCAGCCCCTAAACATGCATCTAAATCAACCCATTAAAAATAAAGCATGCAATACAGTAAATATGTTGAGACACAGATTTCAGGAAAAAAACCCTTTCGGGTAAAGCCTTTATTTCACTATGAATATATAAATCGCAACTTACAGTTACATAGAGAAATCTTCAATGGATCAATGCGCAACCAACCCACAAAGACACGCAGTCTTGAACTCAGCAAGAGAATACACGCAACACCCTCCAAGGACTCGCAGCCCAAACAAAAAAAGAAGAACCGCAGCTTTCCTCAATGAAACGCAACCATAACACTTTGTAGAGACTCCCTCAGCAATGACACACAACCCTCAGTTGCAAAGATCTCCCCACAAAGGTTGAATAATAGCAAAGCTTGTGTTCTAGGGTTCCAAAAGATTCACAAAAGTAATTGGGATTTTTGTGTGTGAATGAAAAAGATGGTTGGCACATCAAAAATCGAAGTCTTGTTGTGTTTGAACTCTTAGAAAAGTTTTCTCAAAGACTTAAGAAATACACCACCGAAAAAGGTATATATATAAGAAATATGAGTCGGTGGTTAAACATCTCACGGAACTGTTCAAATTTATCAGAAGCGGATCGGTCCGACCTTGGACCGATTCATTTTTGAAAGTGGCTTCTTCGATTTGCCTGCGATCCGGGGTATACTGGTTCTGATGCACAGCGGATCAGTCCGGTATAGAGGCAGATCGGTCCATTTTTAAAAGGGGCGGACCGGTCTGGTTTCCTTGAAATAAAAAATCTTTTAAAAGCCTCATTTTGCTTGAAAAAACTTACTTCTTATTTTTATAAAAAAATATTTCATAAAATTTCCCAATACTAAGTATGAAACTTTAAGGAACTTAAAAAAAAACTTTACCAAGTTCATTCTTGCATAGGTTATGATGTTGAAGACGCTTTGATATTCGGATTCGTTGATGTAGATGTGATCTTGAATTTCTTCAACGGTGTAACGGCGTACGACATACATATTGACAATGGAAAAAAATGTCCTTACAAATCTCCCCCTATGTCTATGCCGGTACATACATAAAAAATATCCGAATTATCAACTAAAGACCTATAGAAATCTACCCTCCCATGAACCCTAAAGATGGAAAGATACAAATGTTTAAATCTTCATAGTTTGTTCTTCAATCTTCAACAATCATCAAAGCTCAAAGCTTTTCTCATGAGGGTGTGCAACATATTGATCTTCAATCTTCGTATCTACACACATGAGACAAAGAAAATACCACGTGACATATCGAGTTTGAAATGAGATAAACATAGATACCAATTTATGATAAAAATATACGCTAAATCTCAAAAACTCCACCAAAATTCAAACTCCTCCATAATATGATAATTATTTCTCCCCCTTTTGTTGATGTCCCCAAATAGACAAATAAGAAGAATGAATCAAATAAGCAAAATCGGGGTGTGACGGTACACAAAACAGGGCATCAAACAATATGGCAAACGTGCTCTTGCAAGGAGATACTCAAAAACAAATGCACGAACTATTTTTAATCTTTCATTTTTTTTTCATACAAAAAAAAGATACATTTAAAAAACAAACTATGTTACAAAAATCACACCATGGATTTAGACTCAACCAGCCAAGTCATGGAAATGGACTGTATGGGTGTGAAAACATTCGATAGGTAAATCAACTTGATCAATCATATGTGCACGATGCATATGTGTACCCCTAACGAATGAGCATCAAAACTATCCTTAGGTGAAAAGATTGTTTAATTTAGACGACCTTGTCTTATGCAAATCAACAAATCAAAGTCAAAGTGATTTCCACACCAATAACGTCCAAAACTATGTAGCGCATTTTCAAGCATTTCAAGGATGTACAAACCCGTTTTAAAATCTCCAATCAAACTCCCTCATATATATTTTCTTTTAGAGGTGAATAAACTAAATTCTCAAAATTTGGAGAATTGGTGCAAAAACCTAAATGGCCCATAATTGGCATGAATATCTTTTTATTGCCTTTCAATTTTTTTAGGCTCTTTTAACCTCTTTGGACCCCGGATAATAAAATTCCTCCATTTTTAGGTCCAATTTAACGGTGGTTTAGTATTCGCAAAGGCAAAATGAACCATTCGCAGCCTTTCCCCGTTTTCAAACAAAACACACAAACTCACAAAACGGTTCTTATATGCACAATTTCCTTATAAAAAATTATCTCGCTTGGTTCGTTTTAAGGAAAGGATTGAAGTGAAAACACCCAACCAATATGTGATAAGACAAGCACAATAATCAAACAAATTCGTGCACATGTGAAATAAAGGAAATCATGAGTCAAACATGTAGGAAGTAACACTTGATTATATCTTAATGACTCCAAACATTATAAAGCACAAAGATGACATGACCTATTGTCTCAAAACACAATCAAATAGTCACACGAAAATAATGAAATGATGCTGTGACTTGGTCATCCTAAGTGTTCATCCATAAAAGGTGCAAGACAAAATACAAAAATATTTTTGGATTTTCTCAAAATTTTAGCAAATATAAAATCTTTTTGTATTTTTCAAAATTTTTCCAAAAAAAACAAAACATACAACAAATGATACATACTAGCAATAGGCAAACAATGTCATCATGAAAATCATGCTATGCTAGTAAACAAGTCAAACCTCAATCATTAGGTGCGGAGGGGTTTTCCATCGGTGGTGAGAACTTATGAAAAACCTCCATCAATTCTTGTGAAGTTTTGACCAAAACTTAACTTGCTCACCTAAATGTGCAAACTCTCTCATGTAGTCTCCGGGAGCATGTAAAGTATCATGTGTGGATGCATGTGTGCCAGAAACACGTGTAGAAGAAAAATAAGACACACACCCCGACTTAAAGAAAAATTCCCTAAGGTGTCCTCTTCTTTTGCAATGTGAGCAAACATAAATAGGCTTAGGAACACCTTTCTCAAAAACTCTAGGACGCGCTCTCCTAATAGGAATGGGACACCTAGGTGGATTAGGGTGAGACACTTGTGAAACTGTCACAAACGTGGGAACCGGATCGGGTGCTAATTGGGAAGAAGAAGCACCGTCATGACTTACTCCTAAATTCTCACCTTTATCCCTAAGAACCACATTTTCAACCTTCTTAGGTGCGTTCTCAAAATTGACTGTGACCTCCCTGGCACGTTCGAGATCACTCTCGAGTTAGGATACACGTGTCGTCAGACTAAACAACGTGTTGGTCAAATCACACTTCTCCTTTCTCAAAACCTCTTTCTCTCTCTCCAAATCTAAAACCCGACAACCTAAATCTCGATTATACTTCTTTATTTTCAAGGTCTCGGTGTACCAATTTCTAATAGATTTTTGGAGCTCAGTTTCATCTCCACTCTCAAACTCGCTCTTATCTCCACTAGAAACACTCGAGTCATCACTGGTGTTCTCATGACCTTTATCAATGTGAGACAAAGTGGGTGTGCTCACACGACTCAAAAAAGCTACAAACTTCTCACCACTAGTCTCATTACCCTCACGTTCACTACTATCACTAAGTGTGGCGGACATGGCTACTTTCTTTCCTTTCTTTCTAAGCCACGTAGGACACTCAAACGACTTATGCCCTTTACATCCACATTTAAAACAAGTCACATTCTAAAAATCTTCCTCACACTCCTCATCGGTGTTATTCTCTTTTTCCCTCTCATCCCTTTGTTTGGCCTTTTCTTTCTTTTTATTTTTCTCAAAAAATCTATTTTGGTTGAAAAAATATTTTCTTAGTGTTGAGAAACTTTTTAAAATTCTTTACAAACAAGGCCATATCATTAAAATCAAAGTCTCCCTCAGAATCTGACTCACAAACTTTTTCATTCTTTTTCTTACAATGAGTCTTTAAAGCAATGCCATTATCCTTAGCCTTAATGGTTTTGGGATACATGCCAATCTCATAGGTTTGAAGATCTCCTACAAGTTCTTCCAACTTAAGGGATTTCAAATTTCCCAAAGAGTTAAAAACATTGACTTTAGGAATAAAGCGCTTTGGGAGAGATCTCAAAATCTTTTTAACGACAGACGTGTTATCAATCACCTCATCCAAATTAAAACATGTGTTAATGTCCGACAATAAAGCATAAAAATCATCAAAGCATTCGGACTCAGACATGGTGATAGTTTCGAATTGGCTGGACAAATTTTGTAATTTTGATTCTTTAACCGCATTCGTACCCTCATGTGTCAATTTCAAAACATCCCAAGCCTCTTTAGACGTGGTGCACATCATAATTCGACGAAACTCATCAGGAGTGACAGCCCCAAAAATAGCACTCAGACCACGGGAATTAAAATTGGACAATTTATAATCATCTTCAGTCCATGTTGACACGGGTTTTAGAGAGGTGACGTTATTAACTGTGACAGTGGGAGGAATCCAACCATTTTTGCAAAGCAATCAAACACCCTCATCAATAGATTTTAAAATCAATTTCATACGATCTTTCTAGTAGGCATAATTAGACCCGTTAAAAATAGGCATCTGATTATATAAGTGCTCCATAGGAAAAAATGCGAATTTTCACAAAAATGATTTAAAAAATCTATATCACACGATTTTGCGAAAAATAGGAATACGCGATAAATTAGCGCAACCAACTCTGATACCAATTTGAAAAGTACGACTGTGTAATAATTGATTTAAATTAAATTCGCAAGTTTCCAAGTAACCCTTATTTAATTCAGCCCCTAAACATGCATCTAAATCAACCCATAAAATATAAAGCATGCAATACAGTAAATATGTTGAGACACAGATTTCAGAAAAAAACCCCTTTCGGGTAAAACTTTTATTTCACTATGAATATATAAATTACATCTTACAAAATTACATAGAGAAATCTGCAAGGGATCAACGCGCAGCCAATCCACAAAGACACGCAGTCTTGAACTCAACAAGAGAATACACGTAACACCCTCCAAGGACTCGTAGCCCAAATAACAAAGGAAGAACCGCATCTCTCCTCAATGACATGCAACCATAACACTTTGTAGAGACTCCCTCAGCAATGACACGCAGCCCTCAGTTGCAAAGATCACCCCATAAAGGTTGAACAATAGCAAAGCTTGTGTTCAAGGGTTCCAAAAGATTCACAAAAGTAATTGGGATTTTTGTGTGTGAATCAAAAAGATGTTTGGCACATCAAAACTCGAAGTCTTGCTGTGTTTGAACTCTTAGAAAAGTTTTCTCAAAGACTTGAAAAATACACCACTGAAAAAGGTATATATATAAGAAATATGAGTCGGTGGTAAAACATCTCACGGAACTGTTCGAATTTATCAGAAGCAAATCGGTCCGCTTTTGGAGGCAGATCGGTCCGACCTCGGACCGGTTCGTTTTTGAAAGTGGCTTCTTCGATTTGCCTGCGATCCGGGGTATACTGGTTCTGATGCACAGTGGATCAGTTCGGTATAGAGGCGGATCGGTCCATTTTTAAAAGAGGCAGACCGGTCCGGTTTACCAGAAAATAAAAAATCTTTTAAAAACCTCATTTTGCTTGAAAAAACTTACTTCTTATTTTTATAAAAAAAATATTTCATAAAATTTCCCAATACTAAGTATGAAACTTTAAGGGACTTAAAAACAAAATTTTACCAAGTTCATTCTTGCAGAGGTTATGATGTTGAAGACGCTTTGATATTCGGATCCGTTGATGTAGATGTGATCTTGAATTTCTTCAACGGTGTAACGACGTATGACATACATATTGACAATGGGCAAAAATGTACTTTCTGTTCTTTGGGTTCCAAAATAATTCACATAAATACATTGGGATTTATGAATTGAAAAAGAAAAAAAAAAGGGAATAAACTCTAAAGGAAGAAGCCAAAAGGATTCTGCAAATTGTAGTTTTTTTGTTCTGTAAAATGCTGGGACTTGTTCACAAAATACGCCTCGTTTAACACGATTATAAAGAAAATCTAAGTCGGTGCATCGTTCAAACAAGATCCCATTTTGTTCGAATGAGATATGATGTCATTCGATCGATCTATCAAACGAGATTTCAAGCAATGTTTATAGATAATTTCGATACAAACGTGTGGCCACTAGTTTCGTATATCTCTGATTTTTTTAATTAGTTATGATTTTTCTACGGAAAGGTGTCCGAGAACAAAAACTTTAGATAGAATGAATTAAAAAAAATATAATAAAAATATCTAAAGCTCCAACACTTAGAAAATATTTTATGAAAAATAATCCCAATACTCTAATTGCATTATTAAGGTACTCTAAAATTTAACCTTACCAAAGTCAACCTTACGGAGAATGTTTGTTGAAGAACCTTGATTATCCGGATCCGTCTTGATGTGAATGTGATCTTGAACTTCTTCAACGGTGTAGCGGCATACAACATATAAATTGATAACGAAAAAAATGTCCTAACAAATCTCCCCCTATGTCTATGCCGGTACAAAATAAAAACATTCGAATTATCAATCAAAATATGACCTATACAAATATACCCTCCCATGGACCCAAAACTGAAAAGGTAAATGACAAGTTGTAATAGCCCATGTTTTTATTATTTAATTTAATTTAATTAATTAGAATATTCGAGAAAAATAAATTTTTGGATTTAATAATTTTTGTTGGTTAAATATGTTTGTTATAATTTTAGAAGAATAAAACTTCAAGCAGAATCGAAATCGTATTTAAAATGAAGTTTTTATGAGAGTTATAAGTTTAGCCTTAAAAAAAAAGGGAAAAGCATTTGCCAAGGATTTAGTCCGTGACTAGTAAAAAAAATTATTTTTAGTTAAATGGTATTAAACGAAGGAGAATGCCACTGGTCGCGTACATGTTCGATCGATCGATCGACCTAGGGAGTTGATCGATTGAATATGCCAGATTTGAGGCGGTTTTGTGATTTTTTTTGAAGTATTAGAGTGGGATTAGGACTTCTAATTAGTATATAAGATTCATTAAGCATGGGGGACGTCTCATAATAACTTTTTCTCAAGTTTTTCATCAGAGAACACTTTCAAATATTTGTCTTCTCAACCATAATCATCAACCTTCTTCCTAATCAAGTTTTTTGTCACAAGTTTTGGGAGGCTTAATTGGGGCTTAATCAAGATTGATTCAAGAACACTTCTTTGTTAATTTTTCGAGAGGAATCCAGATTTCTAATAAGATTTTCAACACGATCTTCAAAGGCATGAATACTCTATTCTTTTCCTTTAGTATTATGCGTTTTAAGTGTCACCTAAACACTTAATTACATGCTTTCTTAAAAATAATTAGTAACTTAATTAGAAAAAGTGGACATTAACTATGGAGCTATTTTTTATAAAATATTTTTATCTGAATAATATTCATAGCCCCTTGGGTACGTAGGATTCATGAGTGATTTTGGGTTTTATTGGTGTAGGTTGCATGTAGAAAAATGCTAGTTTTAAAATAAAGGATTTTTGGGTGCGCATAACTCGTGTAATTTATGTAGAGACAATGAAATTGGAATTATAATATTTTAAATGATGAAATAGCGGTATATTTAATCTAAATAATTAAATGAGATTAATTGGATGTTTATGACGAGGTGATAATTAAATTAAGATTTAATTGAATTAGACTATCATGCGTAGTTTTATACGTTGATTAATTATGCTTGTTTGTGTGACTTCTTGGTATTATTATATTGCCTTTGTGACGACGGGTTGTTGGGTAATTTTTGCTCTCCCTATATTTTAGGATGCCTTCTAGGTATGGGACTAGTGGATAGGACTTTTAATGATTTACGCCTTCTAGGTATGAGACTAGTAAAGGTAGATTATCACGTTTTTATCATCTTGGGGGTGGGCTAATTTTTGGTACTTTTTCATCGTTACGCTAGCCTACGCATGAGACTAGGTCGAAGTTTAGGATAGAAATTCTGCCTATACATAGGGTAGGATGTAATAATAACTTGGGGACCCTTAGTTATGGGACTAAGGGGGATTTTGAGGATCTCACATCGATTAAAAGGGTGGGGTGATTATAAATTGAGAAATTGAGAATTAATGCCTAAGATAAAAACGGGTATTAAAAATTTGTGGCGACATAATGTGTCGGGGCCGACAGTTTAAACGGGTCAGAGACGATTTATGTCGTGTCATGTGTTGAACCTTGTCATGTGTCGGGATCGACAGTTTAAACGGGTCAGATGACGATTAACAAGGGGAAGTGTGTCACTTTAATAAAAAAAGGGTGAGAACAATAATAAAAATTGGTTAATTTAATAAATTAACATCGTGGGACTTGGGAATTTTAAAATCATATTGGTGTGCCTTTTAAATGGGGATTCTTAAGGGTAGTTAGTAATTTATATTTATCGCATTTAATTATTTCCTTTAATTAAAAATATTCTATTGTGATATTTATTGCGTATAATGCTACTGTCTGGGTTCAAGGATCCTATTTGAGGGGACTAGTGTGTATTCTTTCTCTGGGATTTGGCTCTAACCCACGCGTTGACTAATCTTTTTCAGGATTAGAATTGGAGAAGCTGCATAAGTTTAGCGGAGTTTATCATTTGGAGGTGCAGCTGGAGTTATTTATTTTATGGCATATTTTGTTAGACTTTATTTTCCAGTCATATTTAATTATGAGACTTCATTGGAGTTTTATTGGGCCATTCGGTTTCAAAGTTTTTTAGAGGATTTCTGTTGGATTATTCAGATTTTATTTAATCATTTTTGGAGATTGGATTTATTCGGAGTTAGAATGTGATGGATCTTTTATTGCTTAGTTTTTTTATGATCATTTGAGATTGATTCAATTATTTATCTTATGGACTGATTTATTTATGTCTCATATCTGTCTCATGATAAGAATGGTATTTATTTAGATCACGCTCGGCATAGTTCCATGGCGGTGGCTGGCCACCCCGTCTGTCGGATTTTTCGGTGTGTGACACAAGTTTTCAAACTTTTTCAATCTTCAACAAACTTCAAATATTCTTTGTGATCATCAGGGTGTGCAATTAAAAAATCCTCAATTGTACCTACACACATGAGACAAAGCAAAAAGCTCATGATGTATCGAGTTTGAAATGATATAAATATAAAACATGTAAGCATAATCAAATCTCCCCCATACATAAACTCCACCATAATATCTTAATTCGTTCTCCCCCTATTTATTTGTCCGAAATAGACAAGGAAAAGAATAAACCAAATAAATCAAATCGGGGTAAACAAGGCAAACAAATATGACAAACGTGATCAATGCAAGATATGCTCAAAAAACTTCACAAACTATTTTTGATTTTTCAATTTTTTTATACAAAAATGTTACAAACAACACCATGAATTCATATTAAGATAACCAAATCGTGGAAATGGTATGAATGGGTGTGAACAGATTCGATAGGAAATAAAACTCAATCATGTCATATGTGCACGATGCATATTGGGTATTCCTAACGAATGAGCATCAAAATCGTCCATAGGTGTAAAAGTGTTGAATTTAGATGACATCGTCTTAAATCAAAATCAACAAATCAAATTCTACATGATTTTCACACTAATAACGTCTAAATTTTTTTAATGCTTTTTCAAGACTTTTTAAGGATGTGCAAAGCCGTTTTAATTCTCCAACCAAACTCCTTCATATATATTTTCTTTTTGAGGTGATCTAAATTCTCGAACATTGGAGAATCGGTGAATAAACCTAATGTCCCCTTTTTGGCATAAATTTCTTTTTATTGCCTTTAAATTTTTTTGGGCTCTTTTAAACCTCTTTGGACCCCGGATAGTTAAAATACATCAATTTTTTAGGTCCAATTAAATGGTGGATTAATCGCAAAGGATAGATATGTACCTTTCGTAGCCCTTCACCATTTTCTAAAATTCACAAAAACTCACGGCAACGGTTTAAAACATGCACACCTTTTATTATCGTGTTTTATCGCATTTAGTTCATTTTAATAGACATAATTGAGATGAAAACACGTAACCAACATGTCATTCGAGAAGAAAAATATTCAAATAAATTTGTGGTCATGTGCATCAAAGGAAATAATGAGTCAATCATGTAGGTAATAACACTTAATTACATCTTGATGACTCTAAACACTATAAAGCACATGAATGATATGACATATTGTCTCAAAATGCTATCAAATAGTCACATGGATATGGCATGATGTTGTGACTTGGTCATCCTAAATGTCAATTCATATAAGGTGCAAACAAAATACAAAACACTTTTTAAATTTTTCAAAAATTTTATCAAAATAAAATGTTTTTGACTTTTTCAAAATTTTTAATACAAAAATCCAATATAAAAAGTAAATGTCAACACACGAGCAAATATATATCATGAAACCACAACTAGTGTATGACAAAAATCATGCAAGCAATCAACGATATGAAATAGCAAGTGACGAATCATGTGCAAGCATGTGAGTCTCAAAACATCTAAAGTCTAGCGTATCCAAAAGTGATTTCCTAACAGAAACAGATGTGACACGTCGACACGGGTTTTTGGTAACCAATAAAATACTAGACTTATACTTCCTAGGACATCTTCTAAAATCAAAATAGAGATGCCTAAGGTGTTCTTTCCTACCATAATGTGAACAAATGTAAACGGGTGGAACGACATCTTTGGGTTGAGCTTTTCTAACGTCCTTAGGAATGGCTGGCCCTCTAAAATAAATAATGGTTTCAGCTTTAGCAACGGAAGCATTAGAACATAACGAGACATTACCATCACTATCAAACCTATTTGAGTCGTTTAAATTATTTTTCAACTTCAAAATATTTGATTCAAGCAACAAATTAGACTCTTCCAAAGATAGTGATTTCTTATTCAAATTATCAATTAAACTTAACAGTTTATTTCGCTCATCCTCAATTAAAACAAACTTATCCCTAAGAGTCTCTTCACGTGCTGTAAAATCATAGATTAATTTTTTATCCTCAACGGCACAAACAGGAACCCTAGAATTTTTTAAGTCCTCCAATTCTTTTTTTTAAAACTAGGACTTTATCATCACTCTCCCTTTTGGCAACTTTTAAAGAATCAAAGTCAATACAAAAATTACCAAAGTGTTCACGACAAATATCTCTTTGATTTTGAAACGTTTGCAAATATTCAAACTTATTTTTAAAATGAGAGTTTTCTTCTTCTAGAATTTTAATTCTTTTGCAAAGTTTCAAATTCCAAAGAGTTAATTTTTCCACACGGTTATGAACTTTATCAAACTCATCACGATGTGACAAACCGCTCACTAAAATATGGGGTGGCCAGCCCTATACTCCAATATAACAGGAATCATGGATGGAATCATTCTCAGCATCACAACAATATACAAAGTATACAGGATAACCACTCCATAATTCAGAAAAACGGGTTGCCGAAATTTTTTTTTGGTTTTAAAGTTAAGGAAAGAATTTAAACAACCCAATTTGAAAATAAAGTGGAAACCCCAGAGATATAATATTGCATACACATCAAATGTACGGTAAGGGATCGAATATGTTGTCGGTCAACAGCTCTTACAATAATATTAAACAAGTTCAGTAAATTACATAATACATTACATTAGACAATTACAAAAGCTGAGGCCTCACCCACGAGTAAAAGACCCGATCGTAACTAGAGTACAAGGATGACGGCGTCTATTGCAATATGTCCCGTAATACCCGTAAAGCATCACGGCTCCCAGAAACACCGGAGTAGGAAAGTCAGAACAGGCGTCCTTGCAGCAGAGCACCTGAGCGGATACAAGATGCATGCACATTAAGAAATATGAATGGGTCAGGTCCCGGTTTTATATGATCATCAGATGAATAAAAAGTATGCCAGTTATGAACAGTAAATCATGACTAATAGAGATAAGAATCTACCTACAAAATTTAAAGCATAAGCTAATAAGTTTTAAATAACCATGGATCCAGTTTAATTATGCACGAGAAAGAGTAGTTTATTAATTTAAAATCCTTAATCATGAACACTGATTCATTTCATAGTTTCGTTCCTTATCAGGAAACATAATTATAATTTTAAACTCTTTATGGCTTTTATCTCAATCATATGATCTTTATGGCATTCCATTCCTTATCAGGAATATCATCATTATCATATGGTCTTTATGGCATTTATCATACATCAAGTCCCACTTGATTAAGAATTGTTATATTCATATACATATAACGATTCTAAGACCTCCCCTCCGAGTTTCCCCACTGGGCGCCCCCCTAAATGACTATCTCTTCCAGGGCCTATCAAACAAGAAAATCTGGGCACCGATAACACCAGACGTCGGGAAGCGGCCATATGCCTGCGGGATAGTCAAGACCACACCCAGAATCTCCTAACCAGCGCAGTAAAATATAATCGCTCATATGGCCTAGGACTATATCCGCCCTGCATTCATTAGCCAGGGGGCATCACCTCGCGCGCAAACTTCCCTTATGATAACATTTAGAGAGGTGTGTTTAAGAAAATTATGATTTGCCATGTTCATGATTAAATAAATTATCATTTACCGTAATCATTACCATTTCCATTTCATTTTCATTTACCCTTTTTCATATGTATGTTTCATTTTATCAGAAACTATAATCATTTACATTATGTAAATGATTCACATTTTATCCGGAGCCACACATAATTCATAACGTCATTATAACCTCAAAGAATAAGTGAACTCCCAATTTACTTCTCCCAACACCCTTTTTGTGGTGTTATACTATTAACCATCAAGACTAACATAGCTCAATTGAGCTTCTAAAGTCTCCCAAACATAACACTACAACTCCTAGTTTCATAATAATCAACTAGAAGAAAAGAATGCCCTATCATCAATTGGCATATCCCCGGAATAATCCCCACATAACCCATTTCTAATGTAGGGTAGCCAACTAACTCGGCTAGAATTCTAGGACTCCAAGTTTACTTCATACAAGAAGGTTCCTAAGTCCTAAACCTAAAGAAAAAGGTTAAAAATTGAGTTATAAAATTAACTAAAAAATAACAGGAAATCGAATCGATTCGCCCAAAAAGGGAATCGGTTCGGACTAAGAAACCTGGGATTCTGTAAACTGCCGAATCTATTTGGCTTGGCCGAATCGATTCGATCCAAACAGACCTGGAAACTGACCCTAAGAGAATCGATTCGCCCAGGGGCCAAATCGATTCACCCCTGCGAATTGGCCAAGTTTGGCTTACGGGTTATAAACCCTAGTTTTTCCCCAAAATTCAACCTCTTCCATTTTTACACACATCCAACATCATTAATCTACCCCAAATCATCCTACATAATTATTAACTACTGTAACCCACAATTTCATCATCATAAACTAAAATTAGGGTTAGAACACCATAAAATCCACAAAACCCATATTTGTTCATTTGATCCCACTACACAACTATGAATACAATTTATGCATCTTAAATCATATATTAGAAAGAAGAAAACTTGCCTTGAAGTATAAATCTCAGATTTTCTCTTGGTAGAAGCAATCCCAATCTTCAATCTCCAAATCTCTCTTCTTTCTCCTATTTTCTCTTCCTCTCTCTTTCTCTCTATGTTTGGTAACACACAAATGAGAAATGAAACAAGGGGCAAGACTTAAAATCGTGGCTTACATCTAAAATTCCCAACTTAAATGGTTAATACCACATTAAAATGACTCACAAATACGCGTTTAAGTTAAAACCAGTCAAAATTGCCCGGAACCTAAAAATACAGTACGACACTTATTTTGACTGTCTCGCACATTCTGGGACTAACTACGCCCTCTAAAATGCCATCCGATAATTTTATCATTCATTTCAAGTTCTGGTTTCATTTAAACCATAATGTCATATAAAACACATGACACTATAAAACATACAACATGATGATATTTACTTACACATACAGTAAATATGCAATGATCCAGTAAATATTAACTTTCAACTCATTCAATTAATACTTACTCCGATTCCAACATTTTATATAATTAATTTATGCAGTAAATTAATATAAAATGAGTCTCATAAAAGCAAGGGTTGTTACATACTCCTCCCCTTATGAGGGAATTTTGCCCTCAAAATTCGGGAGTACCCTAATCGCATAAAGGGTATACTATCCTAAACTATCATGCTAACCCTCTTAACAAACCCCTCGTTGTTATGGCGTCCCAAATGAACTCGAACTAAGGTCATCACTATCGATCTCGATCTACATCCTTTGTGCTCTAACTTGGCTCAAAGCATTCCTCACGAACTATCGATCCTATCTTCCTACAGCGGAAGACGATACCCACATGACTCGGCGCAAACTGCCTCACTTCCTGAATCATGTTACATCCATCCTCGGGGATACCTACACCAACGATAATGGTTTAACCCGACACTACTCAACTTCTCTTCGCATATGGTTCAAGAGCCCAATCATTTAAGAAAGGTTTCGAAACTACTCCAAGTCCAAGGAGCATAGTGTCCGCTAGTTCCATCCGACTGGTATGCGAATTATTCGACCGGCTACAAAAGGCCACTCACGGTGCCATACCTTCGAAAATGATCTGAATTATCGTATGGGAAATTTCCATCCACACGATCTACTGCTCCCATCCATCCATTTAACCTAAGGCTGACATTCAAGGCATGCCTTTCGGCATTAGGTTAACTTCCTCCATTCGTTCATCCACTTTAGGGTGGTAGAATACACTCCATTTCCATACGGTTCCCATTACTTCCTGGGAACTTTACCCAACCTTTGACACGAATGTCAAATCTCGGTCCCCCACTATTTTGATAGGCACTTCATACGGTTCTACCACTCCTACATAAAGAGCGGGGCATACTCTTCTACCTATAGTCCGCCCATAATGGCCAAAAAAGCAACGACTTGGTCGAGCGATCAACAATTTTCTCAAAGAGGATCATGATCAGTTCGGTGCTGGAAATTCAATGAAGACGTCTATGACTATACCCTTCTTCGTTCCACCACTACTCTCTTCACACGAGTGGGTGAAATGGTGAGTCACAGACATGAATGCTCTTACTCCAAAGTCTTCCTAGTTATGCTCGTTCTATTTGGCTTTCCATGCCATCACTAATTTCTCCGACGGGTTTTCTACTCGACGCACCCACTACCCCAATCGCATTCCCTTAGCGAAAAGGGACTGTCCAAATGATAGTCTTTTATGAACTCCATACACCAACTCTATTCCTCCACAACATATTGCAATAACTTGTTGTTCGCAAGAAAGACCAAATTTCCTGTCCAGGAAGTAGTGCCACTATTTCTTTAAGGAGATTGTTACCGTAATGAATTCAAAATCAAGCATGGGATAACACTTCCCCCAAGGTTCGAGTTTTTAAGATGCATAAATAATGGGTCCATGGTCCCGTATCACCACTTCCCGTTCTCGGAAGAAATTTGTTCGTTAAACCCACCCTCGAGCTTAACAACATGGGCTCAGGAGTGAAAGTCAACTCATCCTTTTAACTCCTCAAAAGTTAGGTTACCAACGTAACACTCTAACTAAGAGAGGTCTCATCTCCTTTGGCCTAACTTTTCGAATCACTCGAGATTCCATACTTCTTATTTCTAGAGACCTAATCCATCTTAGAGTTAACTCATAACCTATTCATGGTCAACTCTCTACAGCCTTCCTAAATCAACGTCACATGCCCTAAAGGCCTTACTTCTTAATAATCATAAGGTCGATATATATCCTAGTCTAGTCATATATGTATCATACTAATTATATCCCTAGTGACCAAGACCTTTCTTAATTTCTGACATTCGCTCGATTTCATGCGTGGGACGTCTCGCCAAAGTGAAATCCAGACAAGGAAACCTCCCGTTACACTACTACCTCGCATTGTCGGTCATCAAGATATAACGATCTAAGATACATGATCGGGACAGGAAAAATTCTAACTCTCAACCCTATAAATAAGATTCTACTTTTATGTCTTACCATTTAAATAATTGAGGATTTCAACTAATTGGATATTTACTTTCAGTAAAGTCTTACAAATATTTATCCAACAACATATATACATCTTTCTAAATAGCCTTCTTATCAAGGCATAGCTCGAAGTCTCAATTCGAATTCATATCTCAGTCTCCCTCACATCGATCAGAGGAGAGAACTATATACAATGCTTTTATCTCGCACTTTAATAGCCCTTAATCACTCAACTACGTGATTCTCGGTTAAACCTTTCAACCCAACTCTCAATCAACAAAATAAATTTAAAATAAAATAAAAGAATAAAGAACAACATCTCTCCACTTCCAACGTCATTAAGTGTTCATGCGCGGAGTGTCTCGCAAAAGCCAAATCCAAACAAGGAACCCTCCGACACATGCCTACTTAACTTGTTGGTCGTGGAGATAAGGCATAACAAACACAAAAAAGCAAACAAACAATCAAACACTCAAGCAAGATAACACAACAAGTAATGAAAACCTCCTACTTACCTCAAACCACCCCTATAAAGTCTCAACCTGTATCCAGGAGAGATATTATAGGACGACTAGTTCCATCCTGAAACTAGAAGTAGGATAGCCTCGCAATTTATTCGCTTGCTATCACCCCAATCAAACTAAAGTATCTTTACTCGCATAATACACATCATACAAGTAGCACGTAATGCACATAATACTTTTTAAAAAAAATATCATCACTCGCTTTATAACGAGTGAAGGAAAATATAGAACTTCCATACCATGGAAGTCATATAATTACCCTATTTATAGTAGCGTCGATACTACCACAAGCTCAATATACACACCCGATTCTAGAGTACACACAATACTACTCTATCTTATCATGAGGAATGCACCACCCACTACTAAGGTGGAATTACCACAAACATTCTTGCCAATCACCCCGGGTCAATCCCTATGGTTCTCAAACACCGTACTCAAGTCTTATCCGAACCAATATTACTTCCATCAACGTCCCAACCAGGCACCTTATCCTTTCCCTTGTTCTCCAATCAATAAAATCAAAATGTGTGGTTCTACATTCCACGTCATAGCCATTGTTCTGCCCCTAACTGCCAAATAATTGTCCACGCAGTCCCTTTTGCTTTCTCAACAAAAGAGAACATGCTATCGGCCTCCCCTTCCTTAGTTCAATGAAACCTTCCCGGGCGGATATCCACCAATGGGGTTTCATGAACACTGTTCATTCAGAAGTGTTTACGACACTTATTCTGGAGCCTATCATTCCCCTGAAGGGCTCTTTCTTCCTTATACCAACTTTATTTTGGTGCACGGCCTCCCTCACCGTACAACTCTTTATTCACTATCGGCCTCTGACCGAGCCTCACGTGAAAGTTTGAGAATCCATCCTCTCCTCAGTCCAGTTATCCCAGAGAAACTCGCTGTTGAAAATGTCCACCGAATTTCTCCATGGGCAAAACTTCCTGAACCCACAAATATGGTGACTACGTTCCCACCATTTCAACACTAATCCTACGGGTGAAGGATTTTCCTCCATCCTTTTCATCTGGTCACTTCTATACCCTTATCTAGGCCAAAACTCCTAGACCTTATACTTCTACCGAATGAGGATGCATCTCCTCCATCTTACTTCAAGATGTGGCCCTTATCATAAGCTCTTCTCAACTTCGATTTAACGTCGCTTGAAATTACAAGCTTAGTACCAGTCTCTGCTTCTAGCGGTACTTGGAAAACTATATCTACTGTAATTAGTAGTCGCAGTAGCAAGATAAGAAAATGCTACAAAAGGGAGCGACCTCCAAAGCGGTCCTTATCCCCGACCACAACTTACAGTTCCTAGTAATTCCATCTCGTGACGCCTTCACAACAACCTTCCCTGGCGCCCTTCTTCAATCGACCTACTAATCTTACACGAACGCGCAACAGATTATATAGGCTCTATCTCATGGCAGGAGAACGAAATCTCACAAGAGAAATCAACGATCTTAATCCTAAGGCTCTATGTCCAATCAAAAGCAACGCTGAAAACGTAAAGCATCCACGCAGATTCCTAAGGACTCTAGAACCTGATGCTCTGATACCATCTATGACAACTCTCTCACCAAAATATGGGGTGGCCATCCCTATACTCCAATATAACAGGAATCATGGGTGGAATCATTCTTAGCATCACAACAATATACAAAGTATACAGGATAACCACTCCATAATTCAGAAAAACGGGTTGCCAAAATTTTTTTTGGTTTTAAAGTTAAGGAAAGAATTTAAACAACCCAATTTGAAAAGAAAGTGGAAACCCCGGAGATATAATATTACCTACACATCAAATGTACGGTAAGGTACCGAATATGTTGTCCGTCAATAGGCTCTTACAATAATATTAAACAAGTTCAGTAAATTACATAATACATTACATTAGAAAATTACAAAAGCAAGGGCCTCACGCACGAGTAAAAGACCCGATCATAACTAGAGTACAAGGATGACGGCATCTATTGCAATATGTCCCGTAATACCCTCAAAGCATCAAGGCTCCCAAAAACACCGGAGTAGAAAAGTCCGAACAGGCGTCCTTGCGGTGGAGCACCTGAGCGGATACAAGATGCATGCACAACAAGAAATATGAGCGAGTCAGGGCCCAGTTTTATATGATCACGAGATGAATAAAAAGTATGACAGTTATGAACAGCAAATCATGACTAATAGAGATAAGAATCTACCTACACAATTTAAAGCATAAGCTAATACGTTTTAAATAACCATGGATCTAGTTTTATTATGCAGGAAAAAGAATAATTTATTAATTTAAAAGCCTTCATCATGAACACTAATTCATTTCATAGTTCCGTTCCTTATCAGAAAACATAATCAGAATTTTAAACTCTTTATGGCTTTTTATCTCAATCATATGCTCTTTATGGCATTCCATTCCTTATCAGGAATATCATCATTATCATATGCTCTTTATGGAATTTATCATACATCAAGTCCCACTTGATTAAGAATTGTTATATTCATATACATATAACGATTCTAAGACTGCCCCTCCGAGTTTCCCCACTGGGCGCGCCCCTAAATGACTATCATCTTTCAAGGCCTATCAAACAAGACAACCTGGGCACCAATAACGCAAGACGTCGGGAAGCGGCCATATGCCCGCGGGATAGTCAAGACCACATCGAGAATCTCCTAACCAGGGCAGTAAAATATAATCGCTCATATGGACTAGGACTATATCCTCCCTACATTCATTAGCCTGGGGCATTACCTCACGCTTTCCCTTATGATACCATTTATAGAGGTGTGTTTAAGTAAATTATCATTTTCCATGTTCATGATTAAATAAATTATCATTTACCGTAATCATTACCATTTCCATTTCATTTACCCTTTTTCATATGTATGTTTCATTTTATCAGAAACTATAATCATTTACATTATGTAAATAATTCACATTTTATCCGGAGCCATACGTAATTCATAACGTCATTATAACCTCAAAGAATAAGTGAACTCCCAATTTACTTCTCCCAACACCCTTTTTGTGGTGTTATACTATTAACCATCAAGACTAACATAGCTCAATTAAGCTTCTAAAGTCTCCCAAACATAACACTACAACTCCTAGTTTCATAATAATCAACTAGAAGAAAAGAATGCCCTATCATCAATTGGCATATCCCCAGAATAATCCCCACATAACCCTTTTCCAATGTAGGGTAGCCAACTAAATCATCTAGAACTCTAGGACTCTAAGTTTTCTTCATACAAGAAGGTTCCTAAGTCCTAAACCTAAAGAAAAAGGTTAAAAATTGAGTTATAAAATTAACTCAAAAACAGCAGGAAATCGAATCGATTCGCCCAAAAAGCGAATCGGTTCGGACGAAGAAACATGGGATTATGTAAACTTCTGAATCAATTCGGCTTGGCCGAATCGATTCGGTCCAAACAGACCTGGAAACTGACCCTAAGCGAATCGATTCGCCCAGGGGCCGAATCGATTCGCCCTTACGAATTGGCCAAGTTTGGCTTACGGGTTATAAACCCTAGTTTTTCCCCAAAACTCAATCTCTTCCATTTTTACACACATCCAACATCATTAATCTACCCCAAATCATCCTACATGATTATTAACTACTATAACCCACAATTTCATCATCATAAACTAAAATTAGGGTTAGAACACCATAAAATCCACAAAACCCATATTTGTTCAGTTGATCCCATTACACAACTATCAATACAATTTATGCATCTTAAATCATATGTTAGCAAGTAGAAAACTTGCCTTGAAGTATAAATCTCAGTTTTCTCTTGGTAGAAGCAATCCCAATCTTCAATCTCCAAATCTCTCTTCTTTCTCCTCTTTTCTCTTCCTCTCTCTTTCTCTCTATGTTTGGTAACACACAAATGAGAAATGAAACAAGGGGCAAGACTTAAAATCGTGGCTTAAGTCTAAAATTCCCAACTTAAATGGTTAATACCACATTAAAATGACTCACAAATACGCATTTAAGTTAAAACCCGTCAAAAGTACCCGGAACCTAAAAATACAATATGGCACTTATTTTGACTGTCTTGCACATTCCGGGACTAACTACGCCCTCTAAAATGGCATCCGATAATTTTATCATTCATTTCAAGTTCCGATTTCATTTAAACTATAATGTCATATAAAACACATGACACTATAAGACATACAACATGATGATATTTACTTACACATACAGTAAATATGCAGCGATCCAGTAGATATTAACTTTTAACTCATTCGATTAATACTTACTCCGATTCCAACATTTTATATAATTACTTTATGCAGTAAATTAATATAAAACGAGTCTCGTAAAAGCGAGGGTTGTTACGCAGGACTAACAATATCAATAATATTATAATCCATTCAGAAAAAAATTAGGAGAGGAACACAAATAACCACATAAAAAATTCCCCTGCAGGATCTACATTGTAAATTAGTGCAACAGGCTCTGATACCAATTAGAGAATGCAAAATATTAATTTCCCTCTGTGGTTTTCACAAATTTGCTAATTTTAAAGCAATTTTAGTTCATCCCTAAAATATGGAACTACGTGTAAAAAAAATCAAGTAAGCATGCGACACAAAATTCAGGAAAAATCCTCGAAGGAAAAAACCTTTATTTCTAAAACTTTGACAATCTTACAAGACCATTCACGTACATACAACCGGATAATCACCCACAAGTGTAACACACGATGTCTTCTTCAAACCTTCAAGGCATCGAATAGAAATCATCAATGGTTCACACGCAGCTATACCACAAGGACACGTAGTCCAGACACACAGTCTTCAGTAAAGAATCAATACCCAGAATATCCTCGATGACACACGGTCATAAACTTCGTATCGACTCACTCTATAGTAGCACGCAACTCTCGGTTGTAGAGATCTCCCCGCGAAGGATGAACAATATTAAAGTATGTTCTTTGGGTTCCAAAATAATTCACATAAAGATATTGGGATTTGTGAATTGAAAAAGAAAAAAATTGATTAAACCCTAAAGGAAGAATCCAAAAGTATTATGCAAATCACTGTTTTTCTGTTATGTAAAACTCTCGGACTTCTTCACGAAATACGCCTCATTTAACACACTTAGATAGAAAATATAAGTCGGCGCATCGTTCAAACGAGATCCCATTTCATTCGAACGAGATCTAATATCGTTCGAATGAGATATCAAACGACATTTTAGTCCATGTTTGTAGATAATTTCGATACGAATGCGTGGCCGCTAGTTTCGTATTTTTCTGATTTTTTTTGAATTAGTTATGATTTTTCTACGGAAATGTGTCCGACAACAAAAACTTTAGATAGAATGAATTCAAAAAAAATTTAATCAAAACATTTAAAGCTCCAACACTTAGAAAATATTTTATGAAAAATAATCCCAATACTGTAAGTGCATTATTAAGGTACTCTAAAACGTAACCTTACCAAAGTTAACCTTACGGAGACTATTTGTTGAAGAACTTTTATTATTCGGATCCGTCTTGATGTGAATGTGATCTTGAACTTCTTCGACGGTGTAAAGGTATACGTCATATAAATTGATGATGGACAAAAATGTCCTTACACTTCGATCGGCAGTACCCCTGAAATTTTGTACAAAAAATTCCATAAAATTTCTGCAAAATTCCAAAAATTACCAAATGAATATTGGAACATTTCTTCACCAAGAAAATTATTTTTTCAAGCTCCTAAATCCCCATCCGTATTAATACCACGCTTTATCCCCAGCTTAAACCCTAAAAATTAGTGTACTTGTGTCTCAAAAACTCACTACAACTCCTCAGTAGAAATCAAATGATTCTCCAGCAGAACTACGTAATATCCTATCCAGAATTCAACTTTTTCCTAAAAAAAATCCAAGCTCCCCAAACAGAGCATGAAGCCCTAACCTGACATCGCTCATAGCGGCATCTCCAAGAAACACATTCCCAAGAGGAATCTCAAAAATCCAAAAATCGCAAGTCATCAACTGTTTCCCCAGCAGAATTTCCAGACTAAAATTTCAGCTCCCCGAGCAAAGCTATCTCTTATAAAAAAGGCATAATCCACAGACATAGGTCTCTTCCCCGATGGAGTCTCAACAAAGGTAAAATAAAGACTCCCCAGAGATCAAACCCCCACATTACGACTTTAGGTCTTCATAATTGACCTCGACCCTCAAAATTGGTTGCTCCCATTTAAGGTCCTTAGAATTGACCTCGACCCTTAGAATTGATCTCCTCTACTCAAGGTCCACAGAATTGACCTCGAACCTCAGAATTGGTCGCCCTTACTTAAGGTCCTCAGAATTGACCTCGACACTCAAAATTGCTCGCTTACACTTAAGGTCCTAAGAATTGACCTCGACTCTTGAAGACGCCCCGAAGGCCCCCAATTTAAAATTCTTTTACTTTTAAAATCAATTTCCTTGTTGACATATGTGGAAGCGTTAGATGATGGTTCAAATTAAAACAAAATAACAAATTTTAATTTCTTCTCAAAATTAAAATTAAACCAAAGTGAAATATGATTAAAACACACTTATGTCAATTTCATTTAAACCAAATTAATTAACCCAAGTCCTAGAAAATTTGCTTAAGTCATATTTCTCAATTTTAACAAATTAGGCCAAATCAAATTTTAACACATTAAATTAGTGACTTGAATTAATTACACATAAACATTACCCAATATTTAATTTTGCACCAAATTAGACATGTAGTGATTAAAATCGAATTTTATTTTGAATTACCTAAGCATGCGTTCTAGGTGAGTATATCAAAATAAAATAGACAATAAATCACTATGCCGCGATGTACGAGGAAAAACCCACAACGGGAAAGAACCTCGAACGACCCTAGCCTCAAATCCACTAAGTACGGAATTTACAAATACAAGCAAGATGACTTACGACACTCGACTCGATACCTCTCAAGCCCCGCCGCGTCTTCTTTTATCAACCTCTTCTTAGCGAATAACCACGGAGCTCCACCGCGGTCTCGGAATCCAGCGATCGGACTTTATATGGTCACCGTCACCCAAACTAGGAGCCTTTCTCCAAGTGGATAGATTAACGAAAACCACTTCTTCTTTGTGGGATTTAAAAGAAAACCCAAAACGTCTCTTCAAACGATAGAGATGGAGAACCGGTGCCAAAACTCCAAGCAAGTACAAATATATCTACGGAAGCTTGGATAAACAATATGGGCGTAAAATAAGTGTTTAAAACATTTTTCTTGAAAATCAACAACACATAAACAAAGAACTTTTTCACTTTTGATTTCTCTCTCAAAACACTCTCTTAGAGCTTGTAGGATATGAAAATGTTGAACCAAAAAGGTTGGTTCCCGCACTATAAAGTTCTGTCAAAAGTTAGTGGGGTAAGGAAGTGGGAAACATGGGTAAAAATTTCCCCGCCTGAAATCTCGTTCGAACGAGATTTTCGTTCGAACGAGCCTTTCTAACCAAGTTCCAGTGGCTTAAAATTGAACTCGTTAGAAATCTCGTTTGAAGTCTCATTCGAACAGCCATCTCGTTCGAACGATAATTTGAACGATGTTCCAGTGGCCTATGGGGAAGCTTGTTGGCAGCTTCGTTCGAACGAAAATCTCGTTCAAATGACAATATCGAACGAGAAACCAAAAATTTGAAAATTACAAATTTAGCCCATAAACTTTATATACTTTATATAGAAGTTTAATAAAATCTTTCTGACAAATAAACAACAGTTTTTTAATTAAACCTACACTCATTAAAAACCGTTCCAAGCTCCTATATACATATGTAATGCATTCATACCTTGGGAGCATAGAACCACTATTGATGACGTAGAAACGAGGTACTTAAACTCGGTATTTTGATGAAGTTTTATACACTTGGCCGCTACGTCTTCAAACAAACTCGACATAGGCTTGGAGGATGTTCAATTAACTTTATCCTATGACTCAAAACGTTTTTGTCTGGAATTGATCCAAAACTACAAAGGACTTAATTGGAAATGTGTGTCCTTATAAACCTCAAAATTGGTTACTCCCACTTAAGGTCCTCATAATTGACCTCGACCCTCAGAATTGGTCGCTCCCATTTAAGGTCCTTAGAATAGACCTTGACCCTCAAAATTGGTCGCCTTTACTTAAGGTCCTCAGAATTGACCTCGACCTTCAGAATTGGTCGCTCCCACTTAAGGTCCTTAGAATTGGTCGCTCCCACTTAAGTTTTTCAAAATTGACCTCGACCCTCAGAATTGGTCGCCTCCACTTAAAGGTCCTTAGAATTGACCTCGACCCTCAAAATTAGTCGCCCCTACTCAAGGTCCTCAGAATTGACCTCGACCCTTAGAATTTGTAATGACCTCACTTTTATATGCTCATATATATAGTTTGTTTTTTTACACATGTGTTACTTATTATCTTATAAATACTGTATTATTAGATATGAGGTATAATTGTCTATTAATATAACAAACCCCATTTTTAAATATGAAGAATCAAATGTAAATTGGATCAAATCGAAGTCTTATGACATATCTTAAGGTAAATAATAAGTTTTGGGATAGAAAATATAATTTTATCAAACTTTAGGGACTAAAATAAAAATATAAAAAGGGGCCATTTTGTAAATAAAATATTTTTAATGACTTCTAAAAAATATTGAAAATATATACTGTGAAATTACCAAAATACCATTCATGTGTAAAATGACCCTTATACCCTTATCACCTTTCCGCCATATGCTGGTCTCCTCCACCTTACACATGTCGTCTTTAGAGAGAGAGCTAAAACACTTGTCGTCATTTGGTGATATTAACATTGTAAGACCACTCCGGAACGTGACACCTTGGCGTTGAATCACCACTCGAAAAAGTCTAGTCATTAGACACTTGTCAACACCGTAATATCCTTGGAAACCTATAAATAGGGTCTTTGGGATCATTTATAACTCACACCAATTCCTTGAGAATTATAGTAAGAAAGAGTGATAGAAAGCTCGAGAAATATCTTAAGAAGGAGTTCTATAATTTTTAAGAAAGAATTCATTTCGCAGGTATGATTTTCTTAAAATGTTGTAATGCATTTTTATAGTTTTAATATCGTGTTTTATAGCTTTACTTAGTTTTTATGATGGTAAAATACACTAAAGGCTCCGCTAATCAAAACTCAAAATTTGGAAACAATCTAAATTGATTTTATTTTCAAAATATGTAAACTTGTTTGTAAATATATATACACTTTTTAAAATGATTTTTGTAAGTAATTTCTCGTTATTATGGAATCTAATTTAAGTAATTCCAAAGTCGGTCCCGATGAAATCCTGTCTAGTTGAGATGGCATTTAAGTGGTGCCCCTGTGACCCTCCATCCTTACTAGGAATAAATTCAGAAATGTTCTGTCTAGATGAGATGGTATTTAAATGGTGCCCATATGACACTCCATCTCTTCTGGGAACTGACGGATTAGGAAGAACTATGAACTGAAATCTTCAAGTACGATGAATGAATATTAAAAATGGAGAAAATGGTTTTAGTAACCTGTTACAGCAAGTTATTTTAGGATTAAACCACTATATTTATAATTTTTTTAGAATACATAATTAAACCTTTATTGTATTTATAAGATTAACGTGTGATCCAAGACTCAATATATGTATTTTCAGTCTCTATTTTGGGTGAGTACTCTATGAAATTTCTTGCGCATTTTCATTATATTATATTATGCAAACTATGTATATTTTGTGAAATTCTTTTATTCTCAAAATACGTATGATACCGATGATTCCATCATTTGTTATATGTGTATTTCTCTCGATATAAACATTTGATTTGAATTATGAAATTATTGATTCGGCCTATGGAAACTCTCTTACTACGTTGGCCTTGACTACCGGGTGTAAATATTTGGTTGGTACCCTCCCAACTAGTTTATTGCTGGTATGCCCTAAACAAGGTGTTGTTCCAAAGATCATGGTTTTTTGTCTGTGACGTTATCAGGTGGAAACATGTGGTAACACTATCTGTCTGGGTATTAGAGCATACATGGCCGCTAAAACTTAATAATAACATATGCTCAATTATTTTATCTTCTCTGTTCTGAACTATTTATTCTGAATATATATATATATATATATATATATATATATATATATATATATATTATCATTTACTTTATATATATTAATGGAAATTCCTATCTCTATGTATATGCCTTTTGTTCTAAATTGAATAGGTATCCATTTTCTGAAAAACTCTGGAATGTCTGAAGATTGAATCTCATTCGGATTTTACCCGACGTTGTATAAATAACCATTTTTTAAGAAATAATTATGCTCGTGGATGGAACGTAAAAGTACTGTGTTGAAGATTTTATCCTTTAGAGCTCCTTTTGTTACATTAAGTAGAAGTTTGTTTTATTAGATAAATCATGTTTGGCTCTTTAATTGAAAAATTTAAATTTTGTGTCAAGTTGTAGCTCGTTGATATTTTAATATAAATGAAGTTTCCTTTAGAAACTATGATGATGCAATTCCTTCACTTTCAGTATTTTACGATTCATAACCATGGGATTGTATTTTCACTACATATATTTTAAGAGAAAAATTTTAAAGCCAGAATATTGAATGCCTTGGTGGCATGTTAAGACACTCGTTCCCTACTACTTTTGGGTAGGGGTCATGGAAAAATTGGTCTCCACAACCTTACGTACTCATAATTGATCCCGGTCCATAGAATTGGACATCCCTAGTTTTTCCTCAGGTCCCCAAAATCGACTTTCACCCTCTGAAATGGTCACCCTCTCCCCTTTACATCTGCAGAATTGACCTCTTTCCCAGAACATCATGTAGCGTCTATTCGACGACTTTCACTTTTATTAAGATCACCCGTCGAGGGGATCTGTAGACACCACATTCTAGGACCACCCCTAAGATTATCCTTAGGTCCCTAGAACCTCCCCATTCATTACAAATCCTAGGACATACTCGGAGTACCGATCTAGAGTCCATTAGATGCACTCGAGCCTCATTTGACTTATATCAACTCTATCGTCAGAGCAAAATCTCAATGAATATTCGAAGGGCTCTGAATCCACTTTCCAATAGTCTGCTTCGTGCGCGAATTGGCATAGCGGTTTGGATGAACATACCATTTTACTATCGAAAATCGATCCGGAGGCCATCGGGCGCGTTTGAGCCCCGATTTGACCCCAATTAACTTCATCGTCAGAGGAAAAGCTTAATGAATATAGCAAAGGCACTAAAATCCCTTTTTTAAGGTCCACCCCGTGCATAAAATGGAATACTGGTTCGGACGAACGACCAGTTTTCCCTCAAAAACTGGTTTGGAGGCCACCGGGCACTCTCGGGCCCTGTTTGACCAAAGTCAGCTCTTCTTCTTAAACGAGACTAAAGGAATCTTTAAAGAGCACTGAATACCTAATCCAACAGTCTGCCCCATGAACAAATAAGCCTTATGGTACAGACGAAGGATCCATTTTACTCCGAAAGGTCACCTAACACTTTTGAACCCCGTTTGATCAAAGACAACTCTCCAAATCGAGCTAAGTTCCTTTGAAGTACATAACATAATCTTTCCAACGTTCCACCTCATGCATGATTCGAACTTACGGTTTACATGAATAATCCATCATTGTCTGAAAATTTTTTGTCCAAAGGATCGACGGACACTTTCGAGACCTATTTCACCCAATGTAAAGGATTCTCAAAAGTCTCCGAATTACCTTTCTAACGGTATGCCCCGTGTGCAATTTGGACTCACGAATTTCATTTTTCGATAATTTTTTCAAAAAATCTGCACGAGACTGCCAATTAGCAGGTCCATTTCCCTACCTATCGGTAGAGTGTCTAGGGTTACCTGACAATAGGCAGGATAAGGACAATATAGATCAATAGCCCCCCTACCCTATATAAGGAGAGCATGATCTCACTTTGAAAAGCACCTCAAGACCCTCAATTTCAGTGATCTCAATAACATTCTTCAGCAATCAACAAAGTTTCCTTGTGTGAAATTCTTCTCCACCTTTCATTCCCATAACTTTTATACCCAATTTAGCAAAAATATCATTTTCTCTCATCCTACATTCATCCCAACTTGTAAGGAAGTTCATCAACTATCAAGATCAAGTTTCAAGTCTCCAAAGAAGGTCCAAACATCTTTCTCTCTCTTTAAATTTCTTTATTTTTGTATGAGTTATACAAATTCTTAATTTAGCCTTTACTTTAGATCATACACATTAATATCTCATCCTTTATAAGTTATATTGCACATAATTTATTTTCTATAAAAAATCCAAAACAAGAAAAGGAGGGTTACACCTATAAATTCAAAGAGAATTTTTCACCACGTTTTATCCAAATCTAAAAATATATTTTCTACACACATACATATAATAAAATACCATTTGAATCTATGGGATAAACTCCACCTTCATGCCGCATGCGAACTACGTGAACTTTAATGCCTTTATAGGCTACACAGGCGTCTCAGGATAAAACCCGAGACTCGAGTCCTATTTTCATATTTTTAACTTTTCCTATTTTATCCATATATTGTTCATATATATCATACTTGTGATTCATACTTGGGTCTTATGTAACATATATTATCGTTTTATCATAACGATCAATATCTCGATAAGGGCACACATCATATTTTTTAAAAATTATTTTGGGAACATTCCTATGGATGACCTCACTCCATCTTTTCCATGATGCGAGTCGAGGGATTCCGATCTCCACTTATATATACACGCACACACCCTTCACATTGAAATCGAAAAAAATAGTAACATAAGCCCACGAGAGAATGAAAGGGTGGGATGGGTGCCTAATACCTTCCCATTCCGTAACTTAACCCCCGAATCTCTGAACTATTGATTTTGCAAGAATCAGTTTATCTTTGATGCCGCTCTCTCGAGGTGGTGCCATGTTCTTTTGCCTATTTTGTGCAAAATAGGTTGGTGACTCTATCTCTTTACATCACCCCAAAACCAATGATGATCGAAGCACCCCACGATGTAGCTAGGGGCGTGGGACCTTTATCTCTCCCTCTTTATCCCCCCCCGAATAGCGCCCCGAAGAAAAAAGGGAAGACCTCATGATGACCAAAAGTTAAATATGTTAACTATGTAAATAAGATGGTACAATTTGGAAAAAAATTAAGTGTGATAGGTACAACGGACTTGCATGCCAAAAGTAACTTAGGTATGTGAACATTGTAAAAATGGCATCAAAGTCCACATAGTTTGCATAATTAAAAAGATCGGGATCTAAATCATGATGTGAATCTAGTGTCTCTTTTAATTTATGAAAAGAAGGTGAACGTGTGAAATTGTGTGAAAACATTCAAAATTGGGAATTATAATTTAAACACTCTTTTTTAGCTGTTTTGGTTTATGAAAATAAACTTTAGGATATATATGATAGTAAAAAGGTAAGATTATTTATGAAACTATGATATTACAACTATAAATAGAAAGAGGACTATAGTATATACAAAATGATTTCACGAGAATGGTAAATTATGAAAGGATTTGGACCACATTTCTAACATTACCCTAGGAATGTTCTAAACATTGTTAAGATAAAGTACTAGAACAAAAAAATATTTTAGCATTATGTATGATACATTGATATGTAGACTTTTGCCAAGAAAACTGGCATGCACATGGTGTGATATATACAAATATCTATAATTAATATTGGTTTAAACATATTGATCGATTCCTCTTAAAATGTAAATTTTGTTAAAAGTACCATTTTTATCAATAACACCATAATGCGTAAATATTTTATAATCTAATAGTAAATAGGTTGTGGTGTTAGTGATTGAAAATATTAGGTGATTTTAACATCAAGAAAATTTAAATCAAATTATTTATAAGTTTTAGAACTTTTTTAGGATGAAGATTAATTCATGAATTATCTTTTTCATTTCCTTGTACTATTATACCAAGTATACCCTCATGCAATATTGCGACACGGGGTATATCTTTTCAATATGTAAAACGAGAAAGAAGAAAATTTACAACATACTATATCAATTGAAAGGTATTAAATACAAAACTTCTTAATATTTGTATTACATAATATTTTTTCATTGCTTATTTACTTTATTGTTTTACCATTCAGTGAGAGCAAGATTTTATGATTGATCATATCTTAGGAATTTGTGCGTATCATATTATAAACCGTTGTTACAAACTGAATATTACATCCTCTTACGCTTCCACGATCATTTGAAGATGTGTTAGTGATCGAGCTTCATGTCCGAGATTCAAGACATTAAAATCGTCGCAACATTTTATGAAGGTATATGAACTTATGGTTTTGATTTTACTCGGTCAAATTATTTTGGGATGTTTATTTTTACTCGAGGCATTTTTAAAAATCAATTTTGGAAATATATTTATATATATATATATATATATATTTTTTTTATTTTTTTATTTTTTTATTTTTTATTTTAGTGGAACGAGATTCCAATCTAGTTAAAATGAGATCATTTTCTCATTCGAACAATATTAAATCTCATTGGAATAACTATCATCTAATGATATGGTCCCTGTTACATAGAAAACCTCTCGTGGCAATTCGTTGGAAGGACAATCGAACGAAAAAATCTTGTTATTTGAATGAGACTTCATCGCGTTAGAATGAAACTATAGCTTTTATTCGAACGAGATTCCATTTTCATTCGAATGAGAGTGCCACCTCAAAATTCTTGTTTTTCTATTAAAAAAATTGTGCATAGTTTTTCTCAAGAATTTTAGCAGAAAAAAAATTCCCATGCTTGTTCCAAAAGTCTTCATCTTTTTGTATCTTTAAAACAAAATTTGTTTTTCCAAATCACTCATCTACTAGAATGATTTTTTGAGTTTCAAATCCTTATTTCAAAATACTACATCAAACCCTTGTAGCATGTACTCTACCTTTCATTTATGGAGCCGAGGTTCTACTGCTGAAGAAGAAAGCATTTTGCATCATGAGGCTGATCAGTCGATAGCAAGGAAAGGGCTTATTCCTGTGGATGGTACTGGATTATGCCATATCTGCTGATGATTCAAAGACTTGTGCATTATAGTTATTGGATATCTAAGTATTCTCTAATTCATATTGTCTATCGAACTTTTCTATAATGATGGAATCTAGGTTTTGATCGAAAGGGATTTTTTCCTCATATTCTTCTTATACGTGTTTGGTTTGATTGTGTTGATTGGAACATTTTATTTGGACTTTATCTTGCATGCACACCTTAATCTAATCAAGATCAAATTTAGATTAAAAATTAGTCTTGTGTGTGTGTAATCTAATATATGGACTATCCATACGACCCTACTTTCTCTAGAGGTTGGAAGTTTCTTTGTGTGAGCAGTTGATTGGTATTGGTAGGGAGAAGACCGATTTAGCCAACACTTTAGCTAGTCTTATGAGGGATCTTCAAGCTTCATTAGAAACTCATGAGAAACTTGAAGCCCATGTATCCCAACTCGATATTGATCTCAAACGTGCTCAGGAGGTCAAGGTAACTTTAGAGGATACATCTAAGAAGATTGAAAAGATGTTCCTTCATCCCGTATTAGGTTTTAATCAGAGAAATGAGTAGGTTATGGCCATGGATCCACTTCCAATGCCGCACCCAAACCGATTCTCGAGTTTGTGATGGATTCTTATAGGCCTCGACCTAACCCAACAAGTAGACCTAACCTATCAAGGAGAGCATGCCCTAGGGATTTTAACTAAGATGGATCCAATCCCGTTTATATTTGTTCTCATTGCAAACAAAGAGGTCAACTTAAGGAGTTTTGTATTAACCTAGGGAGAGTTTCTCACACGCGTGTTCCCCCGTATGCTCCTGCACTAGGGCACACACATGCTCCCACATGCGTTCATGCAAATTTTACTCCACCTGGTCCCGCACATTACAATAGAGATTTCGAGAGTTTTCGAGACCAAGTAAATTTTTTAGTTAAAACTTCTCAAAGTTTGATCGAGAAATTTCAAAGGATTTCGTCTCCTTTTGAGATTTCTTTCGTGCCTAATCAGTGAGGTTATAAATCTTTATCTAGTATAGGGTTCTTATCATGTTCATATATTTTTTTTCTTTTTTCTAGGGTACATTTATGTATTTATATGCTTTCATCTTAAAATATATATTTTTTTAAATTAAAAAAGATTTCGATTTCTTTTAAGAAACAATTTGAAAATTTTCAAAAATATTTTATTTTTAATAAATTTTTTGAAAAAGACAAAAAGATTTTTGTTTTTTTGTTAGTCACCTTATATAGATGTACATGTAAGATATTCGAATCACATCTACATTTCATCTATTCATGTGACTTTTTAATGGCGTTTTGAGACATGGCTTCATTTCTTTAGTGTGCTTAATAATGCATGGCTAACATTTTGTTATTCATTGATGATTACTTTCTTCATACTAAACTTTTTATCACATTTATTGTACACATTCATGGACTTAGTTAACATTATACTTGCTTATCATGTGTCGAATATGGTGTTCTCATCAAAATTTTTTTTACTAATGTAAAAAATATAATAGAGATAAGTTGTTCTCATAAGAACCATTACTCAAATTTTATTTTCCAAAAAAATTAACATAAGAAATTAAAAGGGGTTACGAAAGCGCATTTTTCTCTTTGTGTTAAAAGTCACCATTTATAAAAATAGCCTAAAAGATTAACGATACACAAAAACATAAGTGACACGACCTTATTTTGTCATTGATTCTTCACTACATATGAGCATTATGATATCTTCAAAATTTTAGTGTGATTTCTCATATTTGTGAGAATTTGAGTGTGTTATAAAGTATAAGATCCATGGGTTTGCACAACGGACTCTCTTGAGAAATATTAGATAGTTTGTGTGACACCCCGCTTATTAAAATAAGAGGTGGCCAACTCATTACTCCAATAACAACAGGAATCATAAATGGTCCATTCTTAGCATCACTATCGCATAAATAATAGAACGAAACAACCACAAAATATTTTAGAAAAACGGATGTCATGAAATTTTACAAGTTTGATAATTTTTTTTTTTACAATTCAATTTATAACAAAAGGCGGATTTTTATATAAAGACATGTAATAGTTTAATAACCATTCTACAAAACACAACCGAATAAGCTGTCGGTTAACAGATTAATATAAAATGTTACATCAAGTAGTAAAACAAGTATAAATAAGAACTGGGGCAACAGGCCCGGATATACAAACGGATCATAACTAGATTATCCAAAAGATTGATGCGTCTATTACAAAAGTTCTACAACATTTGCAAAAATGCTGTAGCTCCTTAACACTGGTAAGGAAGGATCATAACGGGCGCCCTTACGGTGGAGAACCTGAGCATACATAAGAACCACACAAGAAACGAAAATATAAACGGATCAGGGCCTGGTTTGATATGATATGCGTGTGAATAAAATGCATAACAGTTATGAATACTAACATCATAAATAGGTTAAGTTCTCTCTGCCATATAAGAATCATCCTCACCTCTCATCTAAATGCACATCCTAGCGCCATACTAAATCATCATAAGTTAAACTACCCATCTAATTAAGAGATATTGCCTAATCCTGTTTAACATGCTTAATTTACCAATTCATAATATATAACTTCACAATTCCATTTATCATCGGGGTCATATGCCATAAAGTTGATTTATAGATTCATTAACTCATATGAAATGCCATATTCGTCACAACAATTACATTCATAATATATCGGTTCTAAGACCATCCTTCCGGGAGTCACCCCACTGGATGCGCCCCTAAATTTTATCATCTTCCAGGGCCTATAATCAAGACCACCTGAGCACCCTAAATCGCGTCGCGTGGGAAGCAACCATATACCTTAGATAGTGAGTCATAACCATACCAGGAATTATCTCACTTTGAATAAAACAACTACACAATGTAACCCCCGGTCCTATGGCCGAGGACTATATTCTCCATGCATTCACTAGCCAGGGGATTTACCTCATTCGCGTAACTTCCCTTATGATAACACTTAGAGATGTATGTATATGCATGCCACAATCACAAGATATGCCCATTTAAAACATCCACCTTTTAAATTCATGAAACTATATGTGCTTTACAATATATGCCATCAAATATAATTTCCCTCATACTAACCCCCGAAAGTAAAAACCGATACTACTCAACTCTCCCTTAGTCGTAGACTCGCTTATTAGATAACCTAAGACATCAAGTTCCACTAAATAGTCCCCGAGATAAGCCCGAATACCCCCTCTCTAACCTAGGGGATTAGTCACCCCTATATAAGACTCTATTACTCTTTATTACTTTATATAAGAAGGTTCCTAAGCCTTAAATCTAAAAGAAAAGGATTAGAAACCAAGTTGGAAAAATTCCATAAAACAACAAGATTCCGAATCGATTCGCCTAGGGGGCCGAATCGATTCGCCCCTCTTCCAAAAGTGTTCAACTTTTTATTTCTTTAAAATAAAATTTACTTTTCCAAATCATTAATACCCTATAATTATTTATTGAGTTTCAAATTCTTGTTCACAAACTACATCAAACCCTTGTAGAGTTTATTCTACTTCTGATTTGTGGAGTCGATGCTCCACTATTGAAGAATAAAGGATTTCGCATCCCAATGTTGATCGATGGGTACCGAGGAAAGAGTTGATTTCCTTGAATGGTGTTGGACTGTGTCGTATCTATTGAATATTTAAAGACCTATGCGTTATACTTAGTGGAGTTCTAAGTAGTCTGTCATTCATTATTTTCGTCAAACTCTTCTACAGTTCTGAAATCTCAGTTTTGCCTTAACGGGATTTTTTCCTCATATTCTTCTTTTCTGTGTTTGGTTTGATTGTTTTGATTTGAAAATTTATCTTTCACGCACACCTTAATCTAATCAAGATAAAATTTGGGTTAAAAATTGGAGTTTATGTGTGTGTAACCTAATATACGGACTATCGATACGACCCTCCTTTCTCACATTCACTTATGTATTTGCAATAATAATAATAATAATTCATATTACATTTTAAAATGAAATTTCGTATAATGATATTCACATAAACTAAAACTCTTTAGATATTCGAACATAAATATCTATAGGTGGGGTAATGAGCCATTAAATTTTTTTAAAATTTGTTAATCAATATGAACTATTAATATATTCACAATTAAGGCAGAAAATGAACCGAGTTATTCGTGAACAACTCATGGTTGGCTCGTTTAAGGCTGAAGTTGATCTCGTTTGTTTGTAAATGAACCAAGTTTGAACATGAAATAAAGTTCTTTTCTTAAACGAGTCGAGTTTGATCCGTTAGTGAGCTGGCTCATTTATGTTCGTGAGTAAGTGTATATAAGGAAAATTTATGGGTTTTTTCACATTGCTTGGTTACAATACAAAACCTGGTAACCTAAGGCCTCTCATAAGCTTCACTCTGACCATAGGTCATGAGTTCGATCCCTCCCCACGGATACCTACCCCTGTTGGAGGGCTTCCTCAGGATTGTGTGGTTAGGCGCACGGTCGTGGGTTCGATCCCCCGCAGGGTTTACCAGTATTTAAGCGGGGCTCGTGTGTGAGGTGGACATGCACAGTGCCCCCCCTGTTTAGCTTGCACGAGGGAGTCCAAAGGGCTCGTTCGTGTGGAGGTTCAGGGTTATCAAAAAAAAAAAAGTAACTCTCTCAACAAAAAGTTACACTAGCCCAACCTCCCTGTCGTCATCATATACCCTTGGAGACACCATCGTCATCAAGTCTCACTACTGTTGTCATCATCCATCCTCATTACCACCTCATCATCCACCCTCGATATGACTTCTTCTTCTTCTTCTTCTTCTTCTTCTTCTTCTTCTTCTTCTTCTTCTTCTTATTATTATTATTATTATTATTATTATTATTATTATTATTATTATTATTATTATTATTATTATTATTATTATTATTATTATTATTATTATTATTATTATTATTATTATTATTATTATTATTATTATTATTATTATTATTATTATTATCCTTCAGTAATTTTAGTGATTGGTTTATTTCATTATATAGTTACATATATGTATATATTATTCACACACACACACACATACTCTCTCTCTCTATCTCTCTCTCACACACACACACACACACACACACACACACACACACACACACACATATATATATATATATATATATATATATATATATATACTAATTAAAATTTGAATTTAGATTAGGATTTGTTTTGTTCATTGATCCAATGACCAAATATTTGCAATTTGTTTAGTAATACATTTATTCAGACTTGGTTGAGATATTTTTTAAATGTGGATATGCAATTTCTCATTTTTTTTTTAATTTCATATGCCCTGTTAATGTTTTTTTTTTGTAAATTTCTATATTATTAAGTTCATTTTATTTATACTTTTGGTGATATAATTGAATAATTACTGAGAGTGCGCATTGCAGACTTAATGGATTGATTTATATAATTAAATGTCCCAAACACACAAATTCCATTTTTTTTCCAAATTTTAACCTTTGATTAAATTAGGTTTGCATATGATAATCGTTCCACAACAAATAAGGAAAAATTCCTTTTTAGGGAAAAACCTATATTTCAGCTCTTTAGAAAGTTATACAAGACAACCTACTTATAAAACTCCTAAATAATACTACTCAGATCTAGAAGGTGTATGCAAGATACTAATCTTCTAGGATTAAGCCTCGGTATCCATCGATTCAGCTTTGTTCCTTATTCAACCATGATCACTTGGGTCACAAGGTCATCCGTAGAGAATCCTCTCCACAAGGTGTATGCAAGATACTAATCTTCTAAGATTTCAAAATGATTCACAAAACATATTTGGGGATGTAAAGTTATGAATCAAAAGTGTCTTATAAATAAAAAAAGATAAAAACTTTTGTAACAAATATACAGGAAATGTTCTATCAAAAGCCTTGTAAAAATTTGAGTCTAAATAGGTATTTATAAGTCTGACACGATTTTAAAGGTGGGGCATCGTTCGAATGAAAACTGAACTCGTTTAAATGAGAATAACATCTCGTTTAAATGAAAACCTCTATTCATTCAAACAAGATAGAAATCTCATTTGAACCAACTTCTAACGAGCTTCTAACGAAGTAAGATACGCTATGCAGTGGATTCTCATTCAAACTTTGTTTCAAGAAAAGATCTAACGAGCAATAAATAAAAAGACAATTTCATTCGAACGAGATAGAAATCTCGTTTGAATGAGGCCCAAAATAAAATTATTTTATTTCTAAAACTCAAAAAATTCAACCTCAATTTTTTATAAAATAAAATACATCCCAAATATGAATGTAAATAATTAAGAACTCCTAAAAGATTTATACCTTCATATGACGTGGAGGAGTTTTGAGCTTGGAGATGTTGGAGTTTGGTTCAAGATGTCGGTGCGTGACGGTTTGTAATGGGATACGCCAAATATGTCAAAGTGAAAATAAATACAAATAAAAAGCCTATGCTAAAATATTTGCGCTTACAAATCTCCCCCTTGGATATTACGGTACAAAACTTATCAAAACCCAAATTATAATAACTATTCCTCTATGAAAAAAATCATAATACCCTTCCTAAACCCTAGAAATGGAACGACATAGTGAAACTTTGTCTTCAATCTCATATTATTCCTCCCTTGGGAAACATTGTCTTCATCCGGTGTAATATGTTATTCCTTTGGATACCTTCATACATAAAGCAAATAAAATATCGTGACGCATAGAGTTTTAAATAGAAAATAAAACTTGTCCCCCATAAATTAAACTCATCATAAAATCTCCCCCTTTTTTGTCTGAAATAGACAAAGGAATAGAATCTAGACATTAAGTATAAAGCATCATATAGAAGAAGTAAGATATCATCTCAAAGATATATAAATAATACACATATAATGATAATCTGAAAGGCAAATCTAAACCAACTATTTTTGAAATTTTTTAAAATTTTCTAAACTATAAGATTTTACAAATACAACACACCATGAATTAACACGAAAATGTCCAAATCATGAAAATGGAATGTAGGGGCGTGAAGGTATTCCATAGGTTAATAAATAGAGATAATCATAACACATGTTCACGAAGGATTGAGATACCACTAATGAAAAATCTCAAAGTCCACCTTAGATATAAAAGATTGTGAGCTCATGTGAAATTGACTTAACCTAATCTAAAATAAAGATGGTAAGTGATTTTTACACCAATGACACCCAAATTATGTAATATTTTTTTTATATTTATATATTTTGTACAAACCCTTGGATCTTTAACTTCGATCCCTCAAAATCTCACATAACAAAGAATACTCTCAATTATTTTTGAAGAAATTGATGCTCATGTGTAGCGAAGCATCAATGTTCAAACAAATAGCCTAGTAATTCCGTTATTACGTGCCTCTAATATTTTTAGGCTCTTTAAATTGCACATGGGGGCTTTTAATCCAAAGACTTTTGTCTTTCATAGCCTCTTCCCATTTCTTAATATTTGACAAATTCTTTGAAAAAATGATTTAAATCTGGGTAATGATTCTTACATGCACAACTTTTTATCTCATTTTTACATTTGGTTCGCTTGTAGCAAAATTGAGATGAAAACGCTATGATCGACATGTGACAAGTAAGTGCAATACTCAAATAAGCTCGTGATTGTGTGCATTAAAGGAGACAAGGAGTTAATCATGTAGCAAGTTATCATCAAATCACAACGTAATGACTCCAAGCATTATTAAGCACATATATAAAATAATTTCATGTCTCAAAAAAGTTGCATGGATATAGAATGAATGGGTGACTCGGACATCTTTAATGTCCATCCACATACGGTGTAGAAAAAAAATACACAACTCTTTGCCTTTTTCAAAAAGTTTTTAAAAACCAAAAATCTTTTTTGTATTTTACAAAAAAATTAAAAAAAGAAAACTCTTTTTGGATTTTTCAAAAAAATATCAAAATGAAAAATATAGATATGCAATGATAGTACAATCTAGCAATAGGAATGTAATATATGAACATGATAGACACCCTATGATAGAAAATAAGTTTCAACCTCAATCAATTATCACAGAGGAGTTCTCAAAAAGGAGATGGCATCCTAAGAAATTCCTCTATCAAATTTTGTCAAGTCTTGACTGAATACTCTACTTGCTCTTGAAAACTCACAAAATCTCTCAAGTGATGTGCAGGAGCATGTGGAATAACATATGTGGGAGTGCGTTGAAGAACTCGTGTTCGAGCATACCGAAGAATATACCTATAATACACTCTCCCTAGCTTAAACCAATACATTGTTAGGTGACCTCTTTGTTCGTAATGGGTACAAACATATATGGTCTTTAGTCCACCTTCCTAAAAAATTATAGTATGATCTCTCCTAGGTGCGTTAGGTCACCTAGGTGGGATAGGTTGAGGGCTATAAGGTACCAACATAAACTCAGGAATTGGATCGGGTGTGGCATGGGAAGTGGATGCACCATCATAACCTATTCCTCACCTCTTGATATTACCTAATGCATGATCAGGGAGCATCTTTCCAACATTCTTAAATGTGTCCTCTAAAGTGACCTTGACCTCCCAGGCACGTTTGAGATCGCTCTCAAGTTGGGATACATGGGCTTCAAGTTTCTCATGAGTCACCAGTAAAAATTAAAGATCCCTCGTAATACTATCCACGGTGTTAGTCAAATCGGTCTTTTCCCTTCCTAACATGATCAACTGCTCACATAAATAAATCTTCACCTTCTCGAGTTAACTCACTGATGCCTCACACTCTCTTAAATCTTCCACCTCTTTCTCTAAACTTAACACCCTAATAGACAAGTCTTTATTAACCTTTTTAGTTTTCAAAGTCTCGGTGCAAAGTTCACTAAATGCCTTTTGGAGATCACCTTCTCCCTTACTCAAATTACCATCCTCACTCTCACTATCTCCAGAATGAATCGAAACATCATCGAGGCTTTCACTCTTAGATATGTCCTCATTCGTGTGGGACAAACTATAAGTGTTAATGTGACTAGACATGAATGTAACACATGGTTTATGTGGTGGCTCTCCCCTGAATCAAGTGACACGACGTCACTATCAACAAGAGTGGCATTATTCATTACTTTCTTATCCTAAATCTTAACCATAGTGGAACACTCATGTGCATTGTTCCCTTTCCCTTCACATTCATAACACCTAATCTCCTTTTCTTTCTCTCCCCTGCTCTTGCACTCATTTTTATTTTTATTTTTCTCAAAAAAAATTTCTTTGAAAGAATTTTCTTTTGAAAATTTGAGAAACTTTTTGAATTTTTTTGTAAATAGGACCAACTCATTAAAATCAAAATCAACTTCAAATTCATACTCACAAACTTTTTCTTTCTTCTTTTTCGTAGTTTGATTATTTAAAGCAATCCCTATTAAAGAACATATCAATCTCATATGTTTGAAGATGTCCTAAAGTTCTTCTAACCTAAGAGTGTATATGATCCCGAATGAATTAAGTACGATGACCTTAGGAATAAAGAGGGCAGGAAGCGACCTCAAATTTTCTTAACAACTCTCGACTCGGGAATTTTTCACCCAAATTAAAACTAGAATTAACTATGCACGACAAATGCGCATAAAATTCACCAAAAGACTCGGACTCTAGCATAGTAATGGTCTCAAATTGGGTGGTCAAATTTTGTAGCTTGGATGCCTTTATAACGTTGGTACCTTCGTGGGTGACATGGAGGGTATCCCAAGATTTGTTAGACATGGAATGCCTCATAATGAGGTGGAACTCATCGGGGTGACGGCTCCAAAAATAGCACTTAAGATGCGAAAGTTAAAATTACTCCACTTAAAGTCGTCCTCTCTCCATTGACAGACAGGTTTAAGGCCAACGACATTATCTACAGTGATTGAGGGGGGAGTCCACCCTTTTTCACAAACTAACCAAACATGTTCATCAATGGCTTTTAAAGCTGACCCCATTCTTGATTTTTAGTAAGCACAATTGGAACCATAAAAAAATGGGCATTCGATTATACAAATTATCCATTAAATTTCAAAATTTTAAAGATAAATAATTTTTCAAAAAAAAAATTGATACAAAAAAAAAATTTACGAAAAAGATCACATAGTATTTTTGTGTAACCGAATTTGATACTAATTTGAGAGCACACGGTGCGAACTTAATGGATTGATTTATATCATTAAATGTCCTAAAAACACAAATATAATTTTTACCAAATTTTAACCTTTGATTAAATTAGGTTTGCATATGACAATTGTTCTAATCACAAAAAATAAACTAAACATGTAATCACAGGCACCAAATAAGGAAAAATCCATTTTCAAGTTAAAACCTATATTTCAGTAGTTTAGAAAGTTTTATAAGACAACCTACTTACAAATTCCTAAATAATACGATTCAGATTCAGGGTAGCCAACATGTGGTGGTCCACCCTCAGTATCCACCGATTTAACCATCTTCCTTCTTCAACCATGATCACTCGGTTCATAAGGTCAGTTGTGGAAAATCCTCTCCATAAAGTGTATGAAATATACTAATCTTCTATGGTTTCAAAATGATTCACAAAACATATTTAGGGATGACAAATTGTGAATCAAAAGTGTTTTGTAAACACAAAAGATGAAATTTTTTGCAACAAATTTGCAGGAAACATTTTATCAAAACTCTAGTGAAAATTGGAGTCTAAACAGATATTTATAAGTCTAACACAATTTTTTAGGTGGTGGCTCGTTTGAATGAAAATTGAAGTCGTTCGAATGAGAATATCACCTCATTTGAACCAAAATCTCAGTTCGTTCGAACGAGATAGCCATCTTGTTTGAACAAAATTATAACGATCTTCTAACGAAATAAGACACGCTATGACGTGGATTCTTGTTCGAAGTTCATTTAAAGCAAAGATCTCATGAGCTAAAAATTAAAAGACAATTTCGTTCGAACGAGATAGCAATCTCGTTTGAACGAGACCCCCCAAAAAACAATTTTATTTTTAAAACTCAAAAAATCCAGCCTCGTTTTTTATTAAAAAAATACATCGTAAATATAAATGTAAATAATTAAGAATTCCTAAAAGATTTATAAATTCATTCGATGTAGATGAGTCTTGAACTTGGAGATTTTAGAGTTCGGTTCGACATGTCGATGCATAACAGTTTTTAACTGGATATGACAAATATGCGAAAGTGCAAATAAATACAAACAAAAAGACTAAGCTAAAATATTTGCGCTTACAATTAAACTACATAAATTAATGTGCAAAATTTACTTTGTTACTTTGTAAATTGTGTCCGAAGAATTTTAATGAATGGATTCCCAAATATAGTCTATAGGGGAACCTAATGGTAAACTTGTAACTAATGATAACTCCCCGTCCTAACAGAGGAAGGTACAGAACCAGGCGAGAAGGCTCATGAGCTAGCTCGGACAAAGAAGCAATAAGGTATCGAGGAAGCTTCCCAAAGGAGCTATTCAAGGAGCTCTATTTTCTTTGGTTTTTACTTTTGTAAAGAGATAATGTAACTTATAATTCTTCATAATATGAGAATGAGGTCAATCGGTATCCATAAGGAACCGAGTATGGCAAGGCTTGAGAGAGATTTTATGATCTATCAAATGATCTTATCGTGGGAACCTTCAAGGGAACTGGTTTAGAGGACTGAAAAGTAAGGAAACATTAAGGCCTGACTTAACCACTCTAGATATATCTGGTAAAACACCGATGGACCATAACTCGAGCGAGCACATCCAAAGAAATCATGAGTTCCATTTAACATTGGGCATAGTGCTAAACATGACTTTACTAAAAGTAACACCTGCATTGAGTGCTACCATGAGTAACTTACCTGCTGTCCAATCCAAACTTGAGTAAACCATGGTGGTTTGGGGGCTGTCAAGTAGTTTGGGGGATTACCACTAAGATGACAGTCGCCTGACACATGGTACATCATCAAAAATTATCTGTTGGCATTTAATGCCTATAACGTAGGGGTATGCTGGAGTATTTTCATAATTAATTTTAGTGACATAAAGGTACAATGAGTTGTCTTTCACATTTATTGGGCCTCAGGCCACTCGAGTGAGTTTAGTGACTATATATTCATCTTATCCCCTCTAAGAGAGAGAGAAAGAGAGTTTTCACAACCAGAGATTTTTTTGAGATTAAGATAGCTAAAAAGAGTTATTGTAAAATCAGAGCATTTATTCTCCCACCATTTACACTTACCCTATGCCTTTATGACCAAAAACTTTATATTTATTGATTTTTGACCGACCTTTCTGTTTGAGCTGCCTACCTAGGTTGTATCTAAAAGTGATTTTTTTCTCTCCCTCTAACTGAGTTGTTTCAGAGGTTCATTTATTACCTATCATGAGTTATACACGAGTGTTCTTGGGAGTTTAATACAAAATGTTTGATCTTGTTTACTTGTGTTCATATCATCATTGTTGGTAACACCTTATTTAATGATTTATTTCCATTTTAATTGAGGTTATTCCTCTGTTGATATTATAACTCCCCAAGATCAAGAGGACCCCCTCAATGTTAATCGCCTTATGAACTATAATAAGTTTTAATGAAGGGAGGAATAATACACGGGGGGGAATGTGAAGGCCCTAGAGAGGGGGTACTTCGTATGGAGGTTCCCCAAGTACAAATGGCTACATAAGTTACCATGGTGACGCATGACTCCACTAGTGTTGTTATGTGGCCAGCACAGATGTCCCATCTAAAGGGAAGGTTCTTAAAGTTTCTGCAGATGCCTATGACAATGACGAATTTTGGGAAACCATGGACCCTAGTTACTTTGTTACTCCTATAGTGAAAACGACATTAGTATTTACCACGACGGTCATTTCCACTGTTTCACCAACTGTGGGAATACCCAACGTAGTTGAAGTTACACCTGTGGTTGTTCGACTAATTTATATCCTAACAGAGGCTGGGCCCTCACCTTCTTTGATAGTTTAAATGATGAAGAAAAATATATTGAAGATGGTGGCATCTTCCTCTTAAACGACCGATGAGATGAATTCAATATATAAAGACTTATGTACCCCTTTTTCAGAGGAGTATAATGATGATCCGTATCCTAAGGATTATGTTCCCCTATCTTTGAGAAGTATGCTGAGAAAGGGGGAAATTCGAAAGAACATATCAAGAGATTTGTAGAGAACTTAGGTGTTCATTTCAACAATAAAAAGCTACATTTGAGGGAGTTTTCTAAATCCCTTACAGATAAAGCTTACACGTATTATTCACACTTGGCTCCTAAAAGTATGGACACGTGGGAGGAAATGCATATCCTATTTGTCTAAAAGTTCCTTTTGGCCTGAGATGAGTTCAATATTACTTAAATGGCATAGGAGAAACAATAGCCGGGGGATGAGGTGGTGGCATATATAAAAAGGTTTAAGGAAAGGTCTTTCGATGTGAGAGAGGAAGCTAAAGAGTCCAATATACTCCAACTTTGTGTCGGGGGTTTGCTCCCGAAGAATATTTGTCACTTAATAAGTGAGAGGCGTGAGGGGAATTTTACAGTCTTTTGGAAATCAACACGAAACATCTCATTGGTCATTGCTCAATTCCTATCGCGACCCCTTTGATGTTTAGGCCAGATGCTAGGGTAGGAAGAGGCCAGGTTCCATGAGTAGGTTATGCATACGGGGGAATGGAAACTAGAAGAGGACGGAGAATATCCACCAAAATTTCCTTATACAATAAAGGAAGCTATCAATTGCTATAACGTCATATTGTGTGGGGGCAGTTTACGTTCCCAAAGATGCTCCCCAAAATGAACCAGGATCAAATGTTCAAGCTGACCCCAAATACTACCGTGTGCATTGGCATATTTTCTGCCCAATTAACTCATGATTTACTTTTACAAGGATTATTAATAAACATTTATTATCCAATACGTTAAAATACCATAGGAAAATGTTAACAATATCCCACTACCAGCCCCTGGAACAAACTTGGTGTTGGCCTATGACAAAGAAGTTAAAAAAATTGCGAGGGAACTAAGAAGAGATGAGGAGAAATTCAAAGCAGCTCTTGAAGTTTTAACTATTTAGACGGTAAACGTGGTATTTCCTACGACGAAGTGATTACAAGAGATATGGAGGAAGTTTAAAATGTGAAAGGTTATGTGTTGGAACCCAACTTGGAATACCAAATCATGTCACAACCCCCAAGTTCGCGTGGTTGTTTGACCAAGTGGGGATGCCTTTGGATATCAGGCTTGAAATTACCCATGCGATCCTAGACATTGTGAAGAAGAACGTAGTCCCCTCACTAAGGTGGAAGGTCCCAATGACTAGGTTAATAAGGAAGTTCATGTCCAAGATAACTTTCTCATACGCTGGTAAAGCAGTGAGGTTCCCACAAGCTGTTGCATGTCACGACAAGTGTGAGCGGAGTACGATTTGTAAGAGCGTTGATGGATGGGGTTACCCCCATAAATATTATAGCTCCATCTATGCAGCTAACATCTGAGAGATAAGACTGTTACAAATATCATTGGTGATTTCTGGTTATGATAACAATTCTTCAAAGTCCATTGGTTATTTATAAATATATATGAGTTATTAGCATCTAAGTGCTAAGGACTAAACTTCTCCCAATTCTCAATACTGCACTGCGTTTCATGCATGGGATGTCTCGCAAGTGAAATCCAAACAAGGAACCCCCCCGATACACTACTCCTTGGCAGTATTGATTATCAAGATTCATTATTCCCTCAATGCATGACGCGTATAACCCAAATTCTTATCTTCTAATTAATTAAATTATTATTCCCAATTCTCAACAGTGCACGGCGTTTCGTGCGTGGGACGTCGCGCAAGCAAAATCCAAATAAGGAACCCCCCGTTACACTACTCCTTGGCACTGTCGATCGTCGAGATATACTAATATATAAATATGAGCACTAAGGACTAACTTCTTCTCACTCCCAACATTGCACTGCATTTCGTACGTAGGACGTCTCGCAAGCGAAATCCAAATAAGGAACCCCCCAATACATTACTCCTTAGCAATGTTGGTCGTTGAGGTCCATTATGCCCTCGATACCCAAAGTAATATATACTCATATAATTACTACATTTTATTTTCTCATAATTGATTCTTCACAATTTAAGTCCGAATAAAATCTCCCAGAATGAGATTCAAGCAATCTTCTTATGTCTCTTTACTCTAGAGACAAATATGCTATGAATAATCATATAGGATTTGTATACTATTCACACAAGTATAATAATAACCATCCCAATGAGCTATAACTTGAGGATGCAGTTCTCAATGCTATCATCTACCAGGGGATCACGCACATATCATCCTGGGTACCAACGGTTAGAATCTGACACCGCCTTGGCAAAATCCATAACACAACGTACGGGAAGCGGTTATAGTTCCTCCCTTAAAATGAGACGAAACATACCTACCACGTCTCACCCCGAATAAAAACAATCACACAATAATAATGGATGCTATGACCTGGGGAATATCCATACCCTGCTCCTCAAGTGAGGGCGCTCACCCTCATCGCGCAACTTCCCATGATAGCAAGGAGGGGGTATGCTTCACTTATATATATATATATATATATATATATATATATATATATATATATATATATATATATCATTCACACAAGATATACATACATCACCATATCATATAAATGTATACCATCACACAAGGTATATATATCACACTATTACATACTCATAGTACGCTCTTAGGCGTGAGTGAAATAATATCATTATTTAGTATATTTTACTCTCGATATACTATTCATCAATAACTCACATAACTTCCCCACTTAGTATACACTATACTATTTCTCACTTGAAGTTCACACCTCACTTCTATTTATATGAATCGTCACTCAATTCTATTTATGTTGAGGATATTCTCTATATCCTAATGCACCTCGATCAACATTTCTATATTCGTATGCACATCAATCAGCATTTACAATTTTCAATCCAAAATATGGTTCAATTGATCATATGAACCTTTAAAGTTATCCCCTTTTGGGATTTTATTCTTAAATCCAATATCACTAAGTGCACGCTCACTCTTTCATATCATTCCATAATTATCTCCAAATAGAATTCTTAATGGTAGTGGACTTCCCCACTAGTCGGTAAAATACTCTCCAATCGGTATTCTCTCGAACTAAATCAATATGACTCCAATAATTTCTTATGAGGGAAACTCCCTAATAGTCTCCAAAACACATTTCTCATAACCCATATAGAGATTCCCCATCGATAACCTCAAATGAAATGGGATCAAACTCACTCTAGAAAAACATCTCTAAAACTTCCCTGTTTTCGAATCGATTCGGCCCGACGAATCGATTCGACCTCTATGGTGAATCGATTCAGGTCATAAGACCTGGGCTGCTGTATCAGGACGAATCGATTCGTCTGGGATCCAAATTGATTTGGTCACTCAGACTTGGGCGCCTGCAACTATTCAAATCGATTCGGTAAGGGGCCGAATTGATTCGGCCTATCAGAAGGCATGAAAATGGCTATTTTTTTTTTGAAAGCCAAAAATTCCAAAAATAATTTTTATCAACTTCTAACCATTTATCTTCAATCCAAACATATATATAACACTAATACTCATCAAATAACACACCTAAACTAATTTGTAACCTCAAATCCATTATATACGCAACAAATCTAAGATTTTACCCAAAATCTAGGTTTTACATATTCAACCCAAAATTCACAATTTAAATCCACAAATCATGAAATAAATAATACACAACAACTATTTAGCAAGTTTAATCACTTGCCTCAAGTTCGTAGGGTCTGAATCCTCCTCGAAATTGCGCAATGGCCGAAAATCCCACTTTTCTCCTCCTTGTCTTCTTCTTTTCTTCTTCTCTCTATTTCTCTCTTTCTTTCTCTTTCTCTCTAAGGAGAATTGTTTCTCCCGTAGGCTTAATAAGTCATGTCTCCCAAAATACACAACTTTAAATGATAATATACACTTTAAATGACTCGGTAACTTTAATTCAAGCCAAACGAACTTAAAATATCTCGAAACCCAAATAGACCCGAAGTACAGTCATTTCGACTTTCTCGACCCTTCCGGAAACAATGACACACTCAAAATCGTCATTCGAATCACTTTCTAACATCTTTAAATTTTGACCTCAAATGCCAATTTAATCATTCTCCAATTAAATTAATATTTGCTTCTCCAAAAAATATACAAATTATTGTCACAAAAATCTCGGGTTATTACAGACTTCCCCACTCACAAGAATTTCGCCATCGAAATTAAGCTAAGCCTAATATTCCAAAGCTCTGCTAGTCTCTACTACACTTATCCTCACTAACACGATACCCAAACCTCCCACTTCTCACGACGAGTTATTTTAATTTATTATAAAACCAATTATAACTACTAGGGCGCCCATACACCCTTTTATTCGAGATCTACTCGTATAAACACAATTAGGCTTCACTTGCCTTCAATAGTACTATAACTAGAAATATATTAAATTATACTAGCATACTAATAGTATAAAATTTTTGAAAGGTCCAAGGATTTAACTTCTCTCAATTCCTGAGATTAGTTACTTTCATGCGGGGGAGGTCTCGCAAGAGAAATCCAAACAAGGAACCCTCCCAATACACTAATATGTAACGACGTCGGGGATTGAGAGTTTGTTTGATCGGGACTAGAGTTTACAAATATTTTTGTATAAATCATTTTGATATGGCCCAAAGGCCTATAAAATGTTTTATTTTGAAAACAGTTTATTTTAAAACAGTTTATGTCTTTCGACATTTAAATAAAATACGTCATGCCCATGACATAAGGTTTTAATAATTATCATACTCATAATAATATATAGCTCTAAAAAATTAGCATAATTATGAGCTAAAATTTCTTGCCCCACAATAATCCACAAAATTATGAATTATTTTCAGTAATAATCTCTCACATCATATTAATATATGTTGCCATTCACTAGGCTCTTCCATAACTGGAATACAACAATTATATAAGTCTAGCACGACTATAAAAATAAGTAGCTTTATCATTACTACTCAATACATAACAACAATTCTTACATTCACAACAAAATTATAGCTCTCTTTCTAGCACATCACAAAATCATCTATTCTCTCAAAAGATACTAACATAAGAGCCTCACTTGCTCAATATTCCCTTCTTGATTCATTTCATACATAATAGGGTTATAGCACTACCCTCTCATAACTCTCTCCTATACGACATTCCCAAAGCTTCATATAGTATAATCCTATACACAAAGGAAAATAACTTACATCATGCCTCTCTAGTCTGATTGTCTCTCTTCATCAATGGGTTCCCAATCAAAGTCCCTTGGCCTAAAATGACCTCGAATCTGCTGTAAGGGTTGCAACTCCAAAACTTACTCGAAGCGTGGTCCTTTACCCCTATTAGGACAACCTCTCTTCCTATGACCAAATTCCTTACAAAAGAAACATCTACCCGCAAATCCTCTCTACCCATCTTGAGGAAACGTTGTTGTGACCCTCTAAAATTTTGCTTATACTCTCTGGCATTACTGGTATTCTCTTCACCAGACCTACTTGATGAACCCGAATCTCTAACGTTCTTACCCCCTTGCGAACGAAGACAATAATCATGACACTGTAACAGTGCCACATTCACTACCTCAGTGAAAGTCACTAATGCTGGGTTCCATAACAAATGTTGCTGAATTTGCCCATTTAAAACTCACATGAACTTCGATATACGGTTCTATTAAGTATTTACCTCATCAGGTACTAAATTAACCAATCGAGTAAATTCCTCTTCATACTCGACCACCGTTCTATTTCATTGAAACACATCCATCAGTTTCCTCCTCATTTCCTTCTGAATCGCGAAAGGAAAATACCTTCGGTCAAAGAGTTCCCAAAAATATATTATGGGTTATGTATCTCTCTATTCAAATGTGCTGACAGACTCCCACCAGTGGAGAGCTGCACCTTTCAACTTAAGGGTGGCTAAAAACTACTTCTACACCTCACTACACTCCACCATACGAAGGTGCCTCTGTATACTATTCCTCCATCGACTTGCAGCCATCGCATCAACTCCCCCTGAAAGCTCTGGAGGATGTCCCTTCCTAAAATCTTCCCACACTCTTTCCCACAAAGATGGTCCTGAATGAGTTTGGGCTACTTGAACTGCAGGTTGCTGCACCATCATAGAAATGGCAGCAATTACTACTTGTGCCACAATATTGGCAACTTCATTTGTATTCATGGTCCTTTGAGGCATTTGGGGTTCCACACTCTCAGCCCCTTTATTTTCCATACCTGAACGACTTATCTTCGGTGGCATTTGAAACAAGAACAATTGTATCAGAACGTCTTTCAAATGTTTTCTCACCACAGAAGAAAATATGGACGTATGACCACAACAGTCCTAATAATAAGGCTTTACATCAAGAACGCTTACAAAAGATCGCAGTAAATCCACACAGATCCTAAAGACACTAGAACCTGATGCTCTGATACCATCTATGACAACCCGCTCAAAATAATAACGGGTGGCCAGCCTAATACTAAAATAATTAGGAATCACAAGTAGATCATTCTTAGCATCAACTCACGATTCTAAAATAAGCACGGCTTACAACCCATTATCACAAAAAGAGGGTGTCATTTTTTTAAAACATTATTAAAACAAATCATGCCACAACTAACTAACGACATAACATTTAATTGTGATAAAAGACACACCCAAGCTCAAATAATATAAAGAGTACAACATAATATACAAAATAAATACCCGAATATGCTGTCGGGTTACAGACATTACAATACTCTGAGAAAGAAAATTTAAAAGTGCTACTCCACAACACGTGGGTATAAACCCGATATACAAACTGAATCCTAATCTAGATACACAAAATATAGGTAGAGACTATCCAAAATACAGCAACAGTCCGCTACTGCCACAGCTCCACGAATACACTGGATGGATAGCATCAATGGCGTCCTTGCGGAGGAACACCTAGAATAATACAATATATGTACATAGCAGGAGAAAATATAAACGGGTCAAAGATCGAGGTGTGAAAACATTTTTAGCAAGTGCATTAAAATACATAATAATTATAAATGCATTATGACATGATTAAGGTGGAGTCGCACTCTCCATAAAATCCAACTCACCTCTCAACTAAAGCGCGTAACTAAACGTGTGCACATAATCTCTAAATAGATACCAAATCTATCTAGGCAAAATAATCTAACTGACTACCAAATTCATACTCAAATAAAATCCATCTAAATCATATCCCTCAACTTCTAATGCTACTCATCTTAATTATTCGCCAACTTACCAACATATAAATTATACATAAACATTCTCTTTTACTAGAATTTCCCATATTCTAGTTATGACATCAATATATATATATATGAGTTATTAACATCTAAGTGCTAAGGACTAAACTTCTCCCAATTCTCAATATTGCACTGCGTTTCGTGCGTGGGACGTCTCGTAAGCGAAATCCAAACAAGGAACCCCCCCGATACACTACTCCTTGGCAGTATTGATTATCAAGAGTCATTATGCCCTCAATGCATGACGCGTATAACCCAAATGCTTATCTACCAATTAATTAAATTATTATTCCCAATTCTCAACAGTGCACGGTGTTTCGTGCGTGGGACGTCTTGCAAGCGAAATCCAAACAAGGAACCCCCCTATACACTAATCCTTGGCACTGTCGGTCGTCGAGATATACTAATATATAAATATGAGAACTAAGGACTAACTTCTCCTCACTCCCAACATTGCACTGCGTTTCGTGCGTGGGACTTCTTGCAAGCGAAATCCAAATAAGGAACCCCCCTGATACACTACTCCTTGGCAATGTTGGTCGTTGAGGTCCATTATGCCCTCGATACCCAAAGTACTATATACTCATGTAATTACTACTTTTTATTTTCTCATAATTGATTCTTCATAATTTAAGTCCGGATAAAATCTCCCGGAATGAGATTGAAGCAATCTTCTTATGTCTCTTTACTCTAGAGACAGATATGATATCAATAATCGTATAGAATTTGTATACTCTTCACACAAGTATAATAATAACCGTCCCAAAGAGCTATAACTCGAGGACACAGGTTCTCAATGCTATCATCTACCAGGGGATCACTCACATATCATCCTGGGTACCAATGGTCGGAATCTCACACCGCCTTGGAAAAGTCCATAACACAATGTACGGGAAGCGATCATAGTTCCTCCCCAAAAATGAGACAAAACATACCCACCACGTCTCAACCCTAATAAAAACAATCACACAATAATAATGGGCGATATGACCTGGGGAATATCCACACCTTGCCCACATCATATAAATGTATACCATCACAGAAGGTATATATATCACACTATTACATACTCATAGTACGCTCTTAGGCGTGAGTGAAATAATATCATTATTTAGTATATTTTACTCTCGATATACTATTCGTTAATAACTCACATAACTTCCCCACTTAGTATACAATATACTATTTCTCACTTGAAGTTCACACCTCACTTCTATTTATATGAATCGTCGCTCAATTCTATTTACGTTGAGGATATTATCTATATCCTAATGCACCTCGATCAGCATTTCTCATTTATGTGAAACATCTCCTAAGTTAATTTACGTTAAGGATATTTTCTATATCCATATGCACATCAATCAGCATTTATAATTTTCTATCCAAAATATGGTTCAATTGATCATATGAACCTTTAAAGTTATCCCCTTTTGGGATTTGATTCTAAAATCCAATATCACTAACCGCATACTCACTCTTTCATATAATTCCATAATTATCTCCAAATAGAATTCTCAATTGTAGTGGGCTTCCCCACTAGTCGGTACAATACACTTCAATCGATATTCTCTCGAACTAAATCAATATGACTCCAATAATTTCTTATGAGGTAAACTCCCTAAGAGTCTCCAAAACACACTTTTCATAACCCATATAGAGCTTCCGAATCGATAACCTCAAATAAAATGGGATGAAACTCACCCTAGAAAAACATCCCTAAAACTTCCCTGTTTTCGAATCGATTCAGGCCCAATCCGAATCGATTCGGCCTAGCGAATCGATTCGGCCTAGCGAATCGATTCGGCCTCCAAGGTGAATCGATTCGGGTCATAAGACCTGGATGCTGTCTCAGGCCGAATCGATTTATCTAGGATTTGAATCGATTCGGTCACTCAGACCTGGGCATCTGCACCTATCCGAATTGATTCAGTAAGGGGCCGAATCGATTCAGCCTATCAGAAGGCACGAAATGGCAATTTTTTTTTCAAAGCCAAAAATTCCAAAAATCATTTTTATCAACTTCTAACCATTTCTCTTCAATCCAAACATATATATAACACTAATACTCATCAAATAACACACCTACACTAATTTGTAACCTCAAATCCATTATATACACAACAAATCTAAGATTTATCCCAAAATCTAGGTTTTACATATTCAACCCAAAATTCACAATTTAAATCCACAAATCATGAAATAAATGAAACAAAATACTTATTTAGCAAGTTTAATCACTTGCCTCAATTTCATAGGGTCTGTATCCTCCTCGAGATCACGTAATGACCAGAAATCCCACTTTTCTCCTCTTTCTCTGCTTCTTTTCTTCTTCTCTCTATTTTTCTCTTTCTTTCTCTTTCTCTCTAAGGAGAATTGTTTCTCCCGTAGGCTTAATAAGCCTTGTCTCCCAAATTACACAACTTTAAATGGTAATACACACTTTAAATGACTCGATAACTTTAATTCGAGCCAAACGAACTTAAAATATCTCGGAACCCAAATAGACCCCATTTATAGTCATTTCGACTTTCTCGACCCTTTCGAAAATAATGACACACTCAAAATCGTCATTCGAATCACTTTCTAACATCTTCAAATTTTGACCTTAAATGCCAATTTAATCATTCTCCGATTAAATTAATATTTGTTTCTCCCAAAAATATACAAATTATTGTCCCAAAAATCTTGGGTTATTACAGTTCATTAGGATGATTCAACATCTTATTTGGATCTTTAATATTATGTTAGTGAAAAAGAAGGACAAAAGCCAAATATGCATTTCCTTTGATTTTTGGCTCCTCAATAGAGCTTTCCCAAATGATGATTTCCATCTCCCCTCTATTGACAGTTTGATATATTAAATGGAAGGATGCGAGATGTACAACTTTATAGATGGTTATGTGGGATATGATCAAATCAAGATGGATCCAATAGATACATATAAGATAACATTTAGAACTCCATTAGGCAACTTTATGGACAATGTTATGCCTTTTGGGTTGAAAAATACTGGGGCAATGTATCAAAGAATAGTGATGGTCATCTTCTATGATTTCTTCCATGAGATTTTAGACTTTTATGTGGATGATCTTGTTATCAAATCGAAGAAGGAGGATCCCCACTTGATTGATCTTAGGAGGGTTTTTAATAGTTGTAGGAAGTACAAGTTAAAGATAAACCCACTTAAGTGTCCTTTTGGTGTGACAAATGGGAAGTTCCTAGACTTTCTGGTAGATCGTCAAGGGGTGAAGGTGGACCAAGATGAGCAGAAGACCATTTTAGAGATGCCTTGAATAAGAACAACAAATAAGCTCAAAATTTTACTCGACCTGAGGAGATTTGTGCTGGGGTTGGCTGAGATGACTCACTCTTGATGGATCTGCTGTGGAATAACATGAAGTTCAAATGGGAAGAACCACACTAGGAAGAATTTAACAATCTCAAGAAGTTACTCACTTCTCTATAGACCATGATCCCTCTAAAAGATGGAATACCGCTACAACTTTACCTTATTTTTACCACGAGGTCATTCGGTGCTCTACTGGCATAAGAGATTGATGAACAAGAACGCATGTCTACTACGTAAGTAGAATCATCCATGGTCCAGAAGCAAGGTACAATAGCATTGATTGGAATTGGCCTTGGTGTTTGTTGCCCCAAAACTTAGGCATTGCATGCTATCTTTCACCATTCATAATGTGACAAGATATATGTAATACCCCATAATTTTTATTGATTTTTATTTAAGGGATTAATTGAATTAATTGGGAATTAATCCGGATATAAATACTAGCGAGATGTGAGTTGGTATTTGATTATAATGTTAAAATTGAATATTTCTGAGTATATATGGTAATATATGAGTATTGAAAATATTAAAGTTATCGCGAGGCAGAAATACGACAATTTGGAAAAATTAAGTTAGGACGCACGTGTCAGTCGCATCAGGAATGAATTTAATTAGATTAAAAAGTAAATTATATTTTTATCAACTAAATGGTCATTTTGAGTGCGCCAACGTGTCCGGAAGGGTTGAAATAGTCAGAAAACACTAGCCGGGGGTTCAGTTTGGGTCCCGGGGCATTTTTAGGCCAAACAGGCAACCTAGAAGGGTATTTTGATAGTTTTAAAAATTAAGGGATTAAAACCCACGAAATTTAGAGGTAATTTAGATATTATTAAAAGGGCCACTAAGGCCATTATCAACCAAAAAGTGAGGGAGTGGGCTATGGAGGTTTTTGAGAGAAGTTAGAAGAGAGGTTAAGGAAGATCTAAACCAAACCATCTTCACACCATCATTTTGAAGGGGATTTGTGTCCGGAAAGAAGAGAGAGACAACCTTGATCATTAACAACGAATCAGAACATCGGATTTAAGGCAAGTGATTTGATATTATTAAGTTCAATGAATATTTCTTCCATGTTTAGTGTAGAAACTGTTTTTGCCTTGAAAGTTTTGAGGAAAACCTAATGAAATTGTTATAGAAACTCTAAAGTTGGGTTAGGAATATCATGTAGAATGAATGTGGAAGAATTTGGTATCCAAAAAACTTAACTTTGATGATTTAAAAAAGGATTTATGAAGGGTAATTAGGCACAATAAAATTATGGGCTCATGTTCATAGGGTTTGGGGTAAAATTTGGGGAATAATGATAATTGCATGTTGATTAGGAGGATTTGACCCCAAAAATATGTTAAGAAGTGACCTAAGAGGAATTAGAGTAGTTTAAGAACATTAAAATGTTATTGGGATGATCTTAGGATGAATTTGGAGAAGATAAAGATGTAGAAAAATGAGTTGGAAAATTTCTGGGCATATTCTGCCATCTCGTTAGACGACCTGCCCAGGTCGTTCTAACGACCTCGTTCGAACGAGATTCTAATGAGATGATAGTATCCCTTCTAATGAGTTCATTCCAAGACTTCGTTCGAACGACCCTCATTCGAACAACCTCGTTCGAACGAGATTTCTAACGAGTTGACAGAATGACCATTTTAGGCCTGATTTTGTTTTGAACTCCCAGTAGACTTATTTAATTGAGTATTAACCTTTCCTTGCTGACTAGTGGGTATAGTTGTGAGATTTGAGTACGTTGAGGAGTAAAACTTATAATTTTTTAGTAAACCGAATGACATTTATGGGTTAGGAAATAAGTACCTAAAATTACGACGTGAGAAGAGTTGACATATTTTAATGTATATTATTCGGGGATTTGTAACAGTGCAACATTTAATGATGGTATAGGAATGTAAAATATACCTCTATTGATATTAAAGGATACCTAAGATGTGTGAATGCTTAGTATATGTGGTTATCTGTGTATAACATACCTACCATACTTGCTATCACGGGAGGTTGACGTTCGATCAGGGCCATATAATCTTTGTGTGCCTACGGGGGGGGGGGGGGGATTTAGATTGGTACCTCGAGGACATAGGTTAGAGAAGGACTTATTGAGGAGTTAATAAGTATGCTGATCATGGGAGCGTAGGTATGTGTGTGACCCATGTGATGTGAACTATGTTCGCCTCCATTATGTTTGTTTGTTACTCGTCGAAACGGTTCCTGAGAGATTCGGAATACGTGATCCTTATGTACGTGATGTACCGGGATTTGATAGCAGAGTATGTGTGCATTGCAGATTAACCTAGGGGTGCCATTATTGTATAATTATGATGAGATTGATACAATGAAATATTGAAATGAACTGTTTATATAAGTACAAGTGTGAATTAATGTAATATCTTTGTAGAGTTAAATATGGGAAATCTCTTAGTAATTATTGTAACTAATTTCGAGGAATGAAGGTAAAACTCTCAGTTTATATTAAGACGTTGGGAATTAAACCATGATTAGTATATTAAAAATCAGATATTGAATTGAACTAATTTTATAGTAGAATAACTAGAACGGGTACGGGTACGATAGGTGTGCACAATTAGTTGAGAGGTGAGGAACTCATGTGAGTGCACGCACTATCATGTATTTTACATTCACTGTTTAATGATATTAAACACTTGCTGTATTTTAAACTATTTTCACAATCGGGCTCTGACCCGTTTGCTTTCAAATCTATTTTCTTGTAAAGAAACATTTTAGGTGCCCAGCCACAAGGACACCAAGCGTAGGAGTTCCATTCCGGTGACGTGATGTAGATGTTGTGGAAGTTATAGGACCTCGAGAGTAGATGCCTCCACATTCTATCTTGACTATACTTCATATTTACTCATCTATAGGGCATGTCGCCCCTTTTCTTTTAGAGACATCTTACTTACTCAATTTATTTAAGATTTTAGGATTGTTGTATTCTTTTGTGTATGTTTCGCTCTTCTGCTATTTTGAGATAATAATTGCGAACTTATAAGACTTTACTCTCATTTCAGATGCCTCCATGACGTGCACAACGAGTTCCCAGGGATGCTCAGCCCGAGCCACAGCCTGCACCAGTTTAGGGATCCTTGAATGCCGCAGAGGTTGCTGCTATTGTAGCCCAAGCGATAAATGTCGCCCTAGCAGTTGTGCAGTAGGCACCGCCTCAAGTGCCGGTAGTAGCGCCAGTACAGGCTCATGCATTCCTGTCTGCTTGGGAACGTGTTCGTGATGCTTTTTAGAATGCACACCCTTCGGAGTTTGTAGGTAGCTCCGACGTCATTGTGTCTAGTTAGTGGAAGAAGGACATCTAAAGGCACTTGAGGATGTACGAGTGCACGGATGTACAGAAATAGATGATGTCTACTTTTAAGCTAGTAGGATCAGTGTTGCAGTGGTGGGAGTCCATTACCACCACGGAGGAGATAGACATCCTTTCTATTCAGGAGTTCTGGGTACGGTTCGACCGCAAGTATTTTCCATCAGCCGTTCACACCGAAATGAGGAGGAAGTTAATGAACCTCAAGCATGAGGGGAAGATCGTGGTCGAGTATGAGGCCAAATTCACTAATCCATTGAACATCGTTCCCGATGAGATTCCGACCGAGGAGAAAAAGATTCAGAATTTCATGGATGGGTTGACTTGGAGGATCCGTTAGCACTTGTTGGGTGATCTCTCATTGGCCACTTATTCTGATGTGGTTAACGCAGCACTGCTTCACTACCAGGACCACTGATTTCACATGTCAGAGAGTAAGCTATCAGGAGACTCCAGCCATCAGGGCAGGACAGGGGAAAATGGTGCCAGTGGGGCACAATCTGCTCAGGGTCATCATAGGCAGGGAGATCAGGGTTCCCAGCATGGGGATTTTAATAGGTTCAGATCTGGGGGTTTCAGAAATGGTCAGGGAGGTTTTCATCAGGGCCAGCAGGGACAGCACGGCCATCAGGGACAGTACAGCCAGCATGGCCAACAACAACAGTTTCATCAGGGACAGCATGGCCAGGGGAGGAATGGCAACGACCACCAGGGCCGTGGGCAGTTGGGTCAGAGAGGGGGGAATTTTTGGGGGAAATGTTTCACTTGTGGACAGATTAGCCACAAACGTAGGGAGTGTCCTGATAGGGGAAGGGCCCCACAGTAGCAGCAGCAGGGTGCTCGACATGAGCCCCAGAGACCTATGTTTCCCGTCGCCCTCCCAGCACCACCACAGATGCCATCTTTGCCACCCTTCCCAGTAGTCCCAGTCCAACAGGGATAGCTTCAGTACAGGCGAGTTTATCAACTCCAGCATGCCGCAGTCCCACAGGATCCACCTGCTATTGAGGGTATGTTCTCTATTGAGGGAACTATGGGGCGTATTTTATTTGATACGGGGGCCACACACTATTTCATTTCCACGAGATTTGCACGCACTTTAGAATTGTTAGACACTGCAGAGAGCACGATTACTTGAGTAGATTCACCGTTAAGTAGGGGTTCTTTGATTTCTCTTATTTGTAGAGGTGTGGGTATAGAGATCGGGAGATTTACTTTAGCCGCTGATATGTTAGTATTGGAGATGATTGAGTACGATGCAATTGTTGGTATGGATTGGCTAGTTGCGTAGTGAGCCCTGATTGATTATTTCAGTAGGAGTATCATTTTTGCCATTCCCGGGCAGGAGATGTTTTTAGTGGCAATGCCTCGCCCTGAGAGAGGATCGTCCACACACTTGTATTATATAGAGGAGGAGACCTTTAAGGAAGTGGTAATACCACTTAATTCTATTCCCGTTATTAGTGAGTTCGCTAATGTATTTCAGGATATACCTGGATTACCTCCTAGTAGAGAGATATATTTTGTTATCAATTTGACGCCGGGCACTCGGCCAATTGCCCGCGCACCGTACCGTATGACTCCAGTGGAGATGAGAGAGTTAAGGTACCAGATAGAGCAGTTGTTGGGTCAGGGGTTTATCCGAAGGAGTACTTCGCCGTGGGGTGCCCCTGTGTTATTCATAAAGAAGAGGGATGGATCATTGAGGTTATGTGTAGATTATCGGGATTTGAATAAAGTCACGATACGGAATAAATATCCGTTGCCCCAAATTGATGACTTATTCGACCAGCTGAGAGGAGCTTCCTTCTTCTCAAAGATTGACTTGCCATCGGGATACCATCAGTTGCGTATCAGGGAACAGGACGTCTCGAAGACTGCTTTCTTGACGAGATATGGTTCCTACGAGTTTTAAGTTATGCATTTTGGCTTAACCAACGCTCCAGCCGTGTTTATGGACTTGATGAATAGGGTGTTCAGAGAGTTCCTAGACCAGTTCGTCATCGTATTTATTGATGACATTCTGCTTTACTCCTAGACAGAAGAGGAGCACGATGAGCATTTGAGGCAGGTTTTACAAACACTGCGTCAGAACGAGCTTTATGCAAAGTACGAAAAATGTGGGTTTTGGCTGAAGGAGGTTCAGTTTTTTGGGCATATCATTTCAGACCGGGGGATATCTGTTGATCCGAGGAAGGTATCCGTGGTGAGGGAGTGGGGAAATCCCACAACACCAACTTAGATCCGTAGTTTCTTGGGCTTAGCAGGATACTACAGGAGGTTTATTCAGGGTTTCTCAAAGATAGCGGGTTCTTTGACACGTCTGACTCGCAAAGGTGTGCCATTCATTTGGAGCGATGCCTGTCAGTTGGCATTCGATAAGTTGAAGGAAAAGTTGACCTCAATGCCTATGTTAGCATTGCCCAGACTGGGAGTTGAGTATCTAGTATACACCGATGCGTCCTTATAAGGACTTGGAGGTGTGCTGCAACAGGAGAGTCAGGCAATAGCTTATGCTTCCCGTAATCTTAAGCCTAACGAGAGGAATTACCCCACCCACGACTTGGAGTTAGCGAAAATCGTATTCTCTCTTCAGATTTGGAGACACTATCTCCTGGGGGAGAAATTTTGGTGGTTCACAGACCACAAGTCTCTACAATACCTCTTCACTCAGAAGGAACTGAATATGCATTAATGTCGGTGGCTTGAGTTTATGAAGGATTATCAGTTTGATATCCAATATCACCCAAGGAAGGCTAACGTGATAGCAGACGCGTTGAGCCATAGGCCAGTAGATGAGGTGGCCAAGGTGTGGAAAACTAAGTGGAAGGAGTTGGGACATCAGGATGCAGTGGCCCGATCATTCATGTCTGTGATGACTGTTACACCGCAGATTGTTACGAGAGTGATAAAGGCCCAGGCAAAAGACTCGTTCTGTCAGAAGCAGATAGTTCGATTAGTAGCAGAGGGAGCCGAGTCCTATATCGTTATTTCAGACGAGGGATTACGCTTCAATGGGATACTGATCGTTCTGAAAGGGGAAGACTTGTGACACGAGGTAATGACAGATTCGTACGACTCACAGTTCGCGATACACCATGGTTGGGATAAGATGTACCAAGACATGAGACGACAATACTGGTAGAGTGGGATAAAGAGAGATATCGCCATGTTCATTTCTAAATACACCACTTGTCAGCTAATAAAGGTGGACCATCAGAAATCGGTAGGACTTCTACAGCCATTAGAGGTTTCGATGTGGATATGGGATAGCATATCTATGGACTTCATCACGGGGTTACCTACGTCACAGAGGGGTCATGACTCCATATAGGTAATTGTGGATAGGTTAACAAAAGTTGCTCATTTTCTGCCCGTGAGGACAGACTACACTACGGGACAGTATGTGAAAATGTGTTACTAAAGCTGTTTATTGAAAATAAACTATTTAAGTAACTCCAAGTTGTTTTTTTGAAGAAACTCTTTTCTTAATTAAAAAAGAATTAATCACAAGAAGTGTTTAATAAAAGTATGTACGAGATCTATTCAAGATTTGAATAACAAGTTTAAAAGATAGTTTAAACAAATTTTAAACACAGCACAACCAAGATTGAGATGAGGAGATGTAGAAAGATCATGTTCACGATTTTTTATGAGGTAAAACCTCACCAATTGAGGAAACATCCACGACTCCCTCTACGGAGTAAAATGAAAAATCCACTAAAACAAATATATGAGTTACAAACTATATAACTAACATACATACAACTCAGACCTATATAAGTTTAGGAATGTACCCTCTAGTGTCCTTATAACTTCTCTGAAGTTCTGATTGTAGATGTAGTTCTCCCAGTTTGTCAACTTCTGATTTGTTCCAGCACTTTATGTCGATTTATGTTCACAAGATCTTATTACCAACACTTTTCATGTTGTAGGGTGAAAGTGTTTGTGGAGGTTCTTTCTAACACATGCATGCACACACACACACTTATTAAGTACAAACAGTCCTAACAAATTATAGTAAGACTATATGCTGTGATCTTTTCTTTTCTTTTTTCTTACAAAACTTTGAACCTTATTTGACCTTTCAATCAATCCCAGAATCCACGGATATCTTGCTTAAAAATCAACCAAGATCTTAATCAATCTCAGTTTAGAAAATATTTTCGAGATTGAAAACCTCCAAGTGAGATTGCAAACTAGGTCAAAGGTTTAGTTTTACAAGAACAAGAAACATAAAGCATTTATTGTTGATTTCAAAGTAAGAAAATGTTTTAGAGAAAATAATCAACAATATATTTCTCAAGATGAGAAATAAAGGATGAAACTAAGTGTAATGTAACATGAATAACTCAGATATGAGATTTCTATGGAATCAGAAACTAGATCTAAGTAAAAGTTTAAGTTGGAAACAAGATCTAACGAACACAAGGTTACAGAAACAAAAATAACTCAACTTAAACTCTCAAACACTCAAGAACACTCAGGATGGTGTTTTTGGATATGGAGTTTTTAAGAAGTGTTTGGGTTTGGTTTGAAGAGGATTTGGACGAACGAAGTTAGGGTTTCTAACTTTCTTTCTCTCTCTGGTTTCTCTCTTCTCTCTTCTCTCTTCTCTCTCTTCTCTCTTCTCTCAGAAAAAATGAAATGGCAAAAGTCTTCGAAGTCTGAGAGTAGGGGTCCTTTTATAGTGTGAGGAGAAGGTTCGAGAGACCTGATCAAAACCAAGGGCTAGGATCGAGTCAATTTGAATTGACTTGAATCCAAGGGCTCACACAAGGCGGTGGTTAAATGAAACGTGATTGGTTTAAAAGGTTACACAGGGATTCACCAAGACAACATGCAGACCGTTGATAAGCAATGATCCAAGGGTTCAAAACATGCGCGTTTTTAACTCAGTAAATAAACACAATCCCAACCAATCAGAATCAGACAGGTGTAGGGAAAATAAAGGTTATAAAACGGGCATCTAAAATAATTAAAATCACACTCTCATGTTTACTCCGCTTTCAGATTCTACCCAAGGTAACATTAGGCCAATATTCCCAACAAATTATATTTATAGAATGACCCCAAAAACTTATTAATCAAGTTTTAATTAATAAAACCTTATTTTAAAAATGTTTAAAAAATCCCAAAAAATTATTAAAATTCCAATTTAGGGATTTAAACACACTCAACACATGTACACACATAATTATGCAATATGATATGCAAAAAATGAATTCTACTGTGTGTGAGTGTTGGCAATAGGTTCTTGATCAAAGCAAGATAGAGAGATGAAGTAGCAAACCAACTTATGAGGTTCTTTGGATTCTACGTAGGACATAATTTTTTCACAATTTCCAAATTAGATGAGCACTTATACAATATAGACTCAAGTGAGTCAAAAGTATAAGGGCTTCAATCTCCCCCTTTGGAAATATGAGACAAAATCTCCTTTGAGTCATCTTGGACTCATAGGGCAACAAGAAAATAAGAAAAACTTATTCCTATCAAAATTCTATCTACCTAATTCCTAGAAATCAAATAGTACATAACTCAACTAAGTACATTTGAATACCCTATTACAACTGTTGAGAGTAACAGAACAATAAGAACCTGCAATAATTCACTAAGATCAAGCAGTTTAGTATATAAGAGATTAATAGACTCAAATTTCTCCCCCATTTTGTCTCAAATGGACAAAGGGAAAAACTTGGACAAACAGCAAAGTTATGACTCAGCACAAACCATACCAATAGATTTACGTAATGAAATGAATCTATTATAGTCTAGAGGTTTGGTAAACATATCTGCGAGTTGTAGATCAGTAAGAAGGTAATTAATTTCTAATTCCTTAGATTCAACCAATTCGCGTATAAAATGATGTCTTATTTTTATATGTTTTGTTCGCGAGTGTTGAACAGGGTTTTTAGAAATATTAATCGCACTTTGATTATCACAATAGAGATGTAATTGGTTTTCTTGAATACCATAATCACTTAGCATTTGTTTAAGCCACAATAATTGAGCACGATAGCTACCAGCGGCTACGTATTCAGATTCAGCTGTCGAGAGTGATGTGCAGTTTTGTTTTTTACTACTCCATCCTACCAAGTTATTACCAATATAATAACATGCTCCTGAAATGCTTTTAATATCATCAGTACACCCAGCCCAGTCAGCATCAGTGTACCCAATAATAGTGCTTGGTGTGTCATTAGTGTACCAAAGTCCTAGATTCAGAGTGCCTTTTACATATTTAATTATACGTTTAATAGAGTTCAAATGGCTCTCTTTAGGGTTGTTTTGATAACGAGCACATACACACACATCATACATGATATCAGGACGTGAGGCAGTAAGATATAGTAATGTTCCTATCATACTACGATATAGAGTAGGATCTACAGATTTTCCATTTTCATCTTTTGATAATTTTACCGTAGTACTCATAGGTGTTTTAGCATCTTTAGCACTCTCGAGGCCAAATTTCTTAACGATCTCTAAGGCGTACTTAGATTGCGAAACAAATAATCCTTCTGGATTTTGTTTGACTTGGAGACCTAGGAAGAACTGTAACTCCCCCATAAGGGACATCTGAAATTCCTTGCTCATAATTTCAGAAAAGGATTTTACTTCTGAGGGAGAAGTTGATCCAAATATAATATCGTCAACATAAACTTGAGCAATAGTGATGTGTTTGTCAAAATGTTTGACAAAGAGAGTTTGGTCATTTCCACCTCTTTTAAAACCTTTATCTAAAAGAAAACTGGAAAGATGCTCATACCAAGCTCTAGGAGCTTGTTTAAGGCCATATAAAGCCTTTTTCAGACGAAATACATGATTTGGATATTTAGGGTCAATGAACCCTTTAGGTTGTTCTACATAGGTTTCCCCAGCCAGTATTCCATTAAGGAACGCAGATTTGACATCCATTTGGTATAATGTAAAATGCATGTGACAAGCTATAGCAAAAAGCAGACGAACTGATTCTAAACGAGTAACAGGGGCAAAGGTCTCGTTAAAATCAATTCCTTCTATTTGGGAGTATCCTTGAGCAACTAATCTAGCTTTATTTCTAATTATTATCCCATTTTCATCAGTTTTATTTTTGAAAATCCAACGTGTACCAACAAACTTTTTATGATCAGGACGTGGAACAAGATACCATACATCATTAATGACAAATTGTAAAAGTTCTTCCTGCATAGCAGAAATCCAGTGAGAGTCATTCAATGCCTCATTTACATTCTTTGGTTCCACAAGTGAGAAACGTGTGTGCTCGCGTTCAAATGATCAAACCATATATAAAACCCTTTTAACACAAACAAACCCTAAACATGCAGCAGTATGTGATTGAATAAATAGATAATCTACGCAAGAACATTCAAACACATGCAATTAAGGAAAAATCCTCCTCAGGGGCAAAACCATTTATTTTCACTATAATTTGTAAGAAAATGGCTTACAATCGGATTACAATGAAAATACAAGTTGACTAAGAATTACCCTCGGGTATCGGATTCTGTAGTCGCGGCTGGAATTATCCCTTTCCAGTAGGGCTGCAATGAAGAAGAAGAACGGTCTCCTCCACAAGGGTTGAACAAACCAAAGTTGTGTTCTTGGGTTGCAAAAGAATTCACAAAGGTTTGACAATGATGTGTGAATCAAAACATGAGTCTTGGGACTCAAAAATATGAAGACTAGATGTATTTGGACTCTCAAATTCGTCTCCTAAAGTTTTGGAAAACAACTCCCCCGAAGTTGGTATTTATAGGAAAAAATATGAAGAGTCCCACGTTCTTAAAACTCTAAAATTCTATCCAGCGTACAAAAAAAACAGCATTCTTTAAGGAATTTTCTCTATCTTCAAAAGGTCATAACTCCTTCACCGTAGCTCGGATTGAGGTGACGTTTTTTCCAGTATCTTCGTTACGGCGAGATCTTCAACTTTCTAGTTGACCAGACCTCCGAAATATGGATGTGAAATTACGAAAATGCCCTTGAACTCTCCTATTGTGCCTTTTTCACTGTTTTGACTTCCCTTGCGTACCACTTGCATTAAGTCCCTAAAATCTTAGAACGTGAAGTCATTGAGGCAGATGTGGGACATATTAGTGGAGATAATGCATGCTTGATTCCCGGAATTCGGATAGAGGCCGTCATGTGAGATCGTGAGGAGACGTGCCAAATGTAGCGGCGTACGACATAAATAAATGAAACATTTCGGACATGTGAAAAATGTCCTTACAACAAGGGAAACAAAACATGCATAATGTGCATAATTTCTAAGTTGGGATCTTGTACGGACTGGCTCACTAGGGTTTCCAACTACGTTGTTTATGGGATGATCTTTAGGAAACCAGTTAGGTACTTCAGGTGTCTCAATAGGTAATGAATTATCTATTTCAGAAGAGTCATTTTCTAAAATATTTGTAGACTCTTCCTCAATAGTTGATTCACCAGGCTTGCTTTCTACAGTAGTGTCACTAACAATTACATTTATGGATTCCATCAAGGTTTTAGTGCGAAGATTATACACTCGATAAGCTCTACTATTAGGCGAATATCCTAAAAATATGGCTTTATCTCCCGGGCTCTCAAATTTGGATAAGTGTTCCCTATCTTTTCATACATAACAGGTACTGCCAAAGGTTCTAAGATATTTGAGATTA